>CM028350.1:43788181-44199303 GCA_016618105.1 Dendrobium huoshanense | reverse complement strand
AGACAGAAAGAATCATTCACATTTGAGCGAACACACTATATACAAATTTGTATACAATGTGTATCAAGTTTTTATATACACAATGTGTACACTTACAGTCTGAACAGTTGTTCCCGCCGGACTCCGCACGTAATAATTTCTCCTAATATACAAATAGAAAAAGTGGGCTTGATTTGAATCTGAAATCTCATAAAAAAAAAGGAAATTTTAATACATTTGTGATCAGAACAAAACAAAATGACCTGTTCTCGTAGTTAGGAGCCATTTCCTGGACAAAATGATGAACAAAAAAACCTTGTTTTGCAAAACTGAGAAAAAAGACATCAAGATGATCATTCTTCTTCTTTGATGATCCTCCTCTTCCTGAAGGGTTTTACAGGCATACTTCCAGGTGCACTATGAGCTCTCCTTCTTTGGTCTTTCCTCCTTTCAGCTTCAATCATGGTCCTTCTCAACGTAGCTGCCTTGTATATTGGCTTGGGCAAATGTCTATGCCTGCAGCATAAAATATTTCCCTTAAATTTGCCACTATAGCATTTAGGACTGTCAATGAAGTATTGTCACATTCAATCATGTTTGAATGGATTCAGTGAGTTTTATGAGCACGTAAGGGTTCGTTTGGGACGGTTTTCTTTCTGCTTCTTAAAACAGTTTTCTAGTATAAAAATTTTTAATTTTATACTAGAAAGCTGTTTTAAGAAGCAGAAATAAAACCATCTCAAAATCAAGCCTAAATATATATTATATAGGTGGATAAATATATAGATTGAGTGTATATATATTCATATATGTATGTTTCTTTGCATAAATACATGTATGTGTGATGCCATATAACTTTTATAAGTTACATAAGACTTTCAAAAAGATTTTAGGTTCGCAAATAGCTCATGTTCAGATCAATATTAAGGTTTCATTTAGGACAGCTTCTTTACAGCTTTCTAGTACAAAAATTTCTTGATTTAAAAATTTTTTAAATAAAAAGCAATTTTATAAAGCAGCAAAGAAGCTGTCCTAAACAAAGACTAAGTAAAAGAGTCGGACCAAATAAATTTTTTTGACTTGTTTGCTAAGAAGACAAGCTAAATGTCAACTGAGCACATTCAAATTTAACTTGTTTACACGCTATACACCAGTAGCATTCTTGGGAAGAAATTATCATCAATAACTTCTAGTTCAAGAGCACCATGGCATTCTTTCAACAGTAGAAGTGAGAGGCTTTTTTTTCCCTAAAAAATATCTAAATATAGACTATAGTTTATGTTTGTCTAAAGAAGATTTAAACTTTGGAGTAACCTAATTTAACGCTTTCATCCATCTTGAATATTTGCGAACTTCCAACGGGTAAAAAACATACCTTACGATGCGCTTCACCTCAGGAAGGTGCATGTACCTATCTTTAACAGCATCTAGATACTCTTGCTTCCTGCGCTCCCTCGGAAGAAGCTATAAAGATGAAAAAGTTAATAGGAAAACACCTAGCAACCACATCTTGAATTCCAGGGAAAAAAAGGGACAATAAGATTACTAAATAATTTCATAACCACAAGGACTAGATGAGCAGGGGAGTAGCAAAGTACCCAAATCAATAACGATTTTGTAGCAATCATTAACCAAATTATAAATAAGAGTAAATTATCAAAATGGCCTATAAATTTTTTAGATATATCCATTTTAATTCGAAAAATTTCCCGGTGTTCAATTTAATCAACTATTCAAATATGAATCAATTGGTCTTATTGTCAACTTTCTCGTCTCTTTGGATCAATTGGTCTTATTTTGAACTTTTTAATAAAAAACTCACTTCTTAATACTAGCTTAAACTAATAAAATTGACATTAAATTTTAAAAAATGCCCTCATGAAAGCTTCTTTTTTATTATTTTCCAAGAATGATAAAGTTGATGGAATAACCAAATTAGTTCAAAAGGTGATATAAGAGACTAACTCAAACACCTATAATAGATTGAGAGTAAAATAAACACACCTTAAAAAGCCTAGAAACTATTTTTACTATTTACTCTAACAACCAAAACCTCAAGTTTAAGTTCTATCATCAAATCACTCAAATTTTAATATTTCATATATAGGTCCATGTAATGAATGACCTATTAGGAACACTTTATGTTCATGCATATCATCTATAACTGACTCTTTTTGCTCTATAATCTGCTTAATTCATAGTATCTCTAGACGTTATCATCTCAATAAGAGTGATTAGAAATTATTTTTTTTACAAATTAGCGACTAGTATCATAATAGATCATTCAAGTTGATAAAATCTACCAGGATTAGAGAAATACTAGTATTCATTTTAATACATATCCATCATTATACTCTCAGAACAATTCATATAATTTACTTCATGAATCACTTGGTGAAAAATGAATTTAGAGCTAAAAACTACACTTAAAAGTAATATTGAGAAAAATTAAGAGAAATTTTAATTGATTTACACAAATGAATATGGGAATTCTAGCATAATATTGCGTAGTAATTTTTAGCAGCATATGGTTTGTGTAAGTGTCCCAGAGGAATAATAAATGCAAGCTTTTTCACATTAAAAAACAATTAGAAAGCCTCAGAAAATATGAAATTGCATTCAAAACAAGCACTTCAATAAAAGAGTAACAATTAAATCTCATAAATTTATTGCTATATCAAATTCGAGGGTCATCATAATAATATGAACAAAGCTGATGAAATCTAGAATTCAGTCAAAAGAAATGCAAAGCCCAAGATGCTAAAGTTAAATTTGAAAAAGAAGTAGACATCAGTGGGGATTAAAATTATATCCAAAACTAAAAACTAGCTTGATAATCACTCAAATTTCAATCAACTCAAACTAATAAATGATTTAATCCGACTTCTTGATGACTCACACAAAATTGGTTTGATTCAACTAGAAATTATAAAATTAATAGGATCGATTGGACTTGAAGTTAGCTCGAATCGAGTCAATATCATATTAGGATATTAGATTATTTCCTTCAAGTCCGTTGCCTATTTACATTTGTACCATGTCTGACTCTATATATTTAGGCATGTACACTGTTACAATAATTAATACAATTCTACTTTTCCTTCTTCTTGCTCTGTACCGACGTCTCTCCTTCTTTATCCTCTCTGTTCTTGTCCGATTCTTCTCATGGTATTAGCGCCAGCATGGGAGATCAAGACTCAGTAAATTCTATCCCTCCCTCCTCCTCCACCCAAACCGACAACACCACCGCCACCATTTCTATACCTCAACCTCTCAAATTTCTTGTATCCAACATCAAAAACCTTGTCCCTCATTCCCTCACAACCGAGACCTACCCCATATGGCGTATACAACTGCTCCAACAATTCACCGCCAATGGCTACGTTGGCCATCTCACCGGAACCGTTAAAGCTCCCGCCAACGTTGCCTCCGCCGAGTACACTCGCTGGCAAGTCATCGACAGTAATCTTCTATCCGCTCTCTTCTCTACCATCTCGCAATCTATTCTCCCATATATCATCACCTCCACCACCACTCACGAGGCCTGGACAGTTCTTGAACAGCGGCTTCAGCCCACCAGTCGCTCCCATGTCATCCAACTTAAGAATGAGCTCTGCCACATACACATGAAAGATCAATCCCTGCAACAGTATCATACTCGTATTAAAACAATCGTTGACAACATTTCCGCCTCCAGCTCCAAGATCAATCCGGAGGACATCATCCTCCATATCCTCAACGGTCTTCCTCCCACCTTCAATTCGTTCAAATCAACAATTCGCAATTCCCTTCTCCCCATTGATCTGGATACCTTCTACTCACTTCTTTGCAATGAAGAAATCCACCTTCAACAAGAACTCGTTGATGCAGACAAACTAGATAGAAAAGCCAGATAAGAAGAACGATGGGCAAAACTATAACCAAACTTGATTCAAATAGTAGCAATCATCTATAACATAAAACCGACGGATAAAACGAGAAGAGAGATCAAAAGAAACAAAAGAAATTTAAAAAGATGCTATCCTCAAAACAACTGACAGAACGGTTTCCTCACATGCATCGAAATGTATGTTAAGTAAAGTATGTGCTTAGGGTTAGCAAACTGATGGTCCACCACAGCAAGAAGGTCCAAACGTCAAACCAAACTCCTCCAGCAAATGCTCCCAAATCAGCCAACAAACACCACCAAAGTTCAAGAAGAATGATACAAATGGAGTGGAACTTGCATAGAGAAGAAAGAGGTAAGAAGCCCAGACGAAATAGAGAAGAAGGAGAAGTGGACAAAGCTCTCAAGCTTTTCCAAGAAGAAGAAAACCCTCAGGTGTTTTAAAAGACTAAGCTCAACAAAATTCAACAACCTTTGCCTTCAAAAATCATCTTCTATATATAGGCAAGAGAGGGGAACCAAACAGCCATAGCACCTCCAACTAAACCAATTAGATCTAGGGAAATGAAAGTCCAACAGCCACAACACATCAGCCCCCATACGGTACAACAAAACAGAGAAGAGAGGCCACAGGAACAAAGCAGCCAGCAGCAGGAACCAAGCAACCAGCCACGGGATCCAAAGGGGCAAGGCACGGGAAAATCACCCAACACAGGAAAACGAGAAGACAAAGGGGAGGAGAAGAGGCAAGTCCACTCCAAATTGAATTCTTGATTTAAAGCATACCTTTTTGGAATAATGAGCTAGGAAGCTCAATAAATCTCTCAATTAATGAACTAACTTCATCTCAACATTAATGAGCTAGCACCTTTAGAAAATAGAGCTCAACACCAAAGTAACCACCACCTCCCAACAACAACATCAGCTCAATCCGTGAACCATAAGCCAACCCGAGAACCAGCAGCAGCCCCAAGGGACCCAATCAAGTTAGCAAACCAAAGGTCTACCAAAGCCCAAGCACAACCTACCATGATCATTGGATGCCTTCCATCATTGGATAGCTAAAAAAATATAAAACTAAATAAAATACTAATGTTCAATATTTGAAAATGAAAATACATAAATTATGAATGCATCACTCGTTCAAGATCAAGCCATCGGATCAACGACTAGAGCTCTTTACACCCCCCAGTCCAACCAATATCGTGGACGAAACAACAAATGCTACCCCAAGAACAAACAATCGCAAGCCTCTACAAACCTTCCGTCCCACCAGCTGATTGCTTCCGCAGGACCCACGGTCCGACTGACATGCCAAATTTGTGGCAAACCCGGGCATATTACACTCAACTGCTGGCACCGCTGCAACTTTAAGTATGCCCCAACTGATTCCCGTCAACCTCGTGCTCTCCTTGCCAATCCGACCACACCAGCAAATCAAGATTGGGTTCTTGACTCCGGAGCTTCCACCCACCTAACTACGGACGCTAACAACCTCTACTTTCCCACGGCCTATCAAGGATCGGATGCTGTCTCAATCGCTAATGGCACTTCCTTACCCATCCAAACCGCCGGGAAAGGACTTCTATCTTTACCCAAAACATCTCGTAAGCTCCGACTTCAGAATCTCCTTCACGTTCCCTCTCTCACTCATAATCTTCTATCCGTATCAGAACTAACAACTGACAATTTCATCTTAATTTCTTTCGATGCTAATAGTTTTACCATTAAAGATCTTCAGGACCAACGCCCTCTACTTCATGGGCATCTTCATAAAGGGCTCTATCAAATTCATCTATCTCCGGACACATCTCCTACCGCCCCCTCACATCTGGCATGCTCGTCTCGGCCACCCAAGCAACACCGTTTTATCTGTTCTTGATAATCGTTTTACAGAAATTTCCAATGTATCCACTTCTTTCATTTGCACATCTTGTAATATGACTAAAAGCTACAAACAAGTTTTTAATAAAAGTGTCTCAATTTCCACGGCACCTTTTGAACTAATTCACACCGACGTCTGGGGTCCGGCTCCGCATAACTCCATAGATGGCTATCGATATTACATAATATTCATTGACGATCACACATGCTTCTCATGGCTCTACCTCATGTACACTAAACAAGAAGCTCTCGCAGAATTTAAAGCATTATGTAATCTCATCAAAAATCAATATAATCGCACTCCCAAAACCATTCGATCTGACGGCGGCGGCGAATTCACCAGCTCGGCTTTCAAAATCTTCCTTCAAGACAACGGCATAACGCAACAACTCACCTGCCCCCACATGCCGGAACAAAACGGTCTTGCGGAACGCAAGCATCGTCACCTCCTTGACCTCACTCGTGCACTTCTCCATGCCTCCGCTCTCCCGCAGAAATTATGGGCAGAGGCAATCTCTACAGCCCACTATCTCATCAATAATCTCCCATCCAAATCTATCTCGCTTCAAATTCCCTTTCAACTCTTGCACGGCAAACCACCCACCTACAGCCACCTTCGAACCTTCAGCTGCTTATGCTTTCCTTGGCTAAAATCGTATGCAAGAAATAAACTATCTCCGAGATCCACCAACTGCGTGTTTCTTGGATATTCGCCTCCGCACAAAGGGTACAAATGCTATAACATTCAAACGGGCAGAACCTATATATCCCGGCACGTCGTTTTCTACAAGCATCAGTTTCCCTATAAAAATCCCTCTGTTCCTAGCACTCAATCCACCACACCGTTGTCTACTGTCAACTCTCCACTCCTACCCACCTCCTCACTATCTGTATCCAATTCATCTCAAATCATCAGCCCATCTCAACACCATTCCTCTGCTACAAACATCTCACCCACTATTAACCAACCCGAGCTCCATAACACCATTAATCCGACTATCACCACTACTATTCGCCTCAACACACCTGTCCGCCAACCATCCCATCCCATGCAAACCAGATTAAAAGCAGGCATCACCAAACCAAAACATTTACTCAACCTCATCGCTCAAACTGAACCACATCAAACACCTTCAACCTACAATCAGGCTTCCAAACAAGAACACTGGCGTACAACCATGGCCGAAGAATTCGAAGCCTTGACGAAACAGACCACATGGTCCCTTGTCCCCCCCCCCCCCCTCCAACAAACCAATACTGATGTAAGTGGACATTCAAAACGAAATTTCACCCTACAGGACAAGTGGATCGATATAAAGCTAGACTTGTTGCACTCGGCTACAATCAGCAATTTGGGATCAATTACAACGAAAACTTTAGTCATGTTGCGAAAATGCCTACGATACGTCTTCTGCTCACCCTAGCTCTCAACCGTCAATGGCCGATGTTCCAACTTGATGTCTCCAATGCTTTCCTACACGTAGATCTACCCGACGACATCTATATGAGACAACCGCCCAGCTTCGTGGACCCGAACCATCCAAACTCAGTTTGCAAACTTCACAAGTCTCTCTATGGCCTAAAACAAGCGCCACGACAATGGTTCAACAAGCTCACGAGCTACCTTCAATCGCAAGGCTTCGGGTTTAATCGTTCTGACCCTTCACTCTTAATTTTTCATAATAATCATATTCAGCTTTACATTCTAATATACGTTGATGACTTCCTCGTGACAGGTAACAATGAAGCTGCAATACGGCACTTTCTACAGCAACTCCAATCCCAATTCGCACTCAAACAGCTCGGACACATATCACTCTTCCTCGGAATCCAGGTAATTCAATCCAAAACCGGATACTTTCTAACTCAACAACATTACGCTAAAAAAATTCTTCACGACGCAGGAAACAAAGATTGCAAACCAGCACCGACCCCTGTCACGCCCACATCCAAACACAAAACTATCAACAACAAACCGTTCAGCAACCCGACACAATACCGAAGACTCGTCGGATCACTTCAATACCTCTCCATAACCAGACCAGATATTGCATTTGCAAGAAATCTTGTATGCCAACACATGCAAAGTCCAACCGAACAAGACTTCAAAGCTCTCAAGCGTATTCTCCGCTACATCAACGACACTCTCTCCTTCGGTCTACCAATCACCACTGGTGCCCTTGAACTACATTCGTACACGGATGCGGACTGGGCATCCGATGCCACAGATCGCAAATCTATATCCGATTTTTGCACCTTTTTAGGTTCGAAACTCATCTCCTGGACAGTCAAAAAACAGTTAACAGTTGCAAAATCCTCTACAGAAGCAGAATATCATTCTCTATCCGCGGCAACTTGGGAAGTCATTTGGCTCCGCCGCCTTGCAGTAGAGTTGCAGATCACGCAGACATCTCCTACCACGATTCATTGTGATAACACATCCGCAATGGCCATCGCAAAGAATCTTGTATTTCATGCACGAACAAAACACAAAGAGATTGACTACCACTTCATTTGTCAGCACATCAGCTTCGGCGACATTCAGCTCGCTCACATCTCCTCACAGAATCAAATTGCGGACATACTAACCAAGCCTTCTCCCACATCTCCTAAGAATCCACCAACGAAGATGAATCATCAATTGGAGACTTCTTGATCAATATCAAGAAGCAAGAAATATGAAATGCTAGATTAAGACCCATATTATAGTAAGAAAAGGATGAGTTTTAAGCTTATTTTTTTTAATTCAATATTAGGATAATTCTTATTAAAATTATATTTGATATTGAACTTATCTAGTTTCTTATTATTAAAAGCTTCCTTCTTCTAGTGGAGTTTGTTTAGGAATAGATTAGATTTTATCTTATGCTATAATTGTCCAATTAAATGCCTTAATTTCTACAATGAACTCAAATGAAAATTGAAATTCTCCTCTCAATATGTTTTCCTCTTCTTCTCCTCTCTCCTTTATTCTGTAGCCCTCTTCTTTAAATTATGATGTATGTCAAGATGAAGGTTAGTGGTTTCATTCCAACAAGGAGTCAAAAATAAAAATTCTTTCTTGCTATTTTCAAAAAGAAAGAAGAAGATTAAGGAGGGGAAAGTCATCAACAGCACAAAACAGCGCTAGTCAATGTGCCTTGAATCGATTGATAGATCAAAAGAAAACCTAAAGAAAATTTTCTAAATCCTTTTTGAGTCAATTTAAGTCTCCTATAACGACGCATCAAAATTTAAAATGGAAGGGTACGAATCATATTGACACCATATTGGTGTCAGAGCAAATATTCATTGGTGCGTAGCAAAAACAAAGGAATATGAGTTTGCCTAGGAGATGCATCAAAAGTCAAAAAAGAGATAGGAGCCAAAAAAGAGAAATAAAGCCAATCAATAACTGATAAAATTCTATCTCGAAATTGATTTGACCAAGTGGCTACACAAATGGAGTAAATAGTGCCATAATGGAGTGAATTAGGATGTAGCAATAGCAACTAGAGTAAAAGTTCAAAATAGTCCCCCGACTATCAATAAATGTCCAATTTAATCTCAGAGTTTTGTATTGCCCCATTTTAGTCCCTCAATTTTAGAAATTGAGCTAATTTGGTCCATGGCTGCATAAATTAATGGAGAGAGCCGGAGAGGTTCATTTCTTTGGGGGCATTTAAGTAAAATAATTGCTCGATGCTTCTCGCTATACGCCCTAGACGCGTTCCCGCTAGACGCCCTAGGGACCTTTCTGTGTATGAGACACAAACGACCCATGTTAATGTGAGATAGGCGACGGTGAGCAATGTGCGAAATCCATGGGATGGATCTAGGTTTGTTCTTTCTCTTGGCCTCAATTTTTTGCTATTTAATTCAGTGTAATGGAATGGTGGCATGTTCAGAAGAGCAAAAAATTCAAAGGGGAAGAAGAGGTCTTTTAGTGAATTTTTTTCCTTCTTATGTAATTATAGTATTTTTATAAAATTTCATATAATATAACTCAAATAATTTACTTTGATCTACAATTTCCAAATCAATATTTCTCATAAAAAGCCCATTACATGAAATCAAAATTGGCTTTTATCATACTTACTATTTTCCATTTATTACAGCTTAAAAGTTTACAAGCTTCAAAATTTACGAGCTTGTTTCCAAACCTTCTGCATTTGATATTAACTCTGCATTGAAACTCATACAACCTAAGTCATGCATTGTGTAATGAAATGATATTATAGTTTTAAAATGTTGTTTAGATGATTATCTAGCTGAGTTGTTCACTAAGTTCCACATAAATTTTTTTAAAATTTTATTTTAGTGGCTTAGAACTAAATGATATATCCTATTTATTTTAGGGCAACTAAGAAAATATTGGAGAGTTGTCCTATAGACAAATTATCTTTGTTTGAGCAATATAATAGAATTTTTTAATATTTTTGTGAATTGTGTTCTTAAACATTTTATTTAAGTGTTAAAATATATAAAGCTTGATGTTGTTGTTGAAAATTTTAAGAGGAAAGAATTTAAAAATGTTCATGGTTACTACATAGTTGATCTCCAATAATGGACCTCATTGAAGTTTTTTTAGTAGGTCCACCTGACTTTAGAGAGAATCGAGAAATAATAATTGAACCACTAATTTCCTCCTATAATGCTGTGGAATCCTCTTGTAATTATTCTTTTTTTTTTTTTTTTGCCAGTGGAGGTCATTTATTTTTCAATCAACTCTATTTAGTGTAATACAATTAAAATTATTGAGGGTGATCAACGACAAGTGTCATCGACAACAAATGCGAATATTTTTGGAGAGTGGGTTCTTCCATTGGTTTTCTCCATTGATAAGCATGAAGATTAATTTAAACTTATATTTAATTATGATTGAATTGTTAAATATGTGTATATATGTATGAGCTAAATAGAAAAAAAAAAAGAGGGGGAGAAAAAGAGAGAAGAGAGAGAACGCAAGAAAGAAGATTGTTCATGAAAGATATATAAAGCATATTTAATTACTTATAATTTTGGGCTAGTCCCATTAACTCAAAACACTCTTCTAGTAATGATAAAATTGAGCCAAGTAAGTAATTTTATCTTAGCAAACACTTGCAATATCTAAAATATCTAAAATACCCCTCTTATTTAACTCTTGGAGTTAACTTTAACTCCTTCAGGCTCTGGGACCAAATTGGCTCAATTTTCAATAGTCGTAGATTAAAATGGGGCAATGCAAAACTCTAGGACTAAATTGGATATTTATTGATAGTCGAGGGACTATTTTGAACTTTTACTCACAGCAACTATGATTGGTGGGGCAAATCAATTTCCTCTTCCTTCCATGCCAAATTCAAACATGGTTGGAGAGAATGTAAACGAGGATATGGCTATCACACATGAAGAATGCAACAATTTGAAGTAAAAAAATCAAAGTGGAGATTTCTACTTACAATGGGGCAATTGATGCTAAGAAGTTGGAAACAAAGATAAACCAATTAGAGACTTACCTTACCATGTATGGGCATAGCAATTGTTATATAGTTGCCTCATCTTACCAAAGAAAGCCATCAATGCCCTAGAATAATGGACTGCGCGTTGAATGATGAATGGACATCAAGTTGTGACATGAGAGATGTTCAAGCAATAGATACACTAAGAATTCTACCTCATAGAGTATATAGAAGATCAACGAAAAAGTTGGCACGGCTTGAGGCAATACCAAGGTCAATCTATGTAGGAGGACACAACAAAGTTCCCACAACAAATCTTGCGAAGGTGTAAGCATTGGTAAAATACACCTTAGGACTTTATTTTCAAATTATAAATGAAAATCCTTTGTTCTCGATCACCAATCTCGATCAGATTAATATGATGGAAACATCCATAGAGCGCAAACTCAAAAGTAAAAAGTAAGATGACCAAGGAACCATCCAAAGATAAGGTCTTCTTTCTCTAAAGGAAAGAAGAAAAAGAAGACGAATGATGATCGTTTCGCTTACAAAACTAATACAACTGATAAGTTATGTGAAAATAACTTCGGTAAGACTAATATGATAGAAATAGCCATAGAGCACAAACCCGAAAGCAAAAGGAAGACAACCAAAGAACCATCTAAAGATAGGTCTTCTTTATCTAGAGGAAAAAAGTAAAAGATGACCAATGATGATCATTTCTCTTATAAAACCAATAAAAGTGATAAGTTATATATATTCTCAGATACCTGACCATGCAAAAAAAAAATAGCAACTACACCGTGAACTCTTTTCTAAAAAATTGAAGAAAGCTAGGAAAGAAAAAACTATTGATTGTGTTGGACAACAGTGATGAGTCCAATAGAGACGGCAAACTGTCTTTATCTCTGATGGAAATGCTGAAGCACATAATGGTAGGGTCATCCTCCAATATGAACACATGAGAGGAGTTGCTCACCCAGAGGATGCAAATCAAGAAAGAGAAGATTAAGATAATCATCAACACCAATTTGATGCAAAAACTAAGGCTAAACACCATATCACAACCCAATCTTTACCCTTTTGGCCGGATGCAAAAGTGGCCAAAGATAAAAATTGATTGTCCATGCATGGTGGTTCCAATTGACTTTACCAAATCATATTCAATAGCTCAACTTCATGATAGATATGATATACTGCATCAACGACCTCATAAGTATTGACGTGCTTGAAAATATTGGCTATTCTATTTAACATTTATTTAGTTGATAATATGAATTTATCTAAAGTTTACTTTGAATTGTCGGTATAAATGGTCCCTGATAGGTTTGAAAGGGGCTGGTTATTAAAGCCGTTTTAAAAAAATAGGCAATTACAAATGGCCTGTTTAAGCCGACTAGACCATTTCATTGAGTCCAATAAAGCCTTTCATGAGCTTGGTGTGCAAGTTAATAAGCTAGCCATATCTGATTGATAGAACTATTTACAAGTGCAGGAAGGGATACAAATAAGCAACTGTTATCATTACCGCACTACATTAGGTTAAGTGTTACTTACAACTCCCAATTGCTCTGAAGCTTTAGCTTTCCAAAGCCGAAGGTTGGTATCATCGCTCCCAGAAATAACGTAAGTTCCATCGCAACTGTACTTTACGCAGAAAACCCTATATGGCACAGCAAAATATAGTGAAACAAGCATGAAAACGTAAGAAATTAGTGAATATCAATTGGAAAGTCGGGAAAACTCCAAAATTAACTCTGCCTGGAAAAACAGTGAAAATATCATGGAACATTTCATTTTGATTGTATTCGTCAGAAAACAACAAAATAGTAAAACTTGAAAGATGAAAATTAAGCAAGGATTTTAATTAGGCAAAGAGATCAGAAGTCGAGCATAGTGTTGTATCAAAATCTAAGAGAAAACCTTTGCATCCTCTTTGTATGGTAGATTTCCTTGCTATGATCCCCATTGTAATTGAATATTCTTACCTACAACATTTAAATTGTAAATTTAGCAAGGTGAAAGACTGTACAATATGTCTAGTTGCATCAACACAATTTTTATACTGTTTTCTGATAAAGGAATGAATGCTTCAAATAAAAAAATGACTCACTGTTCTATCATAAGATCCAGTTACAAACTCCCTACCAGTGGGAGAGTAATCAACATCCATCCTAAAAGCAACAATTTCAACATAAAGATATTTTAGGACACCCAAAGAAGTCGAGAAAAAATAAAAACTGTTTCAAGCACTCACACTGCAGAAACATGGTCACTATGAACACATTTAGCTTCATCCAATTTTCTAGCATCATAACTATAACAGTTCGTATCTTCATTCGCCTTCAACATTAAAGAGGTATTTTGAGTGTCATCCACATAAGTTTGCAGAAACAAGAAGTTCAAATGTTCAATAATGTCACGCAATTAAAAAATTAACCTGACTACGACAACAATCTTAAAAGCGTGAAGAAAGAATCTCATTCCCTAAGAGCTCTAAATTGCCTAGCAAGGAAACAAAATCTTTTAAAAAGGAAAAAAACATCATGTGGAAAACATGGCGTACTTACAGCAGTGAAATTCATCGGCTCCATGGGATTCCAGGATAAAGAATTACATCTTGTCTGTATAAAACAATCACAAATAAGCCTCTGTCAAATATTCCATCCGCAATAGATGCTGAACATTCAAACTAAAATGCTGCATTAACAAGATTCAATATCTATATGACTGGAGCAGCAATAAGCAATTGGCTAATTTCAAGGATAACAAGTAAGAAAAAATAAAATTCTAAAAAAGTACTCCAACTATTAGTAAATACTCAATTTAATATTGCTATCAAACCCTACAATGCCCCAATATAGTCCCTTAACAATTAGAAAATTTCTCAATTTGGTCCTACTGCTAAAAATAATAGTTAAAGTTAACCCCAACAATTAAATGTGAGAGCATTTTAGGTATTAGGATATATGTTAGACTATATTATTATTTTCATATACTTTTTCATTTATTATATTAAATTAAGTACAAAAAATCATAATGGAAGTTAATCATATTAATTAATTATTAACTCTCGTTATTTAGTTGGTTAATTTTCATTATAATTTATATATTCATTTTAATATGATAAATGAAAAAAATATAAAATAAAAATATAATCTATATCTGCTCCTGTTGGTGTCCCTGATTAAGCTAAAAAAAAAGAGTTAATATCATTCAGAAAAGAAATAAGACTGTTACTTTATAGTAGAATTATTTTTCCTATTTTGATATAGTTCACACATTATAAATTGAAAGAGCTTTGTAAAAGGGAGACAAATTTGCTATGGCAGGTGTAAGGTGTTGAACTAGAGAAACCAATGGTATAGAATAATAGTTTCCTCCCCAAGTCAACGAATTAATGATTTAATATGAACAAGAGATAAGACAGAAATCAACATTCTACTTCTCTTCCTAATATCATAGTTAGGATTCTCTTAATAAACTTGGAGATTGAACTCACATTGGAGGCGCAAGTGCTTCATAAAGGCCTTGAACCTATTACCTATTATCCATGGAATCCAATCACTTGCATGTTTCCATCCTTAGGCTTGGGACGACATGTAGAGGTAACTTTACCATCATACAACCCTACCTGCATGCCATCTTGGCCTTTCATTATTTTGTCTTTTCTTCATACAATCACAAGCAGCACCATAAAGAGGAATTTTATAAATTCTCTGGGGTTGCTGATTTCACCTTAGGGCATTGGTTGCTTGTCATATAAATTCTTCGAAAATTAAGTACTTAGTACCGAAGGATGCTAGGATGAGATGCTCAAGTCTAATTTGATGAGCTACTCTAAGCCTACCTTAATGCTAGTTTGCACCATTATAACATTTGGTGGGAGTGGGCAATTGCTTTAGGGGTATATAGATTAGTAGCTGGTGCGATGGATCCACTTTTATATGCAACATATTTCTTCAAAGACATTCAACGAATGTTAAGCATAAGAATCATTGGAGCTTAGTAAGATGACCAGCTCTTCAGGGCTTGCAGACAATAAGGAGTATGATTTATATAATAGAAGTTACGAAGGAAATCAAGTCATATTATAATGTTATTAAGTCAAGGAAAAGACTTGCTAGGATTTTTACTCAATATATTTGTTAAGATAAGCATAAAATTTAAAATAGAAGGTTTAAGGATTAAAAAATGAACTTTTTTATTTTAAATGAAATCTAAATATTTGTTGCATAAAATGTTTTCTTGGATAGTGATAGGAAATACTTGAGTTCACAAGTAACCTAACCAAAATCGGCGAACAAACAACAGCCAAATGGCTGTCCACAGCAGGAAAACAGCAGAAATCTGCTGTTTACAGCAGAAAAACAGCACTTGTCCGGGAAAATCTGAGAGAAACTCAAAGGAAAGCTTGTATTTCACTAGTAGATGAATAAAAACAGCAAGATACAATTGATCCTCAATTCGAGAGGAGGATCTATCTCTCCCAAATCTCTAGACGCCGCTAGAGCCCAAAGAAACCTAAATCTAAGAGATCTCAAATTTCAGCCAAATTCAAGATGATCAAACCCTAGGAAAATCTATTATTTAATGCATACAAATCAAAAGCAAATCCCTAAATAGTCCCTACATTCAAATTTCCCTCTCAAAACCGTCAAAATTGCTTCCTAAAATGCTCTTCTTAAGCGGACGGCCAGCCCGATCTCCGCGATTTCGCGTATTACGCGAACTACCAGTCCCGTGCGGACCAGCTGCACCGGTCCAGTGGACCGGTCTAACAATACTCCCCTCCCAAAAATCCACCTTGTCCTCAAGGTGAAAATATGCTCGTATTCCCGCGGAGGTGGCCATCCTTGAGCTGACTGAATAACCTTTTTGTATTGCTGAACCAAGGGCTGCATAGAAAGAGAAACATCCCCTCCCTCCTCCAATTTGATCGCATCCAACCTGTGTAGTCCCACCACATAATCTTCCCCCACCTCTTGTATGTCCCTAACCATGGTCTTAAGTGATGTCATGGCTTTCGATAGCCTTGTATCTCCCCTTATAACCATCTTTCTCCCACACTATTAATTCCATCGTGAGTGCTCCACAATTGTCCTTAGTTTCCCCCAAAGTTTGCAACCATTTCATTCCCAAGATGACATCAGTACTTCCTAACTCTAGTGGGAGAAAGTCCTCCCTTACTTGAATCCCCTGGATGGTCAACACCACACCTTTACATATTCTCTGGCCTTTCTCCACCTTCCTTGTACCCATCAACACCCCATAACAACCGGTTTCCACCAATTTTACTCCCAGTTGGTTGACGATCTGAGTGGAAATGAAATTGTGGGTAGCCCCACTATCAATTAGCACTACCACCTCATGGCCAGCTAGCTCTCCTTTCACTTTCATAGAATGACTCGGAGTAAATCCCACTACAGAGCTCAGAGAGACTTCTGCCACATCCAGGTGCAACTTCTCCTCCTCATCTCCAGATCTGCTCCCACCTCCCTCCTCGTCTTCCTCGTCTTCACAGACAAAGAGAACCTGAAGAGTTCGGTCCTTGCATCTATGCCCTGACATGTACTTCTCATCACATCTGAAGCACAACCCCTTTGTCCTCTTATTCTGCATCTCCTTCTCTGTCAGCCTCTTGAAATTTTCCCCACTCCCTCCTCCTACTGGCTTATCCCGGGTGGTCTCATTACTGTTGCCTGATGTAGGCCCCTTGGGTGCTAGAAGAGTAGTCGTCGTCCTATAAGAGCCTCCTGAGCAGTTTCCTCGAGCCCCTCTTTCTGCTTTCTTCTGATCTTCTACCAACTGCGCCAGCTCCATAGCCTTTCCCAAGTTCCTCAGCTCCAGTACCCTGACTGCTGTTCGGAACTCTGGTTTCAGCCCCTTCATGAAGTTCCCTTATAAGGCTGACTCTCTGAAATGTGATCCAATCTGCTAGCCAAGTACTCAAACCGATCCCGATAATCTGCCACAGTCCCTTCTTGAGTCAAGGCAAAGAATTGCTCATAGAAGTCTCCTCCCACGTCGGTTTGGAAACGCTCTAATAAGCAATCCTTGAACTCTCTCCAGTTCCGAATGGGCTCCCTCCTGTCACACCACTGATACCATGCCAGAGCTTTCCCTTCCAGACACAGACCCGCTGCTGTCAATTTTTCATCCTCTGTTAACCCGTTGACAGCGAAATAACGCTCCACTTTGTAGATCCAGCCATGGCCGTCTTCACCCTCAAAGACGGGCATCTTCAGCTTCCTCACCCGTGGGTCTCCTTCGTTTCCCCGGTATCCTCCATAACCCCCCATTCCTTGAAAGGGAAGAGTCCCCCAAGTGTCCCGATCATCCCTCCGACGATTATATTCGAATCCCTCTTCATACTCACCTCTTCTTCCTTCGCAATCATCACCTCGACGCTGAATTCCTTCAAATTCAGCACCTCGAGACGTTCCTCCCTTCTTCCTTCAAAAACAGCCCCTCGACGTTGAATCCTTTCGAATTCAGCACCTCGGCGATGAATTTCTTCCCTTCCCCCTTCAAATTCAGCACCTCGATGCTGGATTCTTTCAAATTCAGCACATCGGCGATTGAATTCTTCCCTCCTTCCGACCAAATCAGCCTCCCGTTGGTCGTATCCCCTACTTATCTCCTCTCTAGAAAGTGGTTCTAGATGGGGCATGTCGTTTTCCTCCTCCAGGATCTCCACCTCCGAACTTCTCCTCCCCCTCAAGGGGTTCGGATTTCCTCCCAAGCCATGGTCGTCGGTGTTCTCTCGTACTTCCGATGTCGCCTGATTGGTCTTCATTTCAAGTAATTTATTCATCATCTCTTCCATCACGGCGAACTTCCCCTCCAACCTTTCATTGTTGGAGGTGATTTGATTTTGGAAATCGAAAAATCTTCACTCCATATCGGATTTCAATTGTCCGATTTCGCCTTCCAAAACTTCCACCTTCTTTCCGGCCATCGTTCTTCTAACGGATCCCAAAAAATCTTCTTCCGGAAACGATAAACTTGCTGAAATTTCAAAATTTCAGCCGCCGGTGGTCCCAAATCGACGCTCTAATACCAATTTGATAGGAAATACTTGAGTTCGCAAGTAACCTAACCAAAATCGGCGAACAAACAGCAGCCAAATGGCTGTCCACAGCAGGAAAACAGCAGAAATCTGCTGTTTACAGCAGAAAAACAGCACTTGTCCGGGAATATCTGAGAGAAACTCAAAGGAAAGCTTGTATTTCACTAGTAGATGAATAAAAACAGCAAGATACAATTGATCCTCAATTCGAGAAGAGGATCGATCTCTCCCAAATCTCTAGACGCCGCTAGAGCCCAAAAGAAACCAAAATCTAAGAGATCTCAAATTTCAGCCAAATTCAAGATGATCAAACCCTAGGAAAATCTATTATTTAATGCATACAAATCAAAAGGAAATCCATAAACAGTCCTCCCTACATTCAAATTTCCCTCTCAAAACCGTCAAAATTGCTTCCTAAAATGCTCTTCTTGAGCGGACGGCCCGCCCGATCTCCGCGATTTCGCGTATTACGCGAACTGCCGGTCCCGTGCGGACCGGCTAGACCGGTCCAGTGGACCGGTCTAACAGATAGCTCTAAATCAAAATTTAGACTTGATTTAGATTTGAAATCCCTAAGTCTACTCTTATAAATAACAAATAATAGAAGATCCGACTGCATCAGCATTGGCTTGGGGATTGTGGTCATCTAGAGTTGGAAATTGAAGTTGAGGGTTATTTGTCTTGAGTGCTTCAATTAGAATTGTAAATGAATTTAACAGAGTAAAGTAGAGTGCTATTTTGTTCAATCTTGTTCATTTATTTTCTTATCAAGTGCAAGTCAAGCTTGAAAATAATTCGAATTTTAAAATCATATTTAAACTTGTTTATTATGTTTTTTTGTTGAAGAATCGTGGAGTCATAAGTCAATCAATCTTGGCAGGGATCATTGATCACACATATTAAGGGTTCTAACCATTGAATTGAATTGATCCTCTTATGATCCTTACATTGCAATTTGCGTGCATCCTCTTCCTATTCTAGCCGCCATCCCCTTTTATTAATGTTTTTCTTTTTTTAAATAACTTTGATTTATTTCTTTTGTAAGTCGTGGAGAAGTTTATAAATACTTTCACACTTTGTATATAATCTAACAATAAAATTCAAAGTTGTTTTTTTCTACTTTTTCGCTTATCTACATGATATCAAAACACCGTTACTGTTTCCGTCTTCTAACCTTTGTTCTTTTTTCTCCATTTATGTTGAAATTCTTAGTTCTTTTCTTTATCATTGGTTCCTTGACTTCCCTTCCAAAGAGTTGATTATTATGAATGTTAAAAATAAGCCTAAAGGCGAACTGTAAGGGTTATAAGCCTCATATTCGCATGAATGGGAGAAATTACTGAAATGATATGAAATTGTGAAGACCTTTCTAAAAGTAAAAGGAATGATTTGTCATCTTATACATCTTTCTCGGGGCTGAAAGATTCAAAATTTATACTTTGGGATGAAATAGATTCCATGATCATGAAATAGCTATAAAATGTTATGATACTTGAAATCAATGGGTTATTGATGTTCTCTCTACCACAAAAAGAAGTTTGGGATATAATAAAAAAACTTCTCAAAATAGAAGGATGATGCCCTTATTTATGGAAAAATTATTAGGTGCGGAGTGCGGACGGGGTGAGAACCGTCTGCACAGACACAGGGTATCAAGCGGTACCCAGTGGTACCGAGTGATACCGAACGGTACCGAGCGCGGTTTTATACTAGTGTGCGGACGGTTCTCCCGTCCGCACTCCGTACCTAATAATTTCTCCTTATTTATGAGATTAAAATTAAGATTTTAACAACCAAGCAAGCTAGCCTTTCTATTATTGAGTGCTTTAATATAATAAGCAGTTGTTGGCTTGAACTGTATTATTATCAAGATCTCAAAATAACATGTTGTTTAGGGAATTAATTCTTAATCTTAAATTTGCATTTGAATGATGCGCAACTTTTTTTTATCTCATTATTGATGTCATAAAACACTGAGTTTTCTCTCAAATGAGTAGGTTTCTTTCACTAATGTCATAAAAATGTTTGTAAAACATTGAAATAATTCTACTGGAACAAACTTCTGTTATGCCGGTCCACCTTGGACCGGCTCAACCTGGACCGGCCCAGCCGGTCCGGGTTTTCTCCAGGAGGCGGAGACGGGCCAGAGGCCAGGCGGAAAACTCAAAGGGGGCTGGGGTGTGGTCCGCTTGGAATTCAAACATGGTTTAAGTATTTTTGGAGGGAGAAGGAAGGGTAGAGAAGTCCTTTTGCTTTTATTTTGAATTAGATTGTATTAAGAGGGTGTGATGAGAGGATTAGTTTTCATCTTGCATTTGAAAGAAGTTTTGAGTTCTAGGTTTTCTTGCTTGGGCTCTCGGCGTTGCCGGAGATTGTGGGAGAGTTGTTCTTCCTCTCGAATTGAAGAACATTGTATCGGGCTTTGGTTTTGATTGCCTACTAGTGGAATACAATCGTCGCTAGTGTTTTCCTACAAGTTTCTTCCCTATTTCCGCTGTTTTTGCGCTATTTGTGTGCCGATTGGGGTTAGGTTTGCTTGCGAACTCAAGTATTACCTTAGGGTTACTTGCGAACTCAAGTATTTCCTATCAAATTGGTATCAGAGCAAGATCCGGGCGGTGGAGGGTGGTTTTTCTCCATTATTCGCTGCAGATTTTGTTGATTTTGGGGAGGATCCGGAGGCATCTCGTCATTTTCCATGGCATCTAAGCGAGTAGAAGTCTTGGAGACCGAGATGGGGCAACTTAAAGCGGATCTGGATGAGAAGATGGCCACATTGAGCGAGAATGTGGAAGGGAAATTCGTGGCATTGGAGGAGATGATGAAGAAGTTGTTGGAAGGGCAAGCAAGGGCTGTGCCGAGGGAGGAAAGAGGAGAAGGTGAATCCAGACGAGGAAGAGGAGGTGGAACTGTTTAATAGCAGCGGGAGGATGCCACCTCGGGAGTCCATCAGGCGAGAAGAGCATGAAAGAAGGAGAGACTTCAGGGAAGAAAGAGAGGATGATTGGCGTCGCCGGCGGGCCGATCCAATGGACCGGCCATGGGGGATTCCGAATCACCATGGCGGAGCGCGAGGGGAAGATGGCTATCGGCGGCCGAGGAGGGATGATGAGCCCCGATATGGAGAGAGGGGAACTTGGGAAGACCCCATTGCATGGGACCGAGGAGGCCATGGGGGGAATAGGGCATACGGGGTGGACACGAGAGCCAGAAAGCTGAAAATGCCCGTGTTCGAAGAGGGAAATGTGGATGAATGGATCCACAAGGTGGAGAGGTATTTTGCAGTGAATGGGCTGATGGAGGAGGAGAGATTGATGGCGGCTAGCATGTGCTTGGAAGGGGCGGCTTTTGCATGGTTCAAATACATGGATAAGTGGGATCCGGTGAGGACTTGGAGGGACTTCAAGGAGGCTATCAGGGAGAGATTCAGGGGGGGCAGCCCATGGGAGATATCAGAACAGTTCTACGCCCTCACTCAAGAGGGAACATTGGAAGAGTACCGGAAGAAATTTGAAAGTCTGGTGGGTGACATGGAGGGATTATCAAACAGCACTCTGGGGGGAAACTTTATGAAGGGCCTTAAGCCAGAAATTAGAGATGCGGTGAAGGTAATGAGACCGAGGGACCTGAGGGAGGCCATGGAGTTGGCTCAACTGGTGGAGAACCAGAAGACCAACGCCCGAAGTTGGCGGAACAACCACTCAGGGGGTCCTACCAGGACAACTACCACTTACTTGGCTCCAAAAGGGCCAACCCCTAGTGTCCTTAAAGAAAGTGGGAAGGAGAAGAGCGGGGTGACCAGATCAGCTGGGAGTTTCAAGAGATTGACCGAGGAGGAGATGCAGGAGAAGAGGGCCAAGGGCCTTTGTTTCAGATGTGAGGAGAAGTTTGTTCCAGGGCACAGGTGCAAGGATCGCGCTCTTCGGGCTCTCACCGTCTATATAGACGAAGCACCTGAGGAGGGTGATGCTTCTGATGAGGAGCAGATTGATCCCCAGTTGGAGGTAGCCGAGGTATCCCTAAATTCTGTGATGGGATTCACTCCTAGCCATACGATGAAGGTGAAAGGGAAAATCCTAGTGTTGATCGACAGTGGAGCCACCCACAATTTCATATCCGCTCAGGTAGCGGAGGAGCTGGGAATGGAGCCTACTGAGACAGACAGTTATAAAGTGATGATGGGGACAGGGAAGATTGAGTCCAGCACTGGGATCTGCAAGGGGGTGGAGATGAGACTACAGGAGATCAGGGTGGTGGACTTCCTACCCCTGAGGTTGGGTAGCACAGACGTCATTCTGGGCATGAAGTGGCTACAGACCTTGGGTGAAACCAAGGTAAACTGGGGGACCATGGTGATGGAACTGATGGTAGAGGGAAAGAGGGTGAAGCTAAAAGGGGAACCAGGATTGTCCAGAGCTGGAGTGTCTCTCAGGTCGATGGTAAAGATGATCCATGAGGAAGGAGGAGGTTTCCTGGTGGAGTTGCAGAGCTTGGAAGATCATCAGGAGGAGGAAGACAAACACATTCATGTGTTAGTTCAGCCCTTTTTGAAGGAATTTGAGGATGTGTTCCAACCTCCGGTGGGACTACCACCTGACAGAGAACGGGAGCACCAGATTATACTGAAAGAGGGGGTATCCCCTATCAGTGTGAGACCTTACAGATACCCTCAGGTGCAGAAAAATGAGATTGAAAAGTTGGTGGGAGAAATGCTAGAAGGAGGGATCATTCAACCCAGTGTGAGTCCTTTCTCTAGCCCAGTTCTGCTGGTAAAAAAGAAGGATGGGAGTTGGAGGTTCTGTGTTGATTACAGAGCCCTCAACAAGGAGACAGTGCCTGACAAGTTTCCCATCCCTGTGATTGATGAGTTGATGGATGAGCTACATGGAGCCGTTTTATTCACCAAGATTGATCTAAAGTCAGGCTATCACCAGATCAGGATGCGGAAGGAAGATGTGCAGAAGACAGCCTTCAGGACTCATGAGGGCCACTACGAGTTCCTGGTGATGCCTTTTGGCCTCACCAATGCACCAGCCACATTCCAGGCATTGATGAACCGGATCTTCAAGCCACACCTTCGCAGGTTTGTGTTGGTGTTTTTTGATGACATTCTCATTTATAGCAGGACTGAGGAGGAACACCTAGAGCACCTGAGAGTGGTGTTGGGGGTGCTGAGGGAGCATCAGCTGAAGGCCAATTTCAAGAAGTGTGACTTCGCTCAGGCACAAGTGGAGTACCTGGGGCACGTGATATCTCAGGAGGGAGTGGCTGCGGATCAGTCCAAAATAGAGGCAATGTTGGCTTGGCCTCAACCCAAAACCTTGAAGGGGCTCAGAGGATTTTTGGGACTGACCGGCTACTACAGGAGGTTCGTAAGAGGATACAGCACCATAGCAGGACCACTGACAGAGCTGCTGAAGAAGGATAATTTTTTATGGGGGGAAGCAGCTTCTGAGGCTTTTGAGAAGCTGAAGAAGGCCATGACGACGGTGCCCGTACTTGCTCTGCCAGATTTCAATCAGGTGTTTGTGTTGGAGACAGATGCTTCAGGCTATGGATTGGGAGCAGTGTTGATGCAGAACCATAGAGCCATAGCTTACTTCAGTCAGATACTGTCGTCCCGGGATAGGCTGAAGTCAGTATATGAGAGAGAGCTGATGGCTATTGTACTGGCCATCCAAAAGTAGAGACCTTATTTATTGGGCAGACACTTTATTGTCAGAACTGATCAGAGAAGCCTGAAGTACTTGTTGGAACAAAGGATGGTCACAGAGGAGCATCAGAGGTGGTTATCCAAGCTGCTGGGATATGATTTTGAGATCCACTATCGACCAGGACTAGAGAATAAGGCAGCGGATGCCTTATCAGCTGTATGGAGGAGCTCCAGGGGATAGCAGTATCAGTACCTGTTCTGATAGATTGGGGAGCCATCAAAGAGGAGAGCATCCAGAATGAGGAGCTAAGGAGAATCAAAGAAGAGGTGCTATCAGATGAAAACAGCCACCCAGGCTACTCAGTGGAGGGAGAAAGACTGTACTATCAGGGAAGGAGTGTGATCCCTAGGACTTCCATTCATATTCCTCAACTGCTACAGGAGTTTCATGGGAGTGCCATAGGAGGGCACTCAGGAGTGCAGAAAACTTATAGCCGGTTAGCTGCTGAATTGTACTGGAAGGGGATGAGGAAGGACATAGAGGAGATGGTGGCTAAGTGTGATACCTGCCAGCGGAACAAGTACATGACGATGGCACCAGGGGGATTACTACAGCCCTTGGCCCTACCAGAGAAAGTTTGGGAGGAGATTACTATGGATTTCATTGATGGGCTCCCAAAATCAGAGGGGTTTACGGTTATATTTGTAGTGGTCGACAGGCTAAGCAAATATGCTCATTTCATTCCCTTAAGGCACCCGTATACAGCAGTGTCTGTAGCAGCAGCTTTGTGAGGGAGATAGTCCGCCTGCATGGGGTACCAGAGTCCATTATTTCTGACAGGGACAAGGTATTCATGAGTCACTTTTGGAGGGAGCTATTTAGGATGCAGGGCACCGTATTGAAGAGGAGCACAGCCTACCATCCACAGACTGATGGACAAACAGAGGTGGTGAATAGGAGCTTAGAGACATATTTGAGATGCTTTGTGTCTGATATACCAAAGCAGTGGGCCAAATGGCTAGCCTGGGCAGAATACTGGTACAACACTTCTTTTCACTCGGCTACCAAGATGACATCTTTTAAGGTGTTATATGGTAGGGATCCCCCACATCTGGTATACTACAGCCATAAGAGTACGCCTGTATCGGCAGTGGATCAGCATTTGGAGGAAAGAGACCAAGTGTTGGATGAGCTCAAGAGGCATTTACTCAGAGCCCAACAGATTATGAAGAAGCAAGCGGACAGCAAAAGGAGGGATATACAATTTGGAGTTGGAGACAAGGTCTATTTGAAGCTCCGACCATACCGACAGAGGACTATGGCCCAAAGGAGAAACGAGAAGCTCGCAGAGAGATATTTTGGCCCTTTTGAAGTGGAGGAGAAAATCGGGGAGGTGGCATATAGATTGAGGCTTCCTCCAACAGCCAGAATACACCCCGTTTTTCATGTCTCACAATTGAGGAAAGTGGTGGGGGAGCATGCAGTAAGCCCAGAGCTGCCCAGCACATTGAGGGAAGACATGGAAGTGACCCTGGAGCCTATAGCGGTAGAAGGAGTGCGCATCAGTGAGAAGGGGGAAAAGGAAGTGAAGATTAGGTGGAGCGGCCTCCCAGACTATGAGGCCACATGGGAGCCACTGGAAAGGATTGCAGAGCAGTTTCCTACCTTCCACCTTGAGGACAAGGTGGTACTTTGGGAGGGGGGTAATGTTATGCCGGTCCACCTTGGACCGGCTCAACCTGGACCGGCCCAGCCGGTCCGGGTTTTCTCCAGGAGGCGGAGACGGGCCAGAGGCCAGGCGGAAAACTCAAAGGGGCTGGGGTGGGGTCCGCTTGGAATTCAAACATGGTTTAAGTATTTTTGGAGGGAGAAGGAAGGGTAGAGAAGTCCTTTTGCTTTTATTTTGAATTAGATTGTATTAAGAGGGTGTGATGAGAGGATTAGTTTTCATCTTGAATTTGAAAGAAGTTTTGAGTTCTAGGTTTTCTTGCTTGGGCTCTCGGCGTTGCCGGAGATTGTGGGAGAGTTGTTCTTCCTCTCGAATTGAAGAACATTGTATCGGGCTTTGGTTTTGATTGCCTACTAGTGGAATACAATCGTCGCTAGTGTTTTCCTACAAGTTTCTTCCCTATTTCCGCTGTTTTTGCGCTATTTGTGTGCCGATTGGGGTTAGGTTTGCTTGCGAACTCAAGTATTACCTTAGGGTTACTTGTGAACTCAAGTATTTCCTATCAACTTCTTATTTCATTATTGTTGTAAGAGCATATGCATTAGTTTGCGTATAAAAATTGTATAGCTTTTCAGCTCTTGTGCTGAGTTTGATAATGAAGATCAACCTTAAAATACTCCTACACTACATTATAACAACATCAAGCCTTTATCCCACTACGTTAATTCTGCGCTACATTCCAAAAGAAAAAAAAAACCCTCCGGCATTGAGTAGCTCGTTCATGTTTTCTATACAATAAATCAATATATCAAGTATCAACCTTTCTCATTGATTATGGTAAGCATGGTGGTCACCTTCATCCATGGGTGATATTTAGCTTTTATAGATTCCATTGTTCAACAGCTTATATGATTTGCAAGTCTAATAATTTTATTGATCATAGATTTTCATGGAAAATTTTTCTTGATTCAACTCTAATAATGTTTTTTACGTTAAATTCATGCATTAGATTTAATTTGACTATATACAAGCACTTGTTTATATTTGTTGGATTTTTTATTTTGAGCGTTCATTAATGCTCATTCAGTAAAAGTGTCATTTTTTGATCTTGACAAGATACTTGTTTCTAAGCTTAAAAATGCTCAATAGAATGGCTCTCTTATGGGCTCAATAAAGCTCAATAGATATGTTTGTTAACAGGCTCGTTATGGCTTTATGCATTAAAGCTCGATAAGGCTCGTTTGTTAAGCTAATGAACATATCGAAAGTAAAGTTCATTAATAGTTTGATAAGACTCGTTTATGATTCTATATGAGCCACTCGTTTAATGCTCAATAAGCACTATACAAATTGAATATGAGCTGAAAACTAATCAAACTTAAGAATCGACCATTTTAAACGAACCAAGTTTGAATAAAAACATAAATCGAATCGAGCTCGAGCGGAGCTTTTTATTTTTTTATTTTTTTATTTTTTTATTTTTTTTTAATTTTTATAGCTCGAGCCGAGCTTGACTATGCTGATAATAATCACCTACTCGACTCGATTCAGTTCAATTCATTTGCAGCCCTAAGCGTGTTATTTTTCTCTCGATATTGAAAGGCAAGATGGTTGACATTTTTAGAAACTACTATCCAATGGTTATCCTTTCAGCCACACTAACCCATCACCAGAAACCAACACGTGCAACCAAAATGATAAAAGTTTGTTGATCACAATTCTCCAAAAGGCAAGTAGAACAACACTTCTAAACATTACAAAATCAACTCAAAGGTAAGAAGCGAAGGACCAAAAATAGAGGAAAATTTGTCCTAAATGATAGACATTGGATGAAAATTAGAGGAAAATTTGCCGCCTCCCAACCCCGATTGGACTAAAAGTTCAGATATACAACAGAAATCTCAGACTAGAGTGATTAAAACTAAAACAAGTAAGTCGTGATGATTAAAAACTAAAGGAAATCATAGGATGGTAGAAAACAGTACAGTTTAGATTACCATTGATAAGGGACTCGGAAGTATTGGATGTGATGAAAGTACCCATAACCATTATTCTACTTGAAAACTTCAATAAATTTGCAATAAGTCTTACTTATCCCCAGTTCAAAGTTACGTCTAACATTAATCGGCCTGTAAAGATGGAAAATTTGCAGAATCTAGCAAAGGATTTCAATCAAGTTGTCACAGTTTACATCTTTCTAGAAAAGAAATGCATCTAAAAGTAACAGAATGAATGGAAAACAAAAAGTTAGTTTTACAAGAGACAGATAGCCAGATAGGTTTACATAAATTAAATACTTATAGAAAGGCTTTGGCTTAAGGAAATCATGCAAATACTGAATTCAAACGATTATAACTTAGTAATACCTTCATAATTAATTTCCTGGCAGGTGAAGACATACGTAAATCAAACAAAATTATGCTACGATCACTGCAAAACAGAATATATATATAATTAACCAGTTAAAACTACAGTAAATAGAATTCAAGAGGAAATAGTTCAGATCATTGCATTACTCTCAATAAGATGAATATGCATATTCTAGCATATTAAGCACATGACTGAATAACTAGAAGTTGAGATGAAAACTACTTTCATGTAAAGAACATCCACAAATAATAAATAAATTTGTTGAACATCAAAATATAAGAAACTAACAGAACAAGATAAAACAAACAGACCGGGAGAAATTGAAACAATAACTTATCAGTTTGAGGAAAATCTGTGGGTGCCCGTTACAAGAAAACTTCTCTACTCCAGTACACTAATGCAATTTAGAATAAGATGCACAAAAAAATACGTAAAAAAATCACAATCAGAAAGTTAACTCGCAACTTCAGCAAAATTAAAGAATCATGATCTATATACAATGATTTAACAATCAAGACCTAATAATAATTTAACAACGCAAAAAATCTAAAATCTCCCAAGAAAAACAGTGAACAGATATAAATTTCAGCAACAATCAAGATTCAAAATATAAAAAGGAACCCGACAAAAATCAAGTTTGAAAAACTTCAATCATGCACACACACCAATTACAAAACAAGTTTATAAAAAAATCAAAGATAGAAATCAGACAATATAAGATTCATGCTTCATGCCAATACAAGGAGACTCACCTCCAAATGTAGTCATCAAGACCTGCTAAATGCTCAGAAAATCCACCGTCCAATAGTATGCAAGTATTACGAGGAAATATAAAATGTTATTAAAACTTTAAACAAATACTGCATGTATCAAAGATCCTATTTATAATCCAAAACAAACCAATCACAGTAATTTTATTTAGAATCCATCAAGATCTAGTCCAAAAATACCGGTTTCATAATTTTCTCAGGTAAAAATAGTTCTTTTTTTTAGAGGTAAAAATAGTTCTTAATTTCCCAAAAGATGCAACAAATCATGAGTGTCAATGTTGGACCAAAGAAACCAAAAGAGGGAAAGTGTCGCAAAAGAAAGGTTTCACTCGATGCCACAATCCCACAAATCAAGATCCGTTGAAGAAGCTACTATCACAAGAAAATTGGAGAATGTAGAAAGAAAGTACCACAATTTTCATACTGCAGATTCCAGTTTGCCTCATTTCACCAGACTTAAAAAAATTCAACGTCAACAAATTAAGTATTAGATATTTGTCATGCAAAATTGGACAATTTGTTATGCTTATTGCAAGGTAACCTAAGAATTATCCCAAATAAATTTGTCACCGCAATAAATAAGAAACCTCTTATATCCACCAATAACAGTGGATATAAATCCTACATACAAAATAGCTTATGCAATAAGAAAAGCAAATATATTTGACAAAGTGCTTAGATGTCAATTCACAAGGAGATTGGAAAAGAGAAGAAGCCACATCACTTGTAGTAGGTTGATAGAAATTAGATCCTCTTTTCATCAAATCAACGGATGAAACACGAAAAATTGAAAGGAAGAACGCCCAAAAAAAAATTTTATTGAAAGCACTACAAAGAGAAATGCAAGATACAATTGGATCTTCAATTGGAGAAGAAGATCCGGCTCTCCCAAATCCCTAGCCATCGACTTTAGCACAAATAACCTAAGAATAAACTAAATTCAGCAAACAAGACATCTCCAAATCAGCCCCTAAATTTGTCTTCTTCAATTAGAAAATATTTTTTTTAATTAATTCCCTCTAAATCATCTCCCAAGTGCCGGTCTAGGAAAAGACTAGTAGGACCGGTCCAGGACGGATCAGGTCTAACAATACCCCCCCTCCCAAAGACTCACATTGTTCGCAAGGTGGATAAACTTCTCATGTAGCTCTGTTCCTAAGAGTTTCTTGAAGTATTTCTCAGGTCTTTCTCCTACAGTCTTCTCCTTCAGAGTTTCCCTAAGAGTACCCGGTGTCGGCTTCTTAGATATCAAAAAGGTTGTATTCATCATGTATGAAGCTCCTGAGCTGCTGTCTCTTGCCCTTCTCTCCAGGTGCCTCTGATCTCCACTAATTGGACTAGCTCCATAGCCTCTCCCAAATCATGAGGCTTCATCACTTTAATTGCCGCCCAAATCTCTGGTTTGAGCCCTTTCATAAAATTCTCCTTCATTATAGTCTCTGAAAGCCGGTCCAGTCGGCTGGTCAAGTGCTCAAACTAGTCACGTTACTCCACCACTGTCCACCTCATGCATCAAAGCTAACAACTGTTCATAGAAATCCCCTCCCCTACTGCTCAAAAATGTTCAAACAAGCAATCCTTAAACTCCCTCCAGGTTCATATGGGTCGCCTCGTATCCCTCCATTTGTAACATGTCAATGCTTTCCCCTCCAAGCACATCCCGGCCGTCGTCAGTCTATCCTCCTCCGTCAAGTAGTTCATCTTTAAAAATATATACATAAACAATGATTTCTTTAAAAAAATCAAAATTAACTACACAATATTCTTTTGTCATTGTAAATTTGGCATGCTTGAGAAAAGAAGACAATTATTTATCTATGATGAGTTTAACTTGCTTTAACTTGTTAATCATTTGGTACATTTTTTGTCTAAAATTGTTTCATTTGGTTATGCAATTGATCAAAATCTCACCCCTTCGGTAATTTGATAGTTAACCCTAATGTTGAACCCCACTTCTCATCATTTTGGCATCATGCTTGCAAGAAAAAAGTAATAATTTATCTTTAAGGACTTTAATTACAGCTTAAGTAGTTTTAATAGTCTAATAGAACATTCATAATATACATCAACATCCAAAGATATAGATAAAATCTCAATTAGGATTTTTTTGCGAATTATAACTTAATTCACTCTTTATCTCTAAATCTAACACCTTTAATGAAACACAAAATAGAAATAAAATAGTATCTAAGCAAATGATGCTTGAATATGATTTATAAACCTATCATAGTATTCATAAACATCATTTTCATCTTATTTGTAATGTTTAAATTATTCATGCTGTTTATCTATATATTCAATGAATTACAGATATTACTTTAAAGTTTCTATGGTTTAATTCAATCATGTGGGTCTGGTTTTACTTGCATTATTTTGTCCACAATGATTGAGGATAGACCAATCCTTTTTGATTCAAAACATTCAAGTCGTGCATAATCAAACAAACCGTAATATATTGTTCAGAGCGATGCTGAAATAGATGGGGATATTATCAGCAGAATTCAAGTTGGATGGTTAAAGTGGAGGAATGCATCGGTCTTGTTATGTGATAGAAATGTACCCCTCAAACTTAAGGGAAAATTCTATAAGATGGTAGTGAGGCCTGCAATGCTTTATGGTGCCGAATGTTGGCCATTAAAAGAGAAGCATAATACTAAGTTAAGTGTGGCAGAGATGAGGATGCTCAAGTGGATGAGTGGATTTACCCTTAGAGATAGGATACGAAATGAGCATATACGTGAAAAGGTTGGAGTAGCTCCAGTAGATGATAAGATTAGCGAGAGTCGCCTTAGATGGTTTGGTCACATAAAACGGCGGCCTTCCGATGACCCGGTTAGGAGAGTAGAGGTATTAGATTTGACTTATGTTAAGAAAGGTAGGGGTAGACCTAAAAAGACTTGGTTAGAAAATATTAGGAATGACCTTTCTTTATTAGATTTAAATAAAAATTTTACTTTTAATAGGACACAATGGAGAAAAAGGATTCATGTAGCCGACCTCACGTAGTGGGATTAAGGCTTGATGTTGTTGCTGTTGTTGTATTGATCCAACCAAAAAAATATTCAAAATTATATCTCACACAAAATATAAGAATGTTATTTAAATGCTCATGATAGTACATCATGTTTATTTAGAGAAAATGACTGAATCAATTTTGTTTAAGTTGCAGCTTTCATTCATTAACTCTTTTTAATGACACAAGCATTACATCATTATTACAGTGACATGATATTGCAATTATAAGCTCAAATACTAATTTGGTGTAGGATGCTTAAAATTTAGGGTTCATTAATACAACTTAGGATGAGGTGCACACTAAAAGCACAACAACAAAAAACACCACCTTCAAGTTACCAACTCCCAACATTAGCAAAAGTTATCCACCATTAATGTGAAAACAACAAACAAGCTTACTTCATACCAAACATAATTCAAGAGCCACCAAAATATGATATCCCACAAAAAAATGGTGAGCAAATATAAATTTTAGAAACAATTAAAATTTATAAAACAAAAAGGAAACTAAACGTATCAAGATTACCAAAACTTCAATCACACACACAAATCACTAAATAAATTAATGGTCGAAGAAAAAATGGAAATCATTAAATAGAAGATCAAAACATCATGCCACTACAAAAGCACACCCAAGGACATAGCCGTCAAGGCCTACAAAGAACTAAAAAAATCCACATCCAACAGCACGCAGAAGTATTTAAAGTAAATCTGAAATCCTATTTTATTGAATAAATGCATATTACATGCCGTAAGTATCTTATTTCTAACTTGAAAAAATCCAAATACAATAATTTTTCAGAAACTATAAAAACCCAATTAAAAATTGCACATTTTCAAATTAACTAGATCTCAATTATCCAAAATATACAATAAATCAGATATGTTGGGCTGAAGAAACCAAAATAGAAAAGAGCCACAGTATGAAGGTGTAGCTCGATGCTGCAATCCTGTGAATCAAGAATCGTTGAAGGAGCTACAATCTTAGAACAATTGCTGGGGACATCAGTTGGAAAGTCTACCGTCGACGTGGCCGTAGATCTACGGCCATGATTTACCCGATGTATTTCTGATTTAATATGGTCATTTTATTTTGATATATTTTTATTTCTGCATTTTTCCCTTTTTACCCTTGCTTGAGGGATTGAGTCTTGTAGCCCCTCGAGGGTATTTTAATCTTTTATTTTATGTCTTTGTATTAGGCTATTTATAGCCTTCATCTTGTACTTTTGATGGTTAATGAATGATTAAAAGAAATTTCCTGCATTTTGTCTTCTTGAAGCTTTTGTGTGGAGCTTGAGAGTTGAGAGTTTGGTGGAGCCTAGGAGAGGCCACCCGTCGTACCCAACAGTCACCTCCGGTGGCTCTTGGTTTTCTTTTGTTTTCTTCCTTTCCCTCTACCCAACATCCACCTCCGACCATCATCCACCACCAATCACCTCTTCATAACCACACTCATCCGAACTCAACAACACCACTTTCTCAAAACCCCACCTCCCCATCATCCCGCCGGCCACCATCTTGATCGCCGGCCTCCCCTCTTTCAACCGCCCCTCCCTTCCACCCATCACCGGCCCCTCCATACCATCTCCACAAATTTCAGATTTTGAAATTCAAAGTGAAAGTTTCCATTTTTGTCCGACGCCAAATTTGAAAAGTTTTCATGCGATTTCAAATTTCAAATTTGAATTTGAGCGGATTTGAAATTTTCCTCATTTATTAAGCGGAGCGGATTAGGAAACGCATAACTCCTCTTCCCAAAACCCCCAATCCCTCTCTCCTTGCCGCCGGCCCCATTAATGGGTCCCTCTCCTTTAATGCTTCATGAAGGAGATTAATTGCAAGGTATTCAAATTTCAAATCCATTTATTTTCCCTCCAAACTTACTCTAGTCTGAAAATAATTTCAGATTTGTTTGTTAAAACAATTTCGTGTCCACCCAAACCTAACCCCTTTCCAACCCTAGCTGTTTTCCCCTTTTACAAACCGCCGGCCTCCCTCCCCCACCGTCCACCTTCTCTCTCTCTCTCTCTCTCTCTCTCTCTCTCTCTCTCTCTCTCTCTCTCTCTCTCTCTCTCTCTCTCTCGCCCCTTCCCCTTCTTAAGGTGTTTCTCCTTGTTGAGTTGAGGAGCATGATCGATTCGAAGCTTGATTCCTACTTCACATCCGATGGTCAAAGATTCGTGGATCTTCTCAACTTTCCTTCGTCAGAGTGATTCAAATCCTTGACGGATCTCTTGAAATTCCATCCTCCCGTAATAGCCGTTGAAGGAACAACTATTGGAAGGTACGTGGTGATCTACGTCGTTTCTCCGAGAAGGTGATTTTCTTCCTTGACTCATTTACTTTCAAATTCTAATTTCTTTAAGAGAATTTGGTCAAAGCAAGAGATTGTGTCTACTTATTGTCATCCATTAGTATTCATAGGAATTGTTACTTCTTTGCTCCTAGACCTCATTGTTATAATTTGGTTCAGTTGGAAACTTCTACTTATGCAATGTTTTAATTCTTCTAAGTGTTTTGATGTGGTTTAGTCTCTTGGGTGGCTTAGCCTAAGCGGAAGTAACCGTTTATTTGTTTTACATTGTTGTTTTAATCGCTAATAACGAAAATCTGAAATTGTTCTTAAATATTTTGTGCAAGTTTCCGATTTAGCATATAGTTCTACATCAACAATGTAGATACAATCCTATGAATCAAGAACCATTGAAGGAGCTACAACTTGGAAAAATGTAGCCATTGATTGGTAAAATCTTGGAACCGCAAAGGAAGCCATTGATTGTTCCAATCCCACGAAAAAACACAAGGCATAGAAGTGATACAGTATTGGGAATGCAGTTTCTAAATTCCAATCACTATGGCCCTTAAAAGTACAAATTATTTAGAGATCATTCATGTCTAAGTTACCTTATAACATGATCCGTGAGTATTAAAAGCATAGTTGTTGGTTCACTAATCAAATTTTATAATGGCAGGTAGAATCCTTCCCCTAGCTCTGAATCTTCAGCCCGTCACCTCTAAGGGTACATGTGATGAGCTAAAGCCTGAACTAAAAACCCTAAATGGTGATGATGAAATTGTCTAAAGTGCCCACAAAATGCAAGTATTGTGAAGCACAAATATGCAAAAATCTAAAACAGAACATAAATATTGGCAAACCATCTAAATAGAAGTCTTGATGTTGTTGTTATTGTTGTACATCTAAATAGAAGGCTGCTGAGAAAAGCATTCTGCATACCTAGAAGAGGTTGCAAATAGATCTGGTTCACCAGGATTAAATCGCACTGCCATTACCGTATCATTTCCCCACTTGAAGGTATTCACTGGCTCTGATCTTTTGGAAAAAAGTTAGTCTTATTGGACAAAAGAATATCTATGGATTTAATACTAGAAGAGAAACAAACCTGTCATGATCCCATATATCCACTTGTGCACCAACTGTTGCAAAGAGATTCCCACCCCACTGGTGATCAACACCCCTGATTTAAAAAAGGGGGAAAAAAGCATAGATGACACTTTTCTATATTCACATGGGAATTAAAAAGCTTATAATCGAATAAATTTCCATGCATAGACTATTTACAAGGGGAAATTTCCTGTAGCCAAAATAAATATTAAGAAAGCACAACAGGAACCTTTACCAGAAGGCATGTTTCCATACATAGACTGCTATTGGCTGAAACACAGAAATACAGAAAAAGAAAATGCCATCACACTACAAGAATAATACGTAAACTAGAAACGTAAATTCGTTGCTTAAAAAAACAAAGATACAGACCACTGCAGCATTCCCAGCGGAGTCGCTTGAACTCTTGTTCCTGTAGTCAGGGACATTCCAAAGCCTTACACTGCCAATAATGAGATGGTTAATAGAAACTAACAAAGTGGCTTAGTGGTATGTGATACTAGAATAAAGTAATGGAAGAGCAACAAGTAAAAAATCAACAAAAGACTACCACTGAGGTAATGCTATTTATGGTAAAAAAGATAGCGAAATCACATGTGGCTTTAGATGGCAGAAATGATAATAAAATAAGCATCTTAAAAAGCAAGATGGTGTCTTACAGCATTACACAGTTAAACACCTAAGAGTAGTATATTTTTTTAGATTAGGTGACAAATGGATACTATTAGCATTCAGGACTGACTACACAGGTGTCATCACAATATACAAGTAGAACTAATCATAATAAGTACTTCAAATGCTTCGATCCGTAATAACTAAACATGATTCATTCAAATTAAATTTCATTTGAACAAGCATGCAGCACTGGTCCATGAGAAATGCATATGTAAAATAATCAAGAAAACAAGATGAGCCAGAACAAAGAAAAAGGAAATTACAAACTCAATGACATCTCAAATGCATAATCTCAATAGTGGTGATACCAAAGCAAACAAAAAAACGTATAAATAAAGAAGTATAAACAGAAAAATGGAAACTAAACCTCATCAAAATAATATGCAAACATCATAAAAAAAAATTTAATAAGTAAATCTCAATAAGACCAAATGGTTTATGTAATCAAGCAAAGCGTTCAGCAATGTTTTCTTTCATAAAAAAAAAATGGAGAATATTGTGTTGTTCTACTTCAAGATGGAGAAAAGGTGTTAAAGTAGCACAAGACCCACGTGCAATCTGTGCCACATGATACAAGAGTTTGTCCATCAGTAGATACGGTTAGGCCTCGTACAGCACCTTGGTGGCCAGGAAATTGACAAACTGTTCTCCTGTTTGACAGAATTGGAAAAAAGAATTAGTTAGATCTTAGGGAAAGATAAATAGGAAAACCACATGAAACAAAAATTATTAAAAATGGTGAAGCAAACAGAATCGTAGATAAATCATGTAAAAGTGAGACAAGCTAGTCACCAACTATCATCTATACAAAAAATAAAAAATAAAAATATATGCATTCAACTAAAGACTATCTAATTATCTGAACTGATATACTTGTTGAAAGGGAGAAGATAAAGTGCAGGTATGCGCAACAGTACCTGTTAGCCAAGTCCCAGAGACGAATATCTGCAGAAAAGAACAAAATAAGAAAAAAAATCGAATGCTGTTCTTCCACAAAAGGAGCAATAATATACCTAAACTAAAATAAATCAATCAAAAAATGAAAAATAGTAATAACTAGAAATAATTAGGCAAACCAGCATACATAACCGTATAGGAAGGCTTAATATATTTTTGCTTTAAATCAGAAAAAAGGTTATTTTAGTAAAATAGCAACAATATGCAGATTTGGTCACATAGCTGCAGCATATTAATGAACTACCTAATCACATTACAAGGTCATTAGGCAAGCCATCTGAAAGTTCCATCTCGTCACACTTTGGTAAAAACACTAAATAATTTTGGCATTGTATGAAAAATAAATGCATAGAGCGTATATAGATATGCCATCAAGATACTTATATCATTTGTTTAGTTAAAGAATAGAGATGATCTAATAATTAATTCTTTTATATAGGAATAGTCGGCTAATACATATAAATACTAGTGGATCTAAAATCATCTGATCCCAAAACTTTCAAAGCAACTGTACAGAAATTAAGAATCATATAGACTTCTATATATCATATGCTAGATAGTAAAGGAAAACATAGGAGAAAGAAAATGAAAAGTGAATGGACCATGAAAAAGTTTCATTTTGAAATAATTTTTTTGTATTATTTAGATTTTAAACTTTAGAAAGACAAAGAACATCTCATTCAAGAATTTTAAAATAAAAAATTCTTGATAAAATGTTTTTCCTCTTTTTTCACACAATATTGAATCTGATAAAATCTTTTCAAAATTATTTATCAATATACTATATAGTAAAGAAAAGTAGAAAACAAGAGAATATGAAAAAATGGATGGGTCATAAAAAACTAAATTTTAAAATTGTGTTCTCTCATATCTTTTAGATTTAAAATTTTAGAAAAAAAGGAAAATATCTCATCCAAGAATTTCAAAATTTAAAACTCTAACATGAAATGCTTTCCCTCTCTTTTCAAAAAGTCGAATAAACAGCCTTTTCAATTCATTGTTAAGAGAGTAACATTAAGATTTTAAATTTTTGAAATTCTTGGAAATACCAATCTTACAATCTTTTTAAATCATTTTTCCAATTGCTGACATATTTAACTTTTGATATAAAAAGTGTAACACAGATTCCAATTTTCAAATTTAAGATTATATACTTGTAATTTTTCCTATAAATTTATTTATATGTAAATATTTGACAAAATTATTTCATGATTTTTTATAAAGAAAAAGAGAAACAAATGAAAAAAATAAAATAAAACTGAAATTAGTAGTTTCATGACTTTGCAATATGGGTTATGGATGCATCCCAAAATCAACAATAAGAATGACTTCAATGCCCGTTTAAACTTTTATTTTATAACGTGCCTGTATCAAGCTCTAAGATATAACTTATTAGCCCCCACATTGTGGGCTTTTTTTCTTGTAAAATTCTAAGCAACTTTAATATCAATTGATCGCACTAACAAAATTTAAAAATAACTTAAAAAAAAATATATGCAATGAAATTAGTTCTTCATGGACTATTTTAAAAGTTATTTGCCAACTTCATCAATAGCTAAATTTGCAAACTGGTAAAATAGATTCTGTGAGGAGAGGGATCATCAAGTTGACCATAAATTCCTTCAAAACAAAGCAATAAGTCAGTAGCATGCCAATTTTGTACCTTACTTATGTTTACAAGCATGGAATTCCAGTAATAAGACATTCTCCCTTCTACTCTAGATATTTAATATGCCACACTGAAACTACTTATAAACTAATGGTTCTATCTGAAGATGCTAGCACGTTTAGTTGAAAAATTGGAGAACAAAAGCAGTCATGAACAATATTAATTATTATAAATTAACATGTCCAGGTGAAATCAGCATATATTTCTCTAATGAGAAATCCAAATTAGAAAGCTTGGTCAGGCTCAAGAGAAACAAAAACAAAGAAAGAAACCCAAAATCTTTCCTGGGGAAGCAAGAGAGGAAGGCTTGAAACTTTTAAGGAAATAGGCATCATTAGGTTGAAAGTAAGTGGCAAGCAAAATGAAGAGTAGCATGAGCTTGAACGAATTAAAATTAAGAGAACAGTTTAGGTTTCATTACAATAAGAAGCCAAAATAAAATAAATATGGTGAGAAGTCATTAGAAAATAATTTATGTGTGAAATGATAATCAACAGGTCATAAGATATCAAAGCACATTGATGAAACAACACCTTGATCCAAATGTAAGTCAGACCATATGAGACAATATAAAGGTAAATTTCAAATACTGGAGAGAACATGGACTAAGAAATATAGATTTCATAATATTAAAAAAAGATAAGTGGCTGGAAATGCCAAGAGAGAACACCTCCATCCATAGAGCCAGAAAATATTCCTTTTAAATGATTTGGATTTTTTGCCATGCAAGATACAGCATCTATGTGCCCATCCATTGCTCCAACAAAAGGCCTAGCAAAGATCTGGGAAACAATAAATTAAAATCCATCAGAAAGAAAATTGATTTAAGAAACAATTTCTTAAAGAAAAATCAACTTATAGTGAATTACCTTCTCCAATTTAGCAGCATTTAAAGCCCTGGTATATTCAACGCCTCTTTCTTGAGACCGTAGATTGGGATCATAATTTCGAAAAACTTTCTGTTAAAATCAGCAAAACAAAGTTCACTATCTGCAACAGCCGTAATAAGCACACTATAAAAGCTTCAGTTTAAACAGTAAAACAAACCATGCAAATAACTCTTAGGTTAACCCCTGTAATTCTCCACATCTGTAGAAGATGAGCAAGCGTCTGACATCTAATTTAATATGGTTGGGCTCAAAGTCAGCAAGCTCGGCCTGGCTTAACGAGTACGACTAGAAATTTAATCTAATATTGACTCTTCAGTTCCTAAACTAATTTTTCTATTGACCAAAATAATTAAACCCTCTACTGGGAATAGAAAACCATTTAATCACCATTGAACATACTAAAAATGAGCAAAACAATTCTTGACTAAAGTGGAGACCCATTAGCCTCGATATTAATCAACCGGAGAAGAAGATAAACAGAACCAGCATATTCTAATAAAAACTGGAGGAAACGGACTTCATAAGGCTCTCTTCACACAATTTAATTACAGTCCATCTATACAAATAACCATCAGTTGATCTTAATGTGTTTTTTTTCTTTTACAATTTCTTATGAAAACTGTTAGACCGGTCCAGTGGACCGGCTGCCGGTCCCGGTCCACGCGGGACCGGCCCAGACACGAAACGGCGGACGTTTCCGCCTAGGCGGAGGCCGCACGAGCCGCGCGGCTTGCGGGACTGTTTTAGGAAGGGATTTTGAGGAAGTTTATGAGGGAAATTGATTGTAGGGACTGTTTAGGGAATTCCTTTTGATTTGTATGCATTAAATAGTAGATTTTTCTAGGGTTTGGGTATCTTGAATTTGGCAGAAATTTGAGATTTCTTAGATTTAGGTTTTCTTTGGGCTCTAGCGGCGTCTAGAGATTTGGGAGAGATCGATCCTCCTCTCGAATTGAGGATCAATTGTATCTTGCGGTTTTTATTCTTCTATTAGTGAAATACAAGTGTTTTGCTTGGTTTTATTTCAGATTTCCACTCAAATTTTTCTGTTTTCTCTGTTTTTGGGCTATTTCCCTGCTGTGGACAGCAATATCCTTGCTGCAGATCACTGATTTGGGCTATGAACACTTGTGAATACAAGTGGTTCCTATCAAATTGGTATCAAAACGTCGTTTTTGGGACCGTTGGCGGCTGAAATCCTGAAAATTTCAGCAGTTTCTTCGTTCCCGGAATAAGATCATTGATATTCTTGGGAAGAACGATGGCCGGGAAGAAGGTAGAAGTCTTGGAAGGTGAAGTCGGACAATTGAAATCCGATTTGGAGGGAAGATTGTTCGATTTCCAAAATCAAATCACCTCCAACAATGAAAGGTTGGAGGGGAAGTTCACCGTGTTGGAAGAAATTACTTGAAATGAAGACCAATCCGGCGACATCGGAAGTAAGAGAGACCATCGACGGCCATGGCATGGGAGGAAATTCGAACCCTTTGCGGGGGAGGAGAAATTCGGAGGTGGAGATCTTAGAGGGAGAGAACGACATGCCCCCTCTAGAACCACTTTCTAGATAAGAGATGAGTAGGGGATACGACCAACGGGAGGCTGATTTGGTCGGAAGGAGGGAAGAATTCTGTTAAAATCCCAACCATCCCTTAGGCCCTTGATCCCACGGCCAAGGATGGAGATCCGTGGGAGACTCACTTGGATTATGTCAATCTCCTTCCATATTCGGGTGGCTGATTTAAGAAGGATTATATTAGCACAATTATGAATAATTTTGTATTTATTTGTTTCTTTATTAAGATATCCTGTATAGATCTATAAATAGAGATAAATTTGTGTAATAATAATTGAATCATTTTTCCCTCTCCAATTCTGTGAATTCTATTATGGTATCAAAGCCAACGGCCTTCATTACCGATTGAAGAACGATCGTAGAATCGTCGGATGAGGAAAAGAAAAAAAAAGAAGAAATCGGAGCTTCCAGATGCCGTCGACGCTGCCTCCGACTCGGACGAACGCAAGCAAGCAAAGTCGGCACCAAGCGGAGTCGAACATCCAGGCGGAATCGGCACCAGAAGGAGGGAAAACCAGGCGGAACGGGAGCAGGGCTACGGAGCTCTATCCGACTCTCGCACTATCTGCGAATGGTCGAACAGCCACAAAGGAACCGATCGAAGTATCATAACTTTCGATTCGACATAAGGGAGAAGTCTTCGAAGGAGCTTAGTCGAACAGCCACGAAGGAGCCGAAGAAGCACCTCCTGCAACGCACCAGAAGCCGAACTGCAACGACGTCAAAGGAGCATAGTCGGACAACCACTAAGGAGCCGAAGAAGCAACGCGTGCCTACACCTCCTATGATGTAACAAAGCCATAAACGGAGGCGAACGAAACTTGCGAAGAATTGAAGCACGTCCGACTCACGCGTGCGAAAGAAAGGCTTCATGCCCTAGCTTCTCTCGATCTGAGTCCTTTAAAGCTCAGTTCAATTCGGTTTGGTTTACTAAACCGAGAGTTTATTTCAGAAAAAAAAAGGGGCCTTTATTGCCGTAACTAAAGATCGGAGGGATCTTATTTTTTGGAAGCCTTCATTGTTGTCCAGAATCAAACAGATAGTCTTCATTACTATCGAAAAAAAAATTTTGAGGAATATAGGTTCCCACTACCGTCTATCGGCCTTCATTGCTGGAATTATGAGGAATATTGGTCATTCTACCAGCCTTTATTGCTGGAATTATGAGGAATGCAGGTTCCCACCTCCGGCCTTCATTGCCAAAATTTTGCCATATATTGTCGTGCCTTCATTGCCGACCTTCCCTTGAGAACCGAGAAGGAGACAGACCTAAAGGATAATTAATCCACCTTCTCTACTGCCCCACCACCGACCTTTATTGCCATTTTTGATATCTAGAAGGCTATTCTTCAACGCAGCCTTCATTGCTACCCTTACAGGCTTGATTGATATAGCCTTCATCACTATCATTTATCGTTGAAGCTGATTCTCCCACAATTTTGACCAAATTGAAGACTATGGTACACTAAGGGACTTGATAATTCTACTGGACTAATTACCAAGCTATGAATAACTGATCTGTATTCCCCAGTTTGAGGGGGAGTGTTAAAATCCCAACCATCCCTTAGGCCCTTGATCCCACGGCCAAGGATGGAGATCCGTGGGAGGCTCACTTGGATTATGCCAATCTCCTTCCATATTCGGGTGGCTGATTTAGGAAGGATTATATTAGCGCAATTATGAATAATTTTGTATTTATTTGTTTCTTTATTAAGATATCCTGCACAGATCTATAAATAGGGATAAATTTGTGTAATAATAATTGAATCATTTTTCCTTCTCCAATTCTGTGAATTCTAACAAATTCAATCGCCGAGGTGCTGAATTTGAAAGAATTCAGCGTCGAGGGGATGTTTTTGAAGGAAGAATGGAGGAACGTCATCGTCGAGGTGCTGAATTTGAAGGAATTCAGCGTCAAGGTGATGATTTTGAAGGGAGAAGAGGAGAGTATGAAGAGGGATTTGAGTATAATCGTCGAAGGGATGATCGGGACAATTGGGGAACTCTTCCCCTTCGAGGAATGGGAGGTTATGGAGGATACATGAGAAACGGAGGAGACCCACGGATGAGGAAGTTGAAGATGCCCGTCTTTGAGGGTGAAGACGATCATGGCTGGATCTACAAGGTGGAGCGTTACTTTGCTGTCAATGGGTTGACAGAAGAAGAGAAGCTGACAGCCGCGGGATTGTGTTTGGAAGGAAAAGCCTTGGCATGATACCAATGGCGTGACAGGAGGAAACCCTTCCGGAGCTGGAGAGAGTTCAAAGATTGCTTATTGGAGTGTTTCTGAGCCGATGTGGGAGGAGACTTCTATGAGCAATTCTTTGCCTTAACTCAGGAGAGGACTGTGGCAGATTACCGCGACAGGTTTGAGTACTTGGCTAGCAGATTGGATCACATTTCAGAGTCAACCCTGGAAGGGAACTTCATGAAGGGGCTTAAACCGGAGATACGAACAGCGATCAGGGTGCTGGAGCCGAGGAACCTAGGGAAGGCTATGGAGCTAGCGCAGTTGGTGGAAGATCAGAAGAAATCAGAAAAAGGGGCTCGAGGAAACTGCTCAGGAGGCTCTTACAGAACGACGACCACTTTTCTAGCACCCAAGGGGCCTACATCAAGCAACATTAATGAGACCACCCGGGAGAAGCCAGTAGGAGGAGGGAGTGGGGAAAATTTCAAGAGGCTGACAGAGAAGGAGATGCAGGAGAAGAGGACAAAGGGGTTGTGCTTCAGATGTGATGAGAAGTACATGCCGGGGCATAGGTGCAAGGACCGAAATCTTCAGGTTCTCCTTGTCTGTGAAGACAAGGAAGACGAGAAGGGAGGTGGGAGCAGATCTAAAGAGGAGAAAAAGTTGCACCTGAATGTGGCAGAAGTCTCTCTGAACTCTGTAGAGAGATTCACTCCGAGTCACACTATGAAAGTGAAAGGAGAGATAGCTGACCGTGAGGTGGTGGTGCTAATTGATAGTGGGGCTACCCACAATTTCATTTCCACTCAGGTCGTCAACCAACTGGGAGTGAAATTGGTGGACACCGGTTGTTATGGGGTGATGATGGGTATAGGGGAAGGTGGAGAAAGGCCAAGGAATCTGTAAAGGAGTGGTGTTGACCATCCAGGGGATTCAAGTAAGGGAGGACTTTCTCCCACTAGAGTTAGGAAGCACTGATGTCATCCTGGGGATGAAGTGGTTGCAAACCTTGGGGGAAACCAAGGACAATTGGGGAGCACTCACGATGGAATTAATGATGATGGGAGAAGGGTGGTCATAAGGGGAGATGCAGGGCTATCCAAAGCCATCACATCACTTAAGACCATGGTTAGGGATGTACAAGATGTGGGGGAAGATTATCTGGTGGGACTACACAGGCTGGATGCGATCAGATTGGAAGAGGGAGGGGATGTTCCTCCTTCCGTGCAGCCCTTGGTTCAGCAATACAGTAAGGATTTTCAGTCACCTCAAGGATGGCCACCTCCACCGGAACACAAGCATATCTCCACCTTGAGGACAGGGTGGATTTTTGAGAGGGGAGTATTGTTAGACCGGTCCAGTGGACCGGTCCATGCGGGACCGATCCAGACACGAAACAGTGGACGTTTCCACCTGGGCGGAGGCCGCACGAGCCGCGCGGCTTGCAGGACTGTTTTAGGAAGGGATTTTGAGGAAGTTTAGGAGGGAAATTGATTGCATGGACTATTTAGGGAATTCCTTTTGATTTTTATGCATTAAATAGCTGATTTTTCTAGGGTTTGGGTATCTTGAATTTGGCAGAAATTTGAGATCTCTTAGATTTAGGTTTTCTTTGGGCTCTAGCGGCGTCTAGAGATTTGGGAGAGATCGATCCTCCTCTCGAATTGAGGATCAATTGTATCTTGCGGTTTTTATTCTTCTATTAGTGAAATACAAGTATTTTGCTTGGTTTTATTTTAGATTTTCACTCAAATTTCTCTGTTTTCTCTTTTTTTGGGATGTTTCCCTGCTGTGGACAGCAATATCCTTGCTGCAGTTCACTGGTTTGGGCTAGGAACACTTGTGAATACAAGTGGTTCCTATCAAATTGGGCTCGCGCGGCCTCCGCCCAGGCGGAAACGTCCGCCGTTTCGTGTCTGGGCCGGTCCCGCGTGGACCGGCTGGACCGGTCTAACAAAACCTGAAACATAAAAAGTAGGGACAAGGAGGATGGGAGAATAAAACAACATGGCCAAAATGTAATTGAATAGATCTTATTTGTCCATCTACAATGATGTTCATTGATCTCACCGAATAAAACAACCAAGCCAAAATGTGATCTCCTTACGAAAGACATTTATCTCCTAGCCAGCAAAATCGCTCTGATCTCCTGGGACCTCCTCCATCATCACAAATACAACTACTGAATGACATACGAGAGACAATATCAAAGAAGTGGGACCTAAAGCATTCACAGTACCTTCTACAACTCCAACAATCTACACTCTAAAAAAAACTTTTTAATCCTAAATACTTCGCAATTCATAACACAACCACTACATGACTTGTAACAATATAGCTCATACTTGGCAATAGATCGATGGAAGATGAGAAGATCTAGTTCACTTAAAACCCAAGCTTTCACTCTACTAATAAAGAATAAAACTAACATTTGTTCATGCACAATGTTGAGCCTAGCTAGGTTATCTTGCTCAACAAAAGCCAGAGTTTGGCCCCGTGAAAGCCCATGCATGATGCCTAAGGAAACATCCCTCTTGACTTACAAATATGTGAATTAAATCTAAAAAATTAGTGGGCAATTCTATATTTTATATATAATAGCTAACATCTGCCTGTGTATACACATATATGATGACTACCATATTTATAATATGATAACTAATCTGAACACAAGACTGCTAGTCTTATAGTTGATCAAAAGGTTGATTAAACTCTCAAAAAATATAAATAAATAAGCTCAATATAATTACATGTCAAACCTAGAGAGGAAAGATCTATAATCAAGGACATTCATTATGCATCTTGCAAACCAAAAATTAGGATCTAAATATTAAAAACAAGACGATAATAAACCACATACTAAAACAATCACATTGAGTTTGATCCCTACAGGTACATGAGCAACAACTATGTTGTGCAACACAATAATGATATTAGGCTCTCAGGCATAAGCAACAACTATGTTGCGCAACTCAATCATGATATTAGGCTTTAGTTTGAGGTAGCTTATGCTTTTATGCTTTTGTAGTTAACAGCTATTTTCCTTACCATAAATTCTATTATGCCTTCCCAAAGGCAGCTTTCCTAAAGTATTTTTTTGAAGAAAAAAAACAGCTGTCATCCAAATGAACAAATGTTTTTTATTGGATGATTTCCTACAATAAAAGCAATAAAAAGTTGCCCAAAAGGAAGTCATATTAATAAATAAAACATAATAAAAATAATCTATCAAATCACTCTACTAGTAGTTCTCTCATCAGTTTCTCCCTCTTGAACATACATTCTCTCACACTGATTTGGCTCGAGACAAATTTTTGTCTTAAAACCTTTGAACTCAACCCATGCCAAAAAACAAAAAAACAAAAAAAAAAAAGGTGGCTTTTGTAATCGCAATAACAACTAGAGTGAAATAAAGAGAACAAAAATGTATGGCTCTCCAACTAATAGAAATCTTCTTGGAACTTCTAGCATAATAACTCACAGGTTAAAAGGAGAACGAATGAGTCTAATACGCAAGCTAAAAAGAACACAAATCTAACACTCTAACAAGTAAAAGAGTGAGTTTTTCAAAGTCTTATATATTTAGTCAGTAGCTAGCATAGTAAAGCCCACCGCTTGGAAACAAGACACAAAAAAAACTCTTATTTGAAATGAATTTTTACATGCTGGATCACGGCTATATTTTGAATGCCATAGATGAGGGAAGACGAGCATCACCGAATTCTCTACCCGAGTACATCATTGCGAACGAAACATGAAAAAAAAAGCTAGCGGCGTGGAAGAAAAAGAACAATCATTTCTCCCTTCCTCGCAAAAGTAAACGCGAAGGCATTTGTGAAAATGGGAGATCACCTGGAGGTCCTGGCTCCGTTCGCGGGTGAAATCGTCCGTGGAACGAGATATGATCTTAACCTTCATCTCTCCTCGGCTGGAGGGTAAACGGACTGGCAAACCGATTTCCTGAGGAGCTGTTTGGCAACAAGATTTATGCAAGATTTGAACAGGAATTAAGCAGCCGGTAGATCTCACGGCGGAAAAAATGCTCCGTTTCCCTCTTTTTTCCGGAAATCCCTGATTTACTAAATCCTGGAGTTCGGCGGATTTACGGGATTTGGCTGAAGAAGCGCGCGAAAGGGAGAACGATAATGACCTTCACAGCGAGCGAGCGAGCTACCGTTGCTACGTCCGATCCAACAGGAAGAACGGAGAACTTTGGCAACTTCCGATTCGACAGGAAGGAACGTTGTCGAAGGAGACGAAGAAGACTTAGGGGCTGTTTGGTATCGGATTTATGCTAGCGAGCTCCTGTTCTTGCTTCCGATCAAAATGTCGTAACTTCCGTTCGGACAGTAGGGCAAGTCGTATAAGGAGCGAAGTCGAATAGCCAGGAAAGAGCCGAACGCGTGCAATCTATACACCTCCTCCGTTGTACACCTCCTGCAAAGCAACGAAGCCGAGCAGCAACGACGAAAAGAGAAGATTAATGGCAAACCTAGACGCCTTATGTTATTATTGATTAACTTAATTAATATAATTTAAACTATTAATAATTAAGTAAATTAATTAAATAACTAATTGTATAATTAGTGCATAAAATAATTATCTAATTTAACTTAATTGTACAATTAGTAATATTAATATAATTAGCTTAAGTAATATAACTTAAAATATATATTATTAAGTATATAATTAATAGTGTAATTAATAATTAATAAGTACTTTGTACATAATATGTTATTAAATTCATAACACATTAATTTTTATTTTTAATTATACATTTATTTTTTAATTTTTTATTATTTTCTTCACATTTAAATTCATAACTATCATAAATCTTGAAATATGTATCAAACAATTTCTCAGAATTTAACAGGATTTAATATTTGACATACCAAACAGTTTTCAGGATTTAACACATTTCGGATTTACTAAATCCAGATTTACAGGATTTACTAAATACTACTAAAGTTAAATCCTTCTTGTTGCCAAACAGCCCCTTAAGTGATTCGTTTAAAACTCTACCTTGCGCGAAGCATGCAGTCTGACAGCCCGAGCATTCCAAGAGTCTAGGCTAGGTAGGAACTAATTCATGTTCGTTTGGTAAAATAATGAGGTTGAAATTTTTTTATAAATATTCGATAGTTATTAGTTAAATAAAAAATTTTATTAATATGTTGTCATACAGTTTTTCAGGATTTAATATTAGTAGGATTTATTAAATTTGAATTTAAAAATTTTAATGAATCATATAAAAGTTATATCTCATTTGTTGCCAAACAGTGGTTTGGCAAATTGACTTCCTCCTTTTAGGCAATGTTGGGGGAAGCAAAATGTATTCTTTTCGAACATTGAATGGCGTTCATAGACCAATAAAGATATATGCACATCATCTTTTTAATGTACCACGGTACTGCTCGGCAACGGTACCGACGCTCTGAAACAAACCGGTACCGCAGCATCCGAACATAGAGTTGCATCAGACGTCCGCACAAAATAATTTCTAGGAAGGGGATGCAAAAGATGAGCTCGCTTCCTCTTCATCGACGGTTTTAGTTGTAATAATTAATATTAACTAAGCAAAATATAATAACTTAAGTAACTATATTTATGATTTAATTTGAAGTTATTGATAATTTATAAATATTACATCATTCAAATTATGATTTAATTAGTGCAATCATAATTGAGAAAAATTTTATTAATTAGATTGTTAGTATGTAATCAAATAAATCAGATATAAATAGTTAAATACATTAATTGATAAAATTAAATCAGCATTATTAATATTAACTAAAATAAATTATCTTTTTGATTTAGATAATTATAAATTATTGTTTAATTAGCTCAATAAATGACTAAATAATTATTTATTTATTTATTTTATATTATTATAATTTAATTAATTTAATTGAAATTTATATATGATAAGATAATATAATAGAATATTGTAATTATTTAAATTCTTAAATTCTGAAATATGTAGTCAAAACTTTTTTCTTGTATTTTACAAGATTTAGCATCCATCCTACTCAATAATTTATTGAATTAAACACCTCCAGATTTACTAATTTTTTATTATAACCAAAAAAAAAAAAAAAAAAACCTTTAAAGGGATGGTCTAATAATCAAAAGATTATAATTGAATTGAAATTTAAATATTTCATTAACAAATAAATAATTACTATAATAATGGGTGATATGTCAACCTTCACTTTAAATTGTTTTTTTTTTCTTTTTTTTCCTTTTTTTTTAGTCGAGCCAAGTTTAAGTTAAGTTAAATTGATTACTTTTTATTTAAACTTCTAGCTAATTTGAGTCAATACTATATATTAATTATATATAATATTATTATGTGTTAGAATATTTATTATAGTATTTAAAAAATTAAATCTTACACTACAAGAAATATTGCTATTTTTAAAATATTTTCTGACGGAATATTGCTCATCGCAAATACTGACGGAAAAACCGACGATTTAGTTGCTGGTTTTATTTTGAAGGAGTTTCCGATTGAAATTTCGCCAATAAATGCTCCATTTCCACTATTTCATCCATTCTTCCATCACTTGGCACAAATTTGGCATTGAAGATATTGTCATGCAAAACAGATCGACTCTGCTTATTACGTCCTCTGACCGGACGTATAGCTACGTTCGGCCGCCAATAACTTGTCGCAACGTGCTCTTACTCTTTACCGCGCGGCCCGATGTCTTGAATCGGACCGGAACCCGGGAATGCTATGTTCGCGTATTGCGAGGTATTACTCGGTATTTGCTCAGTATTGCTAGGTATTGTTTGGTAAAAACGATAAATACCGCTCTGTGAAAGACCAATACCGAGCAATACCGAGTTGTACAGAGTTTTTCTAGTATTACTCGGTATTTGCTCGGTATTGATTATTGCCGAGCAAAATCGACCAATACCTAGCAATACCTAGCAAAATCAAGAAATACCGAGCCATCCTGAGTCTGTTCCGGGTCGGGTTGTCGGGGCGCGCGGTAAATAGTGAGAACACGTTGCGCGATTCTACTGGCGGCCGAACGTAGAGCTACGTCCTGTGAGCGGACCAAATAAAAGTTCCTGCACCAAGCTCCTCCATCCCTCTATCATTCCCATTCGCTCTTGTTGTGATTCCTCAGCCTTGGTTGAGATCTTTGTCGTTCGACGTAGCTATGTCAAGATCAATTGCTTTGTCTATTGGCATTGCATTCCTCCACTCAATCTTCTCGTCAAGTTTCTGCCGATTTTTAGTTTTGGTGGGCATTTACTATTTGATTAATATTTTTTGTGATGATGTTGAAATATTGGCCCAACTAAACTGTTTTAATTATTTACTACAAGTTTTATGGTATATTGTATAATAATTGACGGGAAAGATGGGTGACTTTTTTCTTTGTGCTATAAGTTTTTCATGAATTTTTGGTTGGAAGATAGATACGGCAAATTTTGTATTGAGATGTTGACAGAAAATTCCTTCATAATTTTTTTTTGCTAAAAACAGGCTTAATTATTGTTGTGTCCTGGAGTATTCGCGGCGGTAGAGAAATATATAGTTTAATGTATTAGCATTGTACGAAGATTCATCACACAATCAGATAAGTGAGAGGGTGTAACATTCATAAGAGACACCAGAGTTTTTATGTGGAAAACCCCTGAAAAGGGAAAAAACCACGGGGTCTGGCCTAGTTTAAGAGAATACAGTATTTGCAGTCGATTACAAATGAGGTCCTTCCTTGGGAGAAGGCCTTGGATTGATGTAGCAAATATACATCATATAGATTGCATTACATGGTAGGAGTTACATATACATGTTTGTTTTGTCAGCACGACCATAGTCGATAGGATGGACCGAGGTTAGAAAGACTGTTGTTTATTGATGGAGGTCGGAAGGACCATAGTAGGCGACAGAGGTCGAAAGAACTGTAGTCGGCAGGAAGACTGAAGACAGAAAGATCATTATCTGTCGATGGAGGTCGGAAGGACCTGTAAAACCCTTTCCGAAGTGCATTTTTTTTAGTGCAGTTAGTCCGTACGAACTGGCCTTCGTACGGAACGAACTGAAGAAAATTGTGAAAAATCTGCCTGGTTCGTCTGGATAAACTTGTACGTTCCCGGACGAACCGTCGGGACGAAATTTGTCCAGAGAGCAAGTCGTCCAGGGACGAATACATTTCGTCTGGACAAGATTTGTCCAGAGGGCAGATCATCCCGGGACGAATGGGAATCGTCCGGGACGATCCTGTTTGATAAGTATTGGACTTGAGATATTTTGGAATCATTTTGAAGAGAGAGAAAGAGAATGAAAAAGAAGAGGAAAGCTTGATTTCGGAGGCCGCAGAGCGATTTTTGTCCAACGACGCAGTTGGAAGATTTGTTCACCTCGTAATAAGGACTCTGAATCTTATTTATAATTTCAAAGATTTCGATTTTTGGTATTTTTCTACTCAGTTTTGTGTTTTCGTTATCGAAAAATGTGCATATCTTTGTATTGACGAAACTTTTACTGTATAACTTTTGGTATGTTTCTGAGATGATGTTTTTACACGATTTGAGTATTTTCTGGAAAGTTTTCATAGAATATTTTGAGTTATGTGCGTTTTTTATCGATTAGGCAATTATCTGGATGTTAGAAAATATTACTTCAGTATAAGTAAATATTTCAAACATTGTTTTATTCGATTTCTGATAATTTGGTGATTTTCTGAAACTGTGTATTTTATCTATGTTTGGAATTTCAGGTCTGAGCAAAGTGAGGGCCTCAGGTGGTGTTCCGTCGAAGCTCCGGCGGTGGTCCGGCGAGGCTCCTACGGTGGTCTGGCGAGACTCTGGTGGTGGTCTGGTGAGGTTCCGGCAGTGGTCCGGCGAGGTTCCGACGGTGGTCCGGCGAGGCTCCGGTGGTGGTCGAGGAGGACCACCTTCTTTCTCTTCCTTCTATTCTCTTCTTCTCTTCTTGCTTCCGGTCCTCTTTCAAGAGAAATGAGGGATCTATTTATAAATTTTATGGAGTGGCATGCTCCGTAAATAGGTGAGAGATCAAGGGTAAATGGGGAGTGGTTGGATGGACGACCGATATTGACATTATGGGAAAACACGTGATTACCGTCGGAATTTCCGGCGGATTTTTTTGCGCCAGCATTGTCGGCGCAGGTTTCGGCGGAATGATGCGACGAAAAGTTTACGGCGTTTTTTCCGGCGGAATGAACGTCGGAACGTTACCGGCGTCCATTGCGCCGGAAAAAACACCGGTGAAAAGGGCTCTGGATTATTTCCGGCGCAGATTACGGCGGAAACGTTCTTTTAAACTCAACGAAACCATTCCGGCGGATTAATGCGCCGGCTTATTTAAACTCAACGAACACGTTCCGGCGCATGGTCCGACGGTAACATTACCGGCGGACGTTCCGCCGGAAAGGCCGCCGCTAAAAGCCCTAAAATACGAATCGAAACCCTCTGGGCCGTCATTCTTTTCGCTACTCTCTCTCACCTCGCCTGCTTCGCCCGTCGCCCTCCGTCGTTGTTCGTCGCTGGCCGAAGTTTGACGTCGCCGACGGTCACCGAACTTCGCCGCCGACGGTCACCAGACTTCGCCGAGCATCTCCCTCTCTCCTGGTCGCGCGCCGCCGAGCATCTCCCTCTCTCTCAATCGGTATTGCATTTTTTTTTTTTGCTATCTTTTTGTTTTAGTCATGGATGTTATCACTAGACATTTGCTAGAGGTTATACCTTGGTGCATGCTTTTTGTTGATGATATTCTTCTTGTTGATAAGACTAGAGAGGGAGTTGAAGGTAAAGTTGGATTATCTTTTTGCTTTAGTCATGGATGTTATCACTAGACATTTGCTATAGGATATATACCTTGGTGCATGCTTTTTGTTGATGATATTCTTCTTGTTGATAAGACTAGAGAGGGAGTTGAAGGTAAGCTTAAGTTTCCATATCTTTTTGCTTTAGTCATGGATGTTATCACTAGACATTTGCTAGAGGATATACCTTGGTGCATGCTTTTGGTTAATGATATTCTTCTTTTTGATAAGACTAGAGATGGAGTTGAAGGTAAATTTGAAAATCTTTTTTCTTTAGTCATGGATGTTATCACTAGACATTTGCTATAGGATATATACCTTGGTGCATGCTTTTTGTTGATGATATTCTTCTTGTTGATAAGACTAGAGAGGGAGTTGAAGGTAAGCTTAAGTCTCCATATCTTTTTGCTTTAGTCATGGATGTTATCATTAGACATTTGCTAGAGGATATACCTTGGTGCATGCTTTTGGTTAATGATATTCTTCTTTTTGATAAGACTAGAGAGGGAGTTGAAGGTAAATTTGAAAAATCTTTTTGCTTTAGTCATGGATGTTATCACTAGACATTTGCTATAGGATATGCCTTGGTGCATGCTTTTTGTTGATGGTATTCTTCTTGTTGATAAGACTAGAGAGGGAGTTGAAGGTAAATTTGAAAAATCTTTTTGCTTTAGTCATGGATGTTATCACTAGACCTTTGCTATAGGATATACCTTGGTGCATGCTTTTTGTTGATGATATTCTTCTTATTGATAAGACTAGAGAGGGAGTTGAAGGTAAGCTTAAGTCTCCAAATCTTTTTGCTTTAGTCATGGATGTTATCACTAGACATTTGCTAGAGGATATACCTTGGTGCATGCTTTTGGTTAATGATATTCTTCTTGTTGATAAGACTAGAGAGGGAGTTGAAGGTAAAGTTGGATTATGGAGATCATCATTACTCCATATCTTTTTGCTTTAGTGGTTAGTAGACCTAATGAGGGGATTGTGACTTTGAACAATCATTTCATTAATAAGTGTAACATAATTTTATGTTATGGATATTAGAAATATATAAATCCATTAATTTTTTACTCTTATTTATAGGTTATGGATATTAGAAATCAACGAAGTTGGATGTATAACCGATTATCTCAAAGTCGGAAGACATTAACAGATGAATTCATCAATGGGGTGAACTTTTTCATTCAGCAAGCGAAACAGCTGCCGATCTTTATATCTGAAGGAAAGTTTCGATGTCCATGTTCTAAACACAAAAATCTAGTGATCCTAGAACCAGATGACGTAACTGTTGATCTGTATCGCAGAGGATTCATGCCACGATATTGGTATTGGACTTGTCATGGTGAGTATGAGCCACAATTTGATTATCTATGCGGTCCTTCTACAAGTAGTAATGTTGCTGAGGCTGAAAACATCCGTCCAAATCTTGAGGAATTAGTTCATGATGCAACTGGAATTTATGAAGAGTTACCGAATACGGAGGCACAAAATTTTTATGATTTATTGCATGCTGCACAGCAACCAATCTGGAAAGGGTGCACGACTCACTCAGAACTATCTGTTGTTGTGAAGATGTTAAGCATCAAGGCTGAATATAATGTTGCTCGTGAATGTTTTAATCAATTCATTGGGCTGCTTAAGGAAACCAATCCGACAGATAATTTAATTCCTACAGATCTATATCGGACAAAGAAGTTAGTTTCGAAACTTGGTTTGACATGCACAAAGATAGATTGTTGTGTCAATAGATGCATGCTATACTTTAAAGAAGATATTGCAGAAACTGTATGTCGTCATTGCAATGCACCAAGATTTAAACCCAAATCTAGAAATAGAAGAAAGCAGAAGGATGTGTCTGTTAGTAAGATGTTCTACTTTCCAATAATTCCAAGACTACAACGGCTATATACATCCATGAGATCTGTTGCACATATGAGATGGCATAATGATCGCATTCCACAAGAAGGTGTTATCACACATCCATCAGAAGCAGAGGCTTGGAAGCACTTTGATCGTACACATCCCATATTTGCGGCAGAACCAAGAAATGTCAGATTAGGTTTATGCGCAGATGGTTTTACTCCATTCAGTCAGTCGGCTACACCGTACTCATGTTGGCCTGTGATACTCACTCCTTACAATCTTCCTCCAGAGTTATGTATGACTACTCCTTATCTGTTTCTGTCACTTATAATTCCATGGCCACATAATCCAAAATTAAAGATTGACGTATTCTTACAACCTCTGATTGATGATTTAAGTTTATTATGGGAATGAGTAAGTACATATGATATCTCCAACAAACAGAATTTTACACTAAGAGCAGCATTACTTTGGATAATTGGTGACTTTCCTGCATATGGTATGCTCTCAGGTTGGAACACTTCAGGCAAGTTAGCTTGTCCATATTGTTTGGAAAATACAAAATCATTAACTTTAAAGTATGGTAGGAAGAACAGTTGGTTCGATTGTCATCGAATGTTTTTGCCTCAAAGTCATCCTTTCAGGCGAAATAAAGAATCTTTTACTAAAAATAAAATGGTGATGATTCCTCCTCCACCAAGATTCAGTAGTGAAGAAATTTTTGAAAGAGTAGAGTTCTTACCCACCATAATGGAATCTCCAAGATTAGCTGAGTTCAGATTGCCGGAATATGGTGTCTACCATAATTGGACCAAGAAAAGTATTTTTTGGTCGTTGCCATATTGGAGAACAAATTTGATTAGACATAACTTGGATGTTATGCATATAGAGAAAAATGTTTTTGATAATATTTTTTATACAGTTATGGACATCAAAGAGAAATCAAAAGATAATATAAAAGCAAGGATGAACTTAAAGGAGATTTGTAGAAGGAAAGCTTTGGAATTGAAGGATGGTGGAGCGGGAAAATTTCTCAAACCAAAAGCTCCATTCACATTAACTTTAGAGCAAAAACGAGCAGTTTGTGAATGGGTGAAGACTCTACGAGTACCTGATGGATATTCTTCCAATCTAAGCCGGTGTGTTGACATAAGATCAGGGAGATTATTTGGATTGAAAAGTCATGATTGTCACATCTTCATGCAATGTCTACTATCCACTGCTTTCAGTTATCTGCCAGATCAGATTTTGAAGCCCTTGGTCGAGTTAAGTGTCTTCTTCAAAGATTTATGCTCTTCTAAATTAAATGTGAAAAATTTGATTCATATGGAGCAGCAAATTCCATTCATTTTGTGTCAACTTGAGAAAATATTTCCTCCAGGCTTTTTTGACTCTATGGAGCATCTACCTATTCATTTACCATATGAGGCTATGGTTGGTGGACCTGTTCAATATAGGTGGATGTATCATTTTGAGAGATATTTAAATAAACTTAAGAAGATCGCTAAGAACAAAGCACGACCCGAAGGCTCTATCTGTGAAGCATATTTAACATACGAGACTACTCAGTTTTGCTCGTATTATTTTGAAACAATATCTCAATCAGGTGAAAGTTCAACATCTCAAAATATTGGTAAATCCTCTAATATATCTGTATTTAGTGGAATTGGGGAACCTTTAGAGGTTGAATATCCCGGTATGAGGAATATTGTGTATCTCTTCAATTGTGAATGGTTTGATCCAGTACCAAATAGAGGCACGAAAGTTCATCCAATTTATGGTATAACAGAAGTAAAGCAGGCTAGGATATATGCAAAGTTTGATCCTTTCATCATTGCTAGTCAGGCAACTCAAGTATATTATGCTAACTATCCAAGCGGAATACGATGCAAACAGGATTGGTTGGTAGTTATGAAGACTAAACCAAGGGGAGTAATTGAGAAAACCAGTACGATACCAACAACACACCAAGAAGAGTTTATGTCTAATTTAAAAGAACTCCCAATCAATGTAGATGACCAAATCAGATTTAATGAGAGCGAGTTGCAGTTAGAGGAGGTAGATCTAAACATAGAGGAAAGTGATGATGAATCTGATTGTGCTAGGAGTGTATCATCTGATGAAAGTGAATCAACAAATGATGAGTTAACAACATAAGGTAAATTAAATTTATTTTTGCTACTGCACTGCTTTTTATTTTACTTCCCTGTATTTTACTTCACTGTTTTTTATAACTACTGCACTCAGTTTTTTTTTACTTACCTGTATTTTACTTCAGTCCAATTTTTTTAGCTACTGCACTGCGTTAATTTCCATTTTTTGTTATAACTCATATTTCTAATATTTCTTTTTTATTTATGTGCATATGGCTTCAGGTGAGGAGCAGCCTAGTAGAGGGTTGATAAAAAATATTTTTAACAGGCGCACTAAGAAGACTACAATTGGACCACATATGTCACTACATACTGAGGAGACCACCTCGGCTCAGCCTGCTACACAGCCTCAGCCTGCTACACAGCCTCAGCCTGCTACACAGCCTCAGCCTGCTACACAGCCTCAGCCTGTTACACAGCTTTTACCCACTCCTGGAGCAAGTAGCCCGCAGTTCTACTCACCGGACCTTCGATTTCCTTCACCAGATCTCGGGCAGGCTACTCCTTTCTACCCATACTTCACACCCCCACCTTATGCTGGTGCCCCTCCTACTTATCCATTTCCACTATATGCTCCACCATACTATCCCCCACCACCCCATCAGCCTGCTACAACTGGACCTTCGACAGCAGCTGGACCTTCGACAGCAGCTGCAGCAGAGCAGCAGACAGATGGTAGAATGTTGATAGCACCTGAGGGTGACATGTACGTATGGTAACTTTTATTTAAACTAACTAATTATTTTATCTTATATTTTATATTTGTTTTACATAACTTTATTTTTGTAGGTTCTATCCATCAAAACAACCAACACATAAAATACGGGACATCATACGGAGCAGGTTTGACGCTCCTTATATTTCTTGGAAGAAAGTCCCAAAAGAAGTCCGGGAGATGTGATTTAGAGAGTTTGAGGTATTTCTGTGTTTTTGTTTTTATGTTAAATGATTTATTCTTTCTTACTTAAGGTTAATTGATTGTTTTTTATTGCAGAAAGAGTTTTGTTGGCTGCCCCAACACAATGACAGGATTAGAAAGAATTTTGAGAAGCGTGGCTCTACTCGGATGCGCGACATGTTCACAGATGTTAGAAAGGTTGGGAAGCGACCATTGTGGATTGGAGAGGAGATATGGGCTGAGTTGAATGCAGCTTGGGGCAGCGAAGAGTACACTAGGAGGAGGGATCAAAATCGACAGAACAGAGCTTCTAATGTTGGGGGCTTAGGTAGTGCACTTCATACAGGAGGCTCCGTTCCACATACTGAGCACAGGCGTCATTTGGTAATGAATTTTAATTATTTTTTAAAATTATTTTTTAATAATTAGTATTGATAAAACTCTCTTAATTGTAACAGAAAGCGTCACTTGGTAGAGAACCAACTCCTGTGGAATTGCATAGTCGCACTCATAAGCGACAGGAGGATCAACAATGGATTGATGAGAGAGCAAGGAAGGCCCATATAAGTATATTTTTATAAATATTTGATATTTTATAAGTTTTAGTTTAATTATATATATACTTATATTCGATTTTCACAGGAGGAATATACACGGATTCGAGAGACTCATGCCGCAGCAGGTGAGGGCTCTTCTGGCGGCTCTATGGAATATTCTGAGTATCGCATGTGGTCGCAGGCCGTCGGAGGAATGCAGCATGGTAGAGTATATGGCTTAGGTGCGCAAGCTCAGGCATACGAGGGGATGACCTCCTCTACTGCATCCAGCTTCGCATCCAGTTCGCATGAGTCCTTACAAGCTCAACAAATAGTTGCCCTTCAAGCTGAGCTAGAACAAGTAAGGAAATCACAAGTTGATTGGCAAGCTCAGCTGCAAGCACAGGTTCAAGCTCAGCTGGAAGCACAGGTGCAAGCACAGGTTCAAGCTCAGCTGCAAGCATAGGTGCAACACAATCAGTTGCTGGATGAAACGCGCAAGATGAGGGAGCAACTGAGTGGAAAAGACGTAGCTCCACCTGAGGAGGAGTCGACGGAGTCAGAGTAGTGTAATTTAGTTGAAATGAACTTTTATTTTTATGTGAACTTGTATTATTGGACAATTACTTTTAATATGATGTTATCAGTTGATTTTTAGTACTAAATTGTTGTGAAACTGTTATAAATTATTGTGAAGTTGTGGATTTGTCCTTTTGGGAAAACTTGTATGTGTTAGAATTGATATGTTTGCAGGTGTGGAAATGGGATTGTTGGCTGGGAAGGCAATTTTTTTTTGTCAATGCTACAGGTTTCCGGCGGATTATGCGCCGGTAATCCGCCGGAACCGACGATACAACGAATGTATCGAGCGTACGTACCGACGACTATTCCGCCGTTAATTACCGGCGCAACAATTGCGTCGTAAACAATCGTGGAATTTCGCTGACGCAATTCCGGCGCTTAATCCGCCGTTAATTACCGGCGTATACTGCGACGGTAAATACCGGCGCATTAGGCGCCGGAATTTTCACGTTTTTCACGTCGGCAAACAAACCGTTTAATGCGTCGGTAATGCGTCGGAAACAACGCCGGAACTGGTTCCGGCGCAACATATGCGTCGGAACAAATTTATCGACGCACCCAAAACCGGCGGAGATATTTGCGCCGGAAAAGAACATTTCCGTCGGAATTTACATTTGTTCCGGCGGATTCTGTCCACCGGTAATAACAGGTTTTCCTGTAGTGTGAACCCCTTGATCATGGACCATTCGTCAGGCATTTGGAGGCCTTAGTGATTTTGGAATTCGGTGATCTTGGCCTCGTTGGATTCGTCTCGTCGAGCCGTTCGATTCGATTATAAGCTCGTTAAAATCGGAGACCGTTTGGTAACTCAAATTATGATTCGAATCTTCCAACAGCACTTCGAGTATTCGATTTGGACACATCTGGGCTCGGATTGAGTCGAATTTGGTGTCGTTGGGTTCGTATTTCCGAGACGCTCAATTCGACTGTAAGTTTGCTGAAATCGGAGTTCAAATGGTCTCCAAATTAATTTTTGAAGTTTACAACTTGATTTTGCATTGAGATTCGCGCCCGTTTAAGATAATTTTTGACGACGCATCAATTATATTTTTCACCTATTATTTTTGGTGGGATTTTTCGCCCAAAATGAGTGAATAACTGGCAAAAAATTACACCGACATTCTCCAAAAAAACGTGTTTTTTTTTTTCTATTCCAAATTCCGTCTAAAATCTGTTGGAATAATTTTCGTAGGAAATATTATGTCTCTAAATTGTTTCCGACTCTATTTTTCATGAGATTATATTACGTCAGATTATATTCCGTCGGAAATATTTTATTTTTTTTCAAGGTTTTCCCGCGGATATGTGCACAAAAAATAATTGCATTTCATGTAGTATTAAACTATTAATTCTATACAAAAGTCCAGCACACACATAAATAAATATTGTAAGAGATAATTCCATGTTTACTTGAAAAAACCAAAAAAATGAAACATCGATCACTTGGTCTAGCCCAACTAAAACAATCCCGGCCGTAAGTGTTTATTTTAGATTATAAATAACGGTGTTCCATATAATTGAGTAAGATATTGATACAATACAATATATATGAATTATACATTTGAGTTGCCTTCAAATGATCATTTCGGGCATGTTCGATCATTTTCTTTGAGTAGAGGAAAAATAATAATAATAATAAAAGAAGCCCATGGGCCGCCGGCCGGGATTCGCCTTAGGAGCTGCGACGGGCTTGGCACAGTTCGCTATCAAGCAAGGACACTATCGGAACCGCTATCGAGCACAGAGGGTTTTTGCGAAAGAAGGAGAGCCGAATTAGGGATTTGTCCAATTCGCAAGGTTATAAATTGAGTTAAAATCTTCCGCCGGTTAAGACCGGTGCAAAAGGTTTGTTTTAGCACCGGTTTCAAAACCGCTGCCGCACAACTGATGCAAAAAATGTTATTTTTTAGTAGTGTCAATATAAATAATTATGTTAATCTATATAACTACTACAATCGTGTATGAATCAGAAACAATTAGATCCCCATCTCAATTGAAATCTTCTTTCGTCATATATTCTTTTTTTTCTTTTTTTGGGAAATTTAAATTTTTTTTTGGGAAATTTCGTCATATATTCTAACAGAAAAATTTCCCATGATCATTTATGACTCAGAATCAAGAGAGTATTTCATATATAGAAGAACACAAAACTCTGATACAATTCTTTTTCCTTAACATTTCTCGCTACTATGATACTATATTCCATCAACAGGACAAAAAGTAATCAGATAATTAGCCCCAACGCACGTAAAGGTGCTTGTCGGATCATCATAAGGGTAGCTATAAGCGCGCGGACAAGCATCCTTAAACACCCTCGAGTAGTCCGTAGCAGTACAGGTGTGCGGATCACTGTACGCCCCCGTACAACAGTACTGGTCCGTCTGGAAGACCAAGCAGGGACTTTTGCAGCCTATCACTTCGCCGTCATCCGCCGTCTGTTGCAGCTCCACCGGACACAGCTGGTTAACGTCACTGGCGCAGCCGGTGGCACTGCAGCCGGCGACGTCCGGAACGATCGAAAGTGGTAAGTTGAAGCCGTCGACGAGGCTGGTGTCGTAGAAGTCGTTGCCGTCGGCGCCGTCAAGAGTGAACTCGGCTAAGGTGGCGGGAGGGATGCCGCCGGCGCCGGAGCAGGAGATGGAACCGGAGGCGCAGTCGCCGGAGAGGCACGAGAATCTGCCTGTGGGGTCGGTGGAGCAGTGGGTGCGGGCCCAGAGGCGGCCGGACCACGTAGGTGGGGCTGGGAGGTAGATGGTGGAGCCGGGGTCGAGGGTAAAGCCGGTGGTATCGAGTGGCGGGTGGCCGCCGCCGGAGAGGGTGGCCGGCCAGACGGTGAACTCGCAGTTGTTTGTTATTGTGAAGGTGATGGCATTGACACCTGCTTATAATTAGTAGCAAAGAATTGAAATTTGAAGAAGTAAACTTACACTGAATATTACATTCATCTCAAAATAAATTTATTAAATTTAATTTTTTAATAGGTTTTAAAAAGAAGAAAAGAATAAACATCAGAAGCATGATCAATATTTTATGATAAAAAAATTAAAAATATAACTCTTATTCCAAATATTTTTATATAATTTACTATTTAATTTTGATTTATTATTCTCAATTCAACTTCTTTTCATATCCAAGAACTCTAGATTTGTTTGCCAATTAATTTTTAATTCTTGTTTAATTTCATTTAGCATAACAAACAACAATTAACAATAATGTACAACATTAGCGAATCATTTTATGTCATTTTCATTAATCTTTATTACATGAATTAAGCTTTTAACATAATTTAATCAAATTAGGACGACAAGAGAAGTAAATATACCGACCTTGAAGAAGAAGAAGAATTTGAGAGGCAAGAAGAACAAGGAGAAGAGCTTGTGTTGTTGTTGCCATGGAGGAGAATTGAGATTAGAACTTGATTGAAGGAGTAGCTATGGCTTCCTTTTCATTGAAGAATAGGAGTGGGGAGTAGAAGAAAAGAGGACAAGGTATTACATAGCAAGAGCGTTGGCTTTTAAAGTAAATTTAGGTTATTGGATTGGAAGGTTTTCAATGTATAAAAAAAAATTTATTTTTTGAGGATTCTGTTCGAAGACCAATCAGAACGAGCCACGTCACTTTTTTACGCGTTCTAGTTAGTTTTCGGACCATCCAGTATACGCACAGAATAATTTCTCCAATGCATGGGAGGAAGAAAATAACAAAATAATGTTATACACTAAATATTTAAATAATATATTTACTTTATATGGCATATTGCTTTCCTATTTTTGCTTAAGGATCTATCGATTTATTGATAGATGATTGCGTGTTCGGCTATGAAAATGGGAGTTTATCCAATGCGGTTGACAGCCCTTTGAATACTTGCTATTAGTAGAATTAAAATATTAAATTACTGAATAAAATAGTTAAATTATTAAACAGAATATCTAAATTTGTAAATAGTACAAATAAATTATTAAACATTTACTTATATTATTTAATAGGGAGATTTACATACATACCACTTTATTTCATATTATTTACATATGTAACATCTAAAATTTTAATATTACATACCTACCATCCATAGAATAAACATGAATGCATGAAATAAAATATTAAAAGTTATAGGGTGGTATGAGTGATAACAATAAAATATATGAGTGAGATATTTAATATTAAAATTTTAGTAGTTAGATATGTAAATAGCAAAAAATAAAGTGGTATGTACGTAAATTCCCCTTAATAATTTAATTATAAGAAAAATAATATTATAATGTATAAAATTACAAATAAATATAAAAAATAGCCTCATCTTGGTGGTTGATATAAATTATATTAAATATATTAATACAATTTTTTTAAGAGTTCATATAATATTGAATTGAATGACTGAATCTAGAAAATTTATCATGAAATCCACCATTAAAGCAATCGGTTGAATCATCATCATATCAAAGATTTTGAAATTGATTGCAGACTTTAAATTAAAATTTAAATTTAATGACATTTTTTTTTAATGCTTAGATTAATTAAAACAAATTCACACATATATCACATACACAAGACTCGAATCCAATACCTCTTAATGGATAGCCAAAAGACCTAACGAGCAAATCAAAATGAGCTTCGTTTGATATGATAGAATCAAAAAAATTCACGGACTTTGATGCAACCAAATTTCATTAAAATCAATCAACTGCCAAAGAACACCTCTCACTAGCTGTGATGAGATCGAAGGAAATTATTAATAGTAAGAAGCTCATTTAGATTTTATTTGAGATGATTTTTTTATTGCTTTTTAAGACAATTTTTTAGTATAAAAAAATTAAATTTTTACTAGAAAGCTGTCTTAAGAAGCAGTAAAAAAGATTTGTCTAAAATCCATGGCAAGAGAAGAGGAAGTTCAGTTGGAATCTCTTAGTCCTCAATACAATAAATACAGAAAATAAATCAAAGCAATATAAATATCCACTCTCCATCTGAAAATAAGATGAAAATCAAACCTCAAACACATTAAACAATTAGAAAGATTAATATACAGTCACTAAGAGAAAATCCCTCTCCTCAGCCTCACACACAAATTGATATTCACATCAATGATGAAACAAATGTAAATTCATCTATATAAATTATGGAACAAGAACGTATAGTCGATGGGCCAAAAGATTATCAGTCAATCAATCTTCAAGTGAGTTCTTTCAATTCAGCGACCCTCAGGTGGTTAAAAGCAACAATCACTGCCACTGCTGCCCATATTTTTTTGGCTTTCCTGCCGTTGTTTCAAAATGTTCTTCTTTCCAATTGCAGCAGAGCCTTCTTCAAGTAGACTGGGCACCTCCAAAATCTATTTTATTACAACCAATCACAATATTAAATTAGTGAAACAAACTCTCCTCCTAATAAGATGCTCTAAAATATCAAACTAATAAGCCTTCAATTAGACAAACTCATGGGCCCCAGGGGCGGAACCAACTTCTCTTTTGAGTGCGAGCAAAATAAAATTGCGAAATGCATAATCTTATATATGAAATAGAAAACAAAAAATTTCCTTAGAATATGAGCAACTATATTTATTGAAGGTGAAAAAAATAGTTAAAATATTTATTTTTACTCATGTGCATTTTCCTGTAGAATTGGCTTTCCATCTGAATTAAAATGTCAGGCTAAAAGATTAAATAAATAAATAAACTCATGACAGATATTTTCAATTATTAATACTAATAGTGAAAATCTTCTAATTTTTATTCCACTTTATCTTTACTCTTTTGTATTTCATATCCCTGTGATAAATAAACTATATTTCACAATGATCCGCTATAAAAAGAAAGTAAAGCTAGCAGACCAGTTTTTAAGTCAATTTTCAGGAATGAAAAGTCAAAATATCAATCAGAATTTCAAAATAATTCAAACAGGACCTATTTACCATGTCCTCTCTTCATGCGTACCTTTTGCGCAAGCTCTTCAAAACATTTCTCCACATTTGCCCTCGTTTTTGCACTGCATTCAAGAAACAAACATCCGTATTCCTGCGCAAAAGCAATTCCTTCTTCTTTCGTTACCACTCTGTCACTCTCCTGATAAATTTGATCAAAAAAGTTAGGTTCACAATATTATGAGTGTTAAATATCACATATTTGCACATCATAAGGCTCATCCCACATAAACTATGGAAATTGAGAAACCAAAGGAGAATTATGATAGGAAGTACTTGAGTTCGCAAGTAACCCCAAGGGTAATACTTGAGTTCGCAAGCAAACCTAACAAGAATTGGCGGAAAACAGTGCTTACAGCAGTCAAACAGTGAGTTACAGCAGTTTTTCTTAGGAAAATAGAGAAAATTGAGAGAAACCACAAAGAAATCCACTAATAGATGCAAGAAAACAGCAAACAATATAAATTTCTTCAATTCGAGAGGAAGAAGAGTACTCTCCAAATCTCTAACAAAGCCTAGAGCACAAACAAAAAAAATCCTAGAGCTCAAAATTTATCAAATCTCAAGGCTCAAACCCTAGCCTCCAAAAGACTAATTAAAGCCAAATGAAGCTTACAAAATCCCTAAACAACCCATAATTCAAATTTTCCTTCCTAAACACTGTTTAATTAAACAATGGAAAAGGTTGGCAATTGATATGTTAAGGAAGTTACAACAAATAGTAAGCCAACAACGAACTATCGAAAGAAAACAAGGACACCCAAGAAGTTCACAAAAATGGCAAAAAGGGGCTCTTAAAATAGCAGGGATACAGATTACTGATGGGATATTGATAACTATTTTCTCCCTTCGGAGGAATGCACATATAAATTCATCATTGCATTCTCAACTCGCTAGAAGATCCCGATTTGATGTGCTATTTTTCTAAAGGAAATCTTCTTTTTCTCTTAATTCATTTCTCAACCACACGCTATATAACATCAGGATAAACAATGAAAAGTACAGTAAAAGGTCAAAGGATGTGGATTTGTAAATGATGTGGGATGTTGTTGCCTGAAAACATGACGTCCGTAGATAATTTGCTCTGGGTGGATGTTTATGTGATAGGAAACACTTGTGAAACTCCAGTGAAATTTATCAATTTTAGTATTTCAGCTATATTTCATCATAAAACTCTAACAAATCCAAAGAAAAAACAGCAACTCTTAAAATAGCAGGGATACAGATTACTGATGGGATATGGATAACTATTTTCTCCCTTCGGAGGAATGCCCATATAAATTCGTCATTGCATTCTCAACTTGCTAGAAGATCTCAATTTGATGTGCGTTATTTTTCTAAAGGAAATCTTCTTTTTATCTTAATTCATTTCTCAACCACACGCCATATAACATCAGGGTAAACAGTGAAAAGTACAGTAAAAGGTTAAAGGATGTGGATTTCTAAATGATGTGGGATGTTGTTGCTAATTCATTTCTCAACCACACGCCATATAACATCAGGGTAAACAGTGAAAAGTACAGTAAAAGGTTAAAGGATGTGGATTTCTAAATGATGTGGGATGTTGATGCCTGAAAACATGACATCCACAGATAATTTGCTGTGGGTGAATGTTTATGTGATAGGAAACACTTGTGAAAATCCAGTGAAATTTATCAATTTTAGTATTTCAGCTATATTTCATCATAAACTCTAACAAATCCAAAGAAAAAACAGCAACTCTTAAAATAGCAGGGATACAAATTACTGATGGGATATTGATAACTATTTTCTCCCTTCGGAGGAATGCCCATATAAATTCGTCATTGCATTCTCAACTCGCTAGAAGATCCCAATTTGATGTGCTATTTTTCTAAAGGAAATCTTCTTTTTCTCTTAATTCATTTCTCAACCACACGCCATATAACATCATGGTAAACAGTGAAAAGTACAGTAAAAGGTTAAAGGATGTGGATTTCTAAATGACGTGGGATGTTGTTGCTTGAAAACATGACGTTCGCAGATAATTTGCTGTGGGTGGATGTTTATGTGATAGGAAACACTTGTGAAACTCCAGTGAAATTTATCAATTTTAGCATTTTAGTTATATTTCATCATTAAATCCTAACAAATCCAAAGAAAAAACAACAAAACTAGATGAGAATTGATGAGAAACCAAAAGGAAAACAGCAAGATACAGTTGATCCTCAATTCAAGAGGAGGATCTATCTCTCCCAACTCTCTAGACCTTGCTAGAGTCCAAAAACACCAAGTAAAAACCAAAATCAGCAAAGGCAAGATAATCATAACATTAAATCCCTCCCTCCCTCCTTAAAGCAAATTAAATAATAAAACGAGAGGACAAAACAGCCCATGAAACATTAATTCCTCCCTAGCCACACCGTCCTTTCCCTCAATTTTCAAATAGTAGGCTCCCCCAAAGGGGGCCGGCTATAGCTTGGGCAGAACCTTGCTCCGCCTTGAGTAAACCATGGCCGACCCCTTGTCTAGGGCTGGCTGAACCAATCCATAATGGACCGGCCAGAGGCGGAACCATGTACATGTTAGGGGGGGCAATTGCCCCCCCCTAAAAATTTTTTTTTAGTTATAAGAGAGATGAATTTAAGTAATTTGCCACCCCTAAAGCTCTTAACTTTGCCCCTCTTTTGCCCTAACCGCCCCCAATCACTCTCACACAGCGGCAAAAATTTTACAATCCAGACGAGCACAACAATGGCCTCCCAGAATCTGTCCTCGCTGCCGCCGCTTTTGCTGCCGGCAAAGCAGTCTTCACATTGATACCAATCCTTTTTAAGGTTCGCACTTCGACTCTCTCCCCCATGTCTCATTCTCCTCCTTCCTCCAATATACAGGCTGGTGTTTCCCTTGGTGGAGCTGGCTTATGCAAAAAAATATAAATAAAAAAAACATATGTTTTTTGTTTAAATTGAGATTGTATCTTATTTATAGTTGTTGAACTCGTTCCTTCGGCTGACGTTTAATTCACTATGTTTTGTTTAATTGAGCAGAATGTTTAAATATTTCAGCAAAAAAAATGTATTTTATATATATTAATGATTAAAATAGAACAAACTAAACTAAAGTTAAAAATGTTGATCTGAGATCAGGTGAGATAGCAAAATATATGGGCTTTTGTTGTTGAATCTATTTTATCTTTAGAAGATTGAAATTAGTATATCTTGTGAGTTGATTTTTCTTTTCCTTACATCCGAATAACAGCTTTGTTGTTGATGCATAATAGGACTTATAATTTATAAGTTTATAATAATTTTCAATTTATATTTTATAATGAAATACAAGATTTTATTTTGAATTATGTTTATTTTTTTTTTTATTCATTTATATGAAAAATTTTGCCCCCCCCTAAAATGTAAAGCTGGTTCCACCCCTGGGACCGGCGGTCTAATACTATGTATGGGAGAAGAGATTATCTTTTTGTTTCACCCTTTAATTAATTACAAAACTGCGACAAAGCATAATATTGACGCAGTGCCCCTAATGGTCCCCTCTTAATGGACAAACTTATATGTTATACTACTAAAGTCTCAAGGGATTACAAGTGAAACACTTAGGACCTACAAGTAATTTAAGCAAATCTTAGTAACACTTAATAAGCCGAGAATATAATCTATGGAAATCTTAGCATCACTAGAGGCGAGAAATACATACCTTATCAACTTTATTTCCAACAAGCATTTTGATGCAATCCTGATTCGTAGAATACAGTTCTATTTCTTTGGCCCATATTTCTGATAGGTTTGTAAAAGTTTCTCTTCGGGTAACATCATAGACTGAAAGAAGTATAAATAGTTATCACACTATGCATTTAGAACTACATCAAAACATAGAAGAAAATTGCAGGAAGATATTAAAGCAGCATGGAGCAATAGAAAAGGCGATGCAAGCAAGCTGTTTCTCATAAAGGAACGAAGTACCTTGCTTTTATCCAATATTAAAAAGAAAAAAAAGAAAAAGTCAAGTAATCAATTTGATCTTTTGTGGATTGAATAAGTCAGTTGGAACAATAACCTTGAGGATCAATGTGATTGTAAAATAAACAAATAAATAAATAAGGTAATTTGCCGATCAAGCATTTTATTGAAAGAGAATGCATACACATTGAAGAGTAAACAATAAAAAAACACAAAATAATTATACATAAACCTGTTCACAGGATCCCTTATTTACATCGATATAATTTGATCCATATGATACAAATAATAAGATAAACGGACCGCTTGTTCTCATTAGATCTGATCGTGACCTAATTTTCTTGGTTTAGTCAAGGTGCTCAAAACCAAATGATGACTTGGCTCATCCCATGCCTCGGCATCTAGCATTATAGACCCTTAAAAGAAAGATGTTTCTCACTTTGGGGCCTCATCCACCCACCCTACATATTTGCATCCCTAGATTTAGTTCATATCCCATGGTTATTTCAAGTGCATGATCATTTAAACTCAACTTGCCAACTCTCAAAAACTGAGGAATGTAGGGAAACGCATGCGGCAAGTAAAGACAAAGGATCGTATCAAATGCAGCATGGTCATCAGCCAAGAGTTAGAATTTTATAGTGTAACATATAGAAGATGAAGGGGGGCGTTTGTGCATGTGGTCTGTGTGTGCCGTGGGGATGAGAGAATCGGAGGGAGGTTGAAAGAGAGAGAGAGAGACTCAAGTGCAATGGCCTAGAATGAGAGAGATTATAATTCTTTGCTGGTAAATATCTAGAATGTGAGAAGAATTTAATGAAAATGGAACATAGATGAAATGGAAGAGAAAGATTTGGTGGACTATATGTATTTTTGGGGATTCTATCATTCTAATATCTCTTCTCATCATAGAACAAACAAGAAAATGTAAAGCAGTTCAATTTACATATAAAAGAATTTAGAGAAGCAAAAGAAGGTCAATGAGACAACCATATAACACTTGTGGAAAGGGTTAGCATAATGTGTCAACCATTTTTCAGTAATGAAACCTCTAAAAATTGATGAATCAGTATGCCCCAAATCTCTAATTTATGAATCCTCCCACATTTCTTAGTTTATGAAAGCTTTTTCACACTTCTTATCATGCTTCGTTTCAATTACATCTTTTCCTTCCAATTTCTTTTGTATTAATTTCATCATTATACTTATCCAAACAATTTGGGAACTGCTTTACAAATCTTACTCTATCCATTCACGAGGTGCTACAAGAGGCTTTAATTATAATTTGTAATAATTTTTCACTCCTGTTGCTTTGTTTCCTTTCTTCCATACATCTTCCTTCCAATTCTCTTTTGCATTAATTCTATTAATCCATCTAATTGGTGCTGTCTGCCTTGGTTGGACATTCTTAAAACACATAAATCTATTATCAGTATTGATACATCATCAAAAAATTACCTTGATCGAGCATGAATCTCGAGGCAAAATCAAGTTGGAAACTTCAAAATTAAATTGGAAACCATCTGAATTCCGATTTCAGCAAACTTACAGTCGAACTGAGCGTCTTGGAAACACAAACCCAACGACACCAAAATCGACTCAATCCAAACCCAAATGAGTCCAAATCAGAGACTCGAAGCATTTTTGGAAGGATCGAACCACAATTTGGGTTATCAAACTATCTTCAATCATGACATGCTTATAGTCGAACCGAGCGGCTCGACGGGACAAATCCAACAAGCCCAAGATCATCAAATTCTGATATCATTAATACAATCAAATATCCTTTGAACGATGTATGATCGTAGGAATTAAGATCGGCCGTCCATTCGAACTACTCCAAATTTACCCTTGATTTTCCACTTATTTACAAGTCATGCCACTCAAGAATTCTATAAATAGAACCCCATTTCCTCATGAAAAGGGGGGAAGAAGCCAAGAGAGAAGAAGGAAGAGAAGGAAGAAAGCTCCAGCCGCCTAGCTCCTCCTCGAACACCGCCGGAGTATTGCCACACCACCGTCGTAGTTATGCCGCACCATCGCCGAACCACCAAGGGACGCCGGAGTGCTACCGCACCACCATCGTAGTTCTGTCGCACCACTGCCGGACCACCAAGGGACGCCGGAGTGCTGCCGCACCACCACCGTAGTTCTACCGCACTACCGCCGGACCACCAAGGGACACCGAACTGCTGCCGCACCACCGCCTAGTTCTGCCGCACCATCGCCGAACCACCAAGGGATGCCGAAGTTCCATCCGAAGCTAAAGTACCCCCTGACACTGAAGTGCCACTACCGATCCACCGCCTGACACTGGAGTGCTGCCAGGCCACCACCTGACAGTGGTGTGATGTTGGACTTTTACAAAACTCTCAGTTGATATTTGTAATATGGTCGTCTTCAAGGACAAGTCAGACCATTGTACTTTCCTCAAAATTTAGTTGAATCATTTTCAATTGGGCTAGGCCCCGTGGTTTTTTCCCTTTCCGGGTTTTCCACGTAAAAAATATTGTGTTCTCTGTGTGTGAGCTGGATATCCGTGCAATGCTAAGACGTAGAATTATAAATCTATCGCCGTGTATATTCTAGCCCGCAACAGTTTGGCGTCGTCTGTGGGAACGTGGTTCCCGATTGGGGGACAATTTTGGCTCCAACCTCAAAAGGTTATTCAACTTCTATTGATGCATCAATTTCATGAAAATCAAATCCAGACTAGGGGGCAACCTTGACTATAATTTTAGTCAAAAAGTTCCTTTCAAGATTTTCAAAACCAAGATGGTATATACGAAAACTCCTGGAAATTGGAAGGATGCTTCCGATAAATTTCAAGCCACATACAGTCCCTTGCTGGACTTCTACTCCTTGGGCTAGGTCTTAATCTCGACCTTAAAAAGGTAGTAACGGTCTAAAGATAGACCATTCTCCACTTTTGATTCGGGATACAGGCATTCGCCCCCACCCAATCAAGGCAAAATCAATCCCACGGGGATTAGATTCGACCTCTTCCACACAGGTTAACGTCATCGAGCAAAGTCTCTGACATACAACCTCAGATAGTTCTTACATCCTTGGTGGATTCTCTCGACCTCCTCCACACAGGTTATCGTCATCGAGCAGTGCTCTGACATACAACCTTGGATAAGTCATACATCTTTGGTGGATTCTCTCGACCTCTTCCACACAGGTTAACGTCATCGAGCAGGGCTCTGACATACAACCTTGGATAGGTCATACATCATTGGCGGATTCTCTCGACCTCTTTCACACAGGTTAACGTCATCGAGCAAGGCTCTGACATACAACCTTGTATAGGTCATACATCCTTGGTGGATTCTCTCGATCTCTTCCACATAGGTTAACGTCATTGAGCAGCACTCTGACATACAACCTCAGATAGGTCATACATCCATGGTGGATTCTCTCAACATCTTCCACACAGGTTAACGTCATCGAGTAGGACTCTGACATACAAGTTTGGATAGGTCTTACATTCTTGGTGGATTCTCTTGAACTCTTCCATACATGATACCGTCATCGAGCAAATGCTCTGATATACAACCTCGGATGGGTCATATATCTTCTACGCTCTACTGCCTGTCAACGAATTTTCGTCAAACTTCTACATGACGCAAAACTTTTCCCGTTGTCGGACTTTTGCCTGTCGCCGAATTTTTTGTCGTCCTTTTACCCGGCCACCAAGTGTCACCGGTCTTTTGCCCGATCACTAAGTGACATCAGCCTTCTGCCCCGCCTCCGTGTGACACCGGTCTTGCACCTGACTTCGGAGTGACGTCAGCCTTCTACCCGGCCTCCAAGTAACGCCGTGTCACACCCCAGTTTGACTCACCCTCTACCACGAACTGGAGTATAACAGAGAAAGATTTCAACGTATCAAACTCCACACTTAACAACAAGAAGCATGTAATATACCTTATTGAACCTCAACATAATTAAAACAAATGCAGAGCTCTACTAAAACTTTTAAAATTCATTTACATACCCAAAAGTCTTTACATCTAGCATTCAGATCTCGCTTTAGATCTCTTGCACCCCAAAACGTACTTACATCAAAAGAACGATCACCTCTTTTTATTGTCCCAAGGACTCCTTCCCCTTTCCTGCAGTACAACCACTGCTAATGAGCTTGGCTCAATGAAATACGCAAGCAAGTTATAAGAAATAATAATGAACCATTAAGAAATACCATAACTATGCTAACATAATTAAAACACATATTGAAATGTCATATTAAGCCTGAAAGTGTCTAGCAGTATCATTTATCTTATCAAAATTATTCCACATCTTTAAATAAGTTATAGAATGACTATAAGTTTTTGCACCATTCAACTTTCCAATTCAAGGTTGGGTCTAATTTCCCAACTTTTAGAATGGAAGTTGTTCTCTCATTCAGGGTTGAGTCAAATTTCTCAACTTCTAGAATTAAGAGTGTAGGCTTACCTCATTAGGTCTTTCGCCTTTACTTGTGCGGGCCTATCCCCCATATATAACTTATTTCACTTTCCATATAGTCATCATTTTTAGAGCTAATGACATATGCTTTTGATAATATAGTTGTGCTTTAGCTGCTCTTCAGTTACCCTTTAGCTTCCCTTTAGGTGCCCTTTAACTACCCTTTAGTTGCCCCTTTAGGTGCCCTTTAACTGGCCTTTAGTTGCCCTTTAGGTGCGCTTTAGATGCGTTTTATGAATATTTACCTTTCTATGCTTACTAAATCATTTACATTACTAAAGATTATCCTTTAGTTAAACAAATTCATACATAAACAACCATATTCATTCAAATAACCAAAATAAATTAGAATACATGTGATCATAAACATAATGAAGATGGAGTGCGATAATAAAACATTTATTAATTCTTATAACCTTGTTTGGGTATCTCACCTCGGTATCCCGATTCTTTCTTCTTTTCCTTTTGTAAACAACCTTCACTAAACTTCCTCATTCAATACAACACCTTTACTTCTCTTTCTGTAATACATTTAGCAAACCAATTTCGACAACCCCTTTATTTCAGCAAATCGCAGCAGTAACTATTACTTACTTTCAGCAAACAACTATACCCTTACATGCATTTAGCTTTTCCTCCATTATCCTTACTGATTTCCACATTCAGAATTCAAAAAGAGTGGCAGAAATCCACAATTTATGCATTATTGAACTGTAGCTTCTCCAACACTAATCGTAGATTCAGCACTTGGTTTCTCCAACTTCCAGCAGCCGAATCCTCTACTATTACTCAGCTTGCTTGCCCGCTGCTTCAATTCCAGGTGATGGGCAAATGAAAGTAATGAAGGGGACTTATAGGTCTACTAGTGCTTTACCGTAATATATAAAATTATTATAAGATAGTGCATTCTCCACTACAATTCCATTAACATTCTAGCCGTCTGATCTCCATCCAGCCCATGCATGTCAAGATTAGTGGAGACTACAGTAACAATTAATAAATTATTGTCAATTAATTATTATTCATTAACTATAATATTAACTATAATACTAAACAGTTATTTAAAAGATACCTATTCATAGACATTTAAAATATATTGGTATCAAAATTACTCGAAATTCAATATCAAATTTGATAAAAATATTTTTGATACTTTCTATATGTGAGAGAATATAGGGAAAATTTGTATGTTTACCTTTTTGGACCAAAATTTTGGGTATTATACGTCGATCTTCTGCCCGACCTATAAGTGATGTCGGCCTTCTACCTGACCTCCAAGTGATGTCGATATTCTACCCGGCCTCCATGTGATGTCGGTCTTGCACCCGACTTCGGAGTGACGTCGGCCTTCTTCTCGACCACCATGTGACGCTGGTCATGCACCCAACTTTGGAGTGACGTCGGCCTTCTACTCCGCCTCCAAGTGACGCTGATTTTCTGCTAAGTGGCGTCGGTCTGCTATCCGGCCTCCAAGTGACGGCGGTCTTCTGCCCGACCTCCAAGTGACGTCGACCTTCTGCCCGACCTCCAAGTGACGCTGGTCTTCTGCCCGACCTCCAAGTGATGTCGACCTTTGCCCGGCCTCCATGTGACGCCGATCTTACGCCCTACCTCCGCTCATCACTGGACTTTCGACCTCCCTCCTTACAATGGCCTACCCGCATACTATAGTCTTTCTAACCTCCATCGCCAGTAACGGATGTGAATCTCCTTTGGTCATCATATCTCTCGAAGGATGATGATCGCCCGTCGTGACCTCTATATAGAAAGAGGATAAAGCTTCTACTCAATGAGGGGCCCTAGAGCTGAGCAGGGGATACCCATCTGAACAGAGCTAGGAGAAGGCCTCAATTTGAGAAAGATGAGAAAAAAGAGGAGGAAATTTCTACTCAGTGAGGGACCCTAGGACTGAACAGGGGATACCCATCTGAACAGAGCTAGGGGAAGGCCTCAGCTTGAGAAAGAAGAGAAGAGAGGGGGAGGTGCAAATTTTCATACTGCAAAAGGGGGTATTTATAGTGGTGTGAGGGAGAGATGAAGAGCCACTAATTTTAATTTATACAATAGTTATAAATTCTGCCATTAATTTTAAGTTATACAACATTTATATAAAGTGGCTTTATAATTTTATAAATGTTATTATAACGTTGTATAAATTAACTATATTAATTATATGAGTTAACCTTATAACATTATTATAATAAAATTATATATATTGCCTACACTAATCATATCTGCTAACTTTATTATAATGTTTATAACTATTTATAACTATATTAATATAATTAAGTTATATAATAAAGTTATACGGTAATACAACATAAAAATAATTAAATATTAAAAAAATAATATTATATGTCTATATATTATAAAAAAAAATTAAACAAGCAAAAATAAAAAAATAAAATTGTAATTAAAGTGTCATGAAAAGCATGAAAGAGAATATTAGAATGTGAAGAAATAAATAGATATTTTAGGGCAAATAGAACAAAAGAGTTTTTTAGAGGGGGGCAAAAAAAAATTTTAGGAGTTGCAAAATTTTTTTTTTACTCTTATATATATTACTCCTATAAAAAAATTTTTTTTTTTTTGAGGGGGGCAATTGCCCCCTCCGGAACGAAGTGGTTCCTCCACTGTATATAGCTTATTATATATGACATCATTTTTTAAAGAAATATGCTATCAAACCTTAAGAACAATCTGAAACTTTGTTTTCATGTAAAGTGTGTGTTATAGATTAACTAGTTAATTAAATTAGTAATCATATACGTATGTATATGTATATATATATATATATATATACATATATTTATACATATATTTATACATATATAATTTTATCTTATAAAAGTATGATTGAGATATTTTAATTTTTAAATACTGAAATTATACAAGTATTTTTGAACTTTGCAAAATTCGACGTCCAAAAATAGGGGGGCAACTGATACATCATCAAAAAATTACCTTGATCAAGCACGAATCTCAAGGCAAAATCAAGTTGGAAACTTCAAAAATTAAATTGGAAACCATATGAATTTCGATTTCAGCAAACTTATAGTCGAACTGAGCGTCTCAGAAACACAAACCCAACGACACCAAAATCGACTCAATTCGAACCCAAATGAGTCCAAATTAGAGACTCGAAGCTTTTTTGGAAGGATCGAACCACAATTTGGGTTATCAAACTATCTTCAATCATGACATGCTTATAGTCGAATCAAGCGGCTCGACGGGACGAATCCAACGAGCCTAAGATCATCAAATTCTGATATCATTAAGACAGTCAAATATCCATTGAACGGTGTATGATCGTAGGATTTAAGATCGGCCGTCCATTCGAACCACTCCAAATTTACCCTTGATCTTCCACTTATGTACAAGCCATGCCACTCAAGAATTCTATAAATAGAAACACATTTCCTCATGAAAAGGGGGAAAGAAGCCAAGAGATAAGAAGGAAGAGAAGGAAGAGAAGGAAGAAAGCTCCAGCCGCCTAGCTCCTCCTCGAACAGCGCCGGAGTATTGCCACACCACCGCCATAGTTCTGCCGCACCACTGCCGGACCACCAAGGGACGCCGAAGTGCTACCGCACCACCGTCGTAGTTCTGTCGCACCACCGCCGGACCACCAAGGGACGCTGGAGTGCTGCCGCACCACCGCCGAAGTATTGTCGCACCACCATCGTAGTTCTACCGCACTACCGCCAGACCACCAAGGGACGCCAGACTGTTGTCGCACCACCGCCTAGTTCTGCCGCACCATTGCCGGACCACCAAGGGACGCCGAAGTGCCATCCGAAGCTGAAGTACCCCCTGACACTGAAGTGCTACTACCGATCCACCGCCTGACACTGGAGTGCTGCCGGGCCACTACCTGATAGTGGTGTGACGTTGGACTTTTACAAAACTCTCAGTTGATATTTGTAATCTAGTCGTCTTCAAGGACGAGTCAGACCATTGTACTTTCCTCAAATTTTAGAGGAATCATTTCAATTGGGATAGGCCCCGTGGTTTTTTCCCTTTCCGGGTTTTCCACGTAAAAAATATTGTGTTCTCTGTGTGTGAGATGGATATCTGTACAATGCTAAGACGTAGAATTATAACTCTATCGCCACGTATATTCTAGCCCGCAACAAGTATTTTTTTCGTTAATAATATTGCTCTCACAATCTCTTAAATACACAATCATTCCTAACTTCATTATATATATATATATATATATTTGGCTATTTGCCATAATAAACTTGGTTCTTAATAAAATTTTTATTGCCCACAACTATCTGACTCATATAGCATGGAGATTCTTTTGCTCTCAAGGCATTCTCTTATTGCATGCTGAGTGTGACTTTAATAAGCAATTGATAGCACTTATTAGTTATTACTTTTTCCCAACTACTCATCTTGTCAATATCATATTGGCTTTCAAACTTATCCTTCCATTTACAAGGATTGAGCTCATTAAGTAGGTTTTATGATTCAGTAAATAACAATGGAGAACCAACAAAATTTTGTGTCATAGTATCTTTGGAGGGATTACCATTTGAATTAGCTTAAGTTAATTGGCCTGACAATTTAAAGCAGCCAACATCTCATCAAGTGGTATCAAGTTCATGAGATAGCACTCAAATGCTACTGCGTTGCTTGTGACTTAATAAACAGCATAACCTGTGTCCGGCTCCTCAAAGGAACACTTGTTTGCCTAAGAGCCTTGCAGGCTTGCACCTTTCATTCAGCCTATATGGATCTCATTGGACTCCACCACCCTTTTCACTTAAGGTTTCTTTTTTTTTTTTCAAAAAAATGATTAACATTTTGAATAGAAGTCGAGTATCAACTTGGCCATTAACATTCCCTTGTTATGCTCTATCTCACAACCCAAGACACGTGTAACTCCACCGAGAGTCAGCAACCTGTTCATCCATGGTATTTGCAAACTCCTCTCTATGTTTGCAACAATCAGTTGCACTGTGTTTCTCTCTCCCTTTGTAATGTTTATGATAAATTTTGCTAGAATAAAAAATGTGATGTAAATGATGTAAATAACCTAAATGACGAGGTAAATAATCTAAAAGTGATGAATGAATCAACTATAGAATATCTAGAAACAACAGATAAAATATAACACTGAATTATTTTTATTTAATTGAGCGTTAAACACAGCTTGTTAAGCATATTGCATACCTAGAAAGATTCCTTGAGCATTTCTATAGTAGGAACTTGTTATCGTCCTAAATCTCTCCTGCCCAGCTGCCACAACGTTGAAGGTTAAAGGTTTAATTGGAATAGCAGTGGCGCATGTTCTAAGCTCAAATACTCAAAAACTTTAAACTTCTTAAAATTATACTGAGATTTCAGCTGTGAACTAACCAGTGTCCCATATAGTAAGCTTCAGTTTCTTCCCACCAACCATAAGGTGCTTAATTTTGAAATCCACACCTAAAATAAGGAAGAATTTTGGATTGTGAGATCTAAGTGCACAAAATAAAAAATTCTAAAATTATTAATTCCAGAAAACATCTACTACCAGCCATAACCAAACACTAGGATAGTTAGTGACAAGAATTTTATTTTATATCTAAAATATAAAATAAAACTACAATACATAGCAGTGTAACAGGAATGCAAGCTGGAGACACCACAATGTCCGTATATACTCGTACTCCTATTTCTAGGCGAGAGAAAGCAGGAAAAAAATAGAGAAAAGAAAACATAAGAAACAATTTTTTTTTAAAAATATTTAACCCGAAAATAGCTAAACTCTCCCAGCAAAGGCAGGGCATGAATTTTTTAAGCCCACACTCCTACCCTTTTCATTCTATATTAACAAACCATCTATGCCTACTTCCTATTATATATTTATCAATTTTATAATTAAATATTAATCAAATTTTTATCGAGTTTATTCACAAGCTCTGAATCGAACATGAATCGAGCTTAATGTTGAGCTTGTTCATGAGCTTCAAATGATGTTGTTCGTGAACATAAATGAACCGAACACATTAGTGTTAAAGCTTGTTTATTTAATGATCAAATATTTAAAATGTTGTTCAAGTTTGTTTGTTTAGTTAGTTAAACGATCACAAACGAGCTTTAATCAAACCGAGCAATGAGTAGCTCGTCAAATGTTTGGTTCGCTTGCAGCCCTAACCAAAAGAGAATATTCCAAGTATATTCTTTCTCATACTTAACATTTAAAAATTAATAACCAATTTTTCGAATTTAAAAAAAAATATATATATATAAAACGGGTGAACAGTGCGACGCCAATATTGGCGCCACACTATTCGCCCAAAAGCAAATAACGAAAGATTTAGCGCTCAGCTGGAGCGACCGAACGACGCCATACACATGTTTGGCGTTCGGTTGGAGATGCCCAACCAAGCATCCTTGTCTAAAACACTCCCATAATTTCCCCCAATTAACGCCCAACAACAAAATAACATCACCATGACATCTTCTCAGGAATTCTCTACACTATTTCATCAACTGCAAGTATTTTTTATCTCCAATATTTCATCAACCGTATGTACAAAGTCAATCAGGCTTTATTTGGTTAGGAGGAATCGTGGAAAATGAAAGAAAAAGAGACATTTAAAATTTAATATTTGGTTTTTGGTTCCAATGTAATCAACATGTGACTTGATTTACCTAAGGATTTGAACAAATGTACATTCACATTCACAATTCCTTATCAAACCCTAGAGCAAACGAGAAGAGAAATCATTGGGCCATTGCTCTAACTCACATACATGTATACACGAGAAACAGATATTCAAATTCAGCTTAACCAAACAAGAAATGGACAAAAATAAATTTTCACTAAATTTATCCTCAACCAAAATATTTAAGAAAAATAGTTTTCAATTAAATTCCTACAATCTTTTCATTATCATTTCCCTTTTCATTTTTTTTTTTGTAGTAATTCCTTGAAGCGAATAGAACCTAAATAACTGTTCGATGACAAATGTCAAACGACTTGTTCAAGAGGTCATCAACATACTCAGAGACTACTCATGCCCGAGCTACAGTAGGTTTTTTTCCCGGGCAAATCCCCTTCACCTCTGGTAAAAGGCACCCACCATCAACTTACACCATTCCTAACGAACAAGACATACATCAACCAAGCTAATACCCATAAATATCATAGCGGATAGATATATAGAAAAATTGTTCTAACAAAAACAAAATTGAATTCACTTCGTCACAGCAGTACGCACCGATGGTGGGCGTTAGATCCTCGACATAGTGGGAGATGAAGGTGACAAGCAGACTGCTCTTTCCCACACCTGAATCGCCGATGAGAAGGATCTTGAAAGAGTAGTCGTAGCTGCTTCCCTGTCCGGTAGGCGAACCCATCAATCTCCGGGTTCAAAAAGCAAAAACCTCCTCCTTATCACCCTCAACTTATCGTCTTCCTCCTGGATGCCGCTGGTGATGGGGCAGATAAGTTGCTAGGGGAAAGCGAAAACATGAAAAGAATTTCACAGGGCGAATTGCACAAAAAATCTATGAGAGGACTTGAGCAATTAAGAAGGAGAGAGGAGACAAAAGCAAAGCATCGGAATCTATTCTTTCCAGTGGAGAGGGAGAAGACGAAGAAGGTGACATATGGACGCTTTTCCTTTTCTCCGTGGCGCTTCCCTCTCTCTCTCCGCCCCCACGCCATTTCTCCACCTCCACGTCCGTTCTCCGTCGCCGTTTGGATGTTTCTTTTTATTTCTTTATACAGCTCACGGGCCGGGTTCAGACCCAATCTCTCTCTCTCTAAACTCAGATCCGATCCAAATAATTTTTGGATCAGGTTAAAGTTCAAATAGGGTCGGGTCAAATCGGATTTGATTCAAGTTCATATGAGGTTAGCTTATTAGATCTGATTTTAGGTTAATTACAGAATTAGGAACAATTATTACGTCCTTCGACCGAATGCAGAGAAGCATTCGGTCGCAGGCAAAAAAAACTCGGTACCGTGGTGTACCGAGTTTTTTGAAAAACTCGGTACACCTCGGTACCGCCTTTTTTTTGCCTGCTCGACCGAACAAAATAAAAGTTCCAGAATTAGAGTCTGTTTGGAAATTTTTTTTATTGGCAGTAATCATAATTCTATTTATCTGCTATTTTATATATACATTTTAATAATTTAAAAACAAAAATTGTGCAACAACATACACAATTTTATTTTTTTCTATAATAATTTACAATCAACATTACAAAAAGCTGTAGCTATCTCAAGCAGACTTTTAACCATAATTTCCAATATATATATATATATATATATATATATATATATATATATATATATATATATATATATATATATATATATATATATATATATATATATATATATATATATATATATATATATATATATATATATATATATCAACAAATTCACACATATACATATAATTTAGGTCAATTAAAACAAATTCACACATATACATAAGTTACTAGGGCTATCAAAATTGTGTCATGGGTCGGGTTCGGGTCCAACCCGTAACTGTTGAACCCAACCCGAACCCTACCGTTTTGGCAAACTGGTTGATTTTTCGAACTTGAACTCGACCCGCTTAGGGTTAGGGTCAACCCAAACTCGGCTCGCTTCAGATATCTTTTACTAAAATTTTATTCTTTAATCTGATTTATTTAAACCTAAATTAAATTAAGATAAGATTTAATTCAATCAATTTAAAATAAATCAAGCTTAATTCAATTCGGACAATATTATTTATTATTTTTTATAAATAACATTTACTTATTTCATAACAATCTTTTAAAATCCTCATAAATTAATTAAAAAGGTGTCAAATCATGTTGATTTCAAATTTCAGGGTCAACCAAATCAGACCCATTTTACAAACGGGTCGAAATCCCCATCCTGAACTTGACCATAACCCGAAATTTTTTAATCAGGTTTTCGAGTCATATCAAATATTGGCACCCCTACAAGTTACGAACCAAATACTTCATGATTGTTAGTCTAAGCTCCCAACCAATAGACCAACGTGAGCTACGTTATTGATATTAAAATCATATGATAAATTGTTTTTATTTATTAAAGAATTGCTTTCCAGTTGTAAAATCCAAAGCCTTTAAAGCGATGGGCTGTCAACAAATAATGGCGTAAAAGAATTCTTAACTTCCATTCAACAAAGCTGCGTCCTTTGCCAACCCAAAAGAAAGCCTTGTTGGTGTGTTTGTATATTGAAAATGGACTAACAATATCATAGTAAATCATTTGTCCATATTTTTATTGAACACTTCAGCAAAATGGCCCCAATTTGTGACCCGGATGCAATGTATTCTCACTGTCCTTTTCTCTAATCTTTTCCTATGAGAAAAAAATAACTCTTTTAGATTCTTGATGTTTTATAAAATTAGGCTTCTTTCAGGTTGTCCATTTTTAATGTTTTTACATCATTTTTTAGCATAGAAATTTATTGGAAAAACATAAAAAATAATGGCCAAAAGTTGTGGTTAACGAAGCTTTAAACATATCTCCTAAAGTAGGGTTGTCAAAACGGGTCGATGGGTTGGGTTCGGGTCGAACCCGATTTGACTTGAGTATAAACAGGTCAAACCGAACCCGATATATTTTTGCAACTGGATATGTATTTCAACCCGGCATCGACCTGCGTGGGTTATCGGGTTGACTCGACACAACCCGTAGACCCATTTGAGTAAAAAAAAAAAAAACAGGCAAGTGCATGTCAGGCTAGGCGGTGCCAGTGCGGCTTGCGGGTGTGGGATCTATGTCGAGCCCGAATGGGTCGGACAGATTAGACGCGGTACGAGATTACCTACAAAAGTGGCGAAGTACGGAGGACCTGCTGGGTCTCGCAAGAATCATGAGACGTGGTACGTCGAGCCGACAGCAGCAATGACCGATGGCTGCGCGACTAGACTAAATGCAGTTATGTGACAAGCGAGTGCCAATGTACTGAATGGTGGGCGTGACTAGAAGTCCAAATGAGGTCGCACTCACACACCAAATGAGGCACTCGACAGTCATTTTACCGAGTCAAATCAATTGATTTCGAGTATTCGGGTCAACCCGAACCCGACCCATATGATAAACCGGTTGACTCGAACCCGTAAATTTCTTGGTCGGATTTTGGGTCGTCACATTTTAACACCCCTACCCTAAAGCAATTCATTGTTATGGCATTAACTAATAATTTCAAAATGATTCTACTCATAAAAGTAGGTGCAACTTAAAACTACTTACACTTAGAACACAAATATCATATAATAATAATTTTCTTTATGGATCTTGTATACTCAATATTTTATAGACCTGATCCAGGCTTCATTTGGACGGCTTTTTTACTGCTTCTTAAAGCAGCTTTTTATTACATAAATTTTAATTTTTGAAATATAAAGCAACTTTAATAAAAAGTAAAAAAGCTATCCCAAATGAAACATCTAATAACCTCAATTTTGAGGTCTAGTGAACTCGAAGAATAAGATGAACAATAATCATAATCTTTTGTGATTCACAATAAATTTATTGGAGTCATCCGAGCTGCGTTGAACTATACGAAAGTCATAATTTAGTCGATATATTGAACCGCCAAACACTTCATGAGCTCACCCAAATCATGATGGTTGGATTTCACAATGAACTCACCAAGCACAATTTACAAAGCGGCAAAAGTAAATCATACAAATCTTTTCTTTGAGTGTCTAACTGTCTATTGTCATGGAGAGATCTTCCAAGTCTCCCCTGGCCTAGGAACAATCGAGAGCTCACTCTATTCTTCATAAGTGTGAACTTTTCTAGAACACTTCATAGTATTGCTTACACTTACATATCTCTATAACATTTTAAAGAGTTTTAGAGCATCTTAGAAAACTCTTAAAGCATCCACACTATTCTAGAACATTCTAGAGTACTCTATGACCTTATAGGCCTTCCTTTTTTTTTTTTTTGAATCTTATGGAATCTTCTAGATCCTTCTAAAATAATCTAAAATCTTTTAGGATATTCTAGAACATTCTAGAATCTTCCAGAACCTTCTACTGTCATATAACCCTATTTAGGAATGATTCTAGAAGACCTATTTGCCTCTGCTTGACTTGTTAAATCCAAAGGATTTAGTCAAATTTCCAGTCCCAACATTTGGGTGCGACACCATTCTTGCATGAATTAATCAAAAAAATTGCCTTAAATTAAATATCGCTTTCTGCTTAGTATTTCTATTCGTTTAGGTTTCAGTCACATTCTTCTAATACAATATACTATTGAAAAGAAGCGGCGGCCATTAATTGCTTATAATAACATCTATAACATTTGGATGGAGAGAAACTTAGAATCTTAATTGCTTGTTTGGTTTGAAGTCATGTGAATGTAAAGAAAATCCTTTATATGAGTTCTAAAAGTATTGACGTTTGATTGGATTAAAGAAGAAACAAAGTAAGTAAAAAATGAATGTAGTGTAAAGTGTTTTAATTCATTTTTGAGGCAAATCAAATAAAACAATTTTGAGTAAAAACTATTTTCATTGCAAGCAAACTCTTGCCACCTCCCGCCGCTGGTCACAACCCCACCCATCATTGGCCGCTAAATATCACCGCCGCCGCTTACCGCCACAATTCGTTGGCTACCACCACCATGACCAACCACCGTTGTCGTCAGCTGCTGCCAACACTCTCCGCCAATTGCCTCCAAGCACTACCATCATGGTCGCCCGCCGCTGCCATCATTTTTTGACTTTACATTCATTTTACTTCAAACCAAATAAAAATAAAATATTCACTTCTATTTATTATATACTAATGCAAATAATATCAAAGTATTATTTTTACGGCCAACCAAGTAGCCCTTTAGTAGCATCTAAGAATGACTGCTTACATAAAAAAAAGGGATTTTTACATGCATATCACTTTATTTATTACATATTACATATTTAACACCTAATTCTTAAATATTACACTCCTACCACCTATTCTCTATTTTTACAACAAAATTACCACTCTGTTAACAGCGACCTCCCTCCGTTTTTTTTTCCTTCCTGCCTGTGATTTTCGCGGGAGAACAGAGGTTTCAGCGAAACCTTCTGTATAAACAAAAGAAGAGAGAATTCAACTGTAACTAGAAACAAGCTGATATCACATTGTTCTGCTTTACCTCGAAGTGGCAGAACTGAAATTGTAAAACATAATTAATTAATACTCAGAAGACTGGGAATGAGGGCATATATCTGATCACAAGAAGTTAAACCCTAAAATGCCACAGAAAGAAGGGGATCGAGGGGAGCTAAGAATCGCTTCCATCAGCATTAATCATCTCAATCAAGTTTGTTATCAGATCAAAACATTAAAGAAATATTAATAGAAGAATCAAAGTCGTTGACGCAGATAAGTAAAATATGAAAGAAAAAAAAAAAGAAAAAAGTGAAACAATGCTTCAACAAAGAACAAAGAGATCAAAAAGGATAAAATCGTAGGGAATTAAGCTGCTGGAAAATCACACGGAATTAATTACGAGATACGCCAAACCTAGTTAGCTAGGAGTCGCTTGTGCTCTTCGTATCGTTCCTCTTGCTCCCTCCGCCACCACTGTGATGCTGCTGTTGCCGCTGCTGATGATAATGATGATGATGTGTAGTCGCCGCCGCTGCTTCATGACCCGATCCGACAGGTCGGTATGAGTTGAGCGCCGCCAAAATTCCCAAATGCCCCTCGGCGCCACTGCCGTCGGAGCCGAGGTCGAGCTGCTGCCCGGGAAGCAAAGCCATGGGAGCCGCAGGAAAGTTCATGAAGTGGAGACTAGCTGACATCGCTCCGCGAAACATTGTCGCCACCCCCATATGAGAGAATTCGCTGGCTAGGGCATTCCTAACGAATTCGGACGGAATGAGGGAAGCGTTTGACGGAGTGGTACTTTTGTTATGATAATAGTATTTAGGTGGTATTAATGTAATATTTAAAATTTAGGTGTTAAATATGTAATATGTAACAAATAAAATGGTATGTACGTAAAAATCCCTAAAACAAAATGAAAGTTTTTTTTAGATATGTCATCTACTAGCTCTAGTTCTGTTATATACCAGAAGGCTTAGGTTTCGTTTGGGACAGATTTTTTACTGCTTATTAAGCAATTTTTTTATACAAAATTATTATTTTTGTACTAAAAAACTACTTTAAGAAGTAATAAAAAAATTGTCCCAAACCAAACCTTAATTTGTTCTTGATTCAGGTGCTTTCAGATTAATTTGATATTGGCTGACAACTTTAAGCGTTGAATAGCATCTGTGGTTCTATTTCAGATTTCGAATGATCTTAAATTTGATTTTGAAAATATCTAATTCAAATATAAATTAAGATTCATATCCGATCGAGAATATGTTCATGAGGTATCAAATACAATTACTTTTCTTCTATCCTTCTTATGCATGGAGCCTTTGCTAATTAATTCAGCTCGTTAATAATGGTGAATGAGCTGTTGAATAGTTCTTCTTTCTCTCGATGATGATCAATCTCTGCCAGCAAAATGTGAATATTTTATTCTTAGTTGTAATTTAGCTATATCAGACATTATTATTTTCAGCTTTCTGTACATATTATTAAAGGGAAATCGAAGGAAAAAAGAAAATGACAGAAGGAAAGAACAACCACCTTTTTCTTCCACCATACAGGGTTGATGATCAATATCTGCTAAAGGAGAGATTATTACGTGTGATCATCGGACCGTCTGAAGGACAATCAGGATGAATCACGTCTTCAACATGTTGTATATTATTACTATGTTACATAATGTATTGGTGACTTGACACGTAGAGGCAGATCCAGCTTCATTTTTCATGGTGGGCAAAATTTTAATTATTTAGACGACAACAACAATAATAATAATAAATAAAATAAAATAAAATAATTATAATTAATAATAATAATAACATCAAATAGTAATAATAATAAAATAAAAATTTATAATAATTTAATCAACATAATATTATCAAATTTATAAGAGGAAATATTATCATTTATCTTTCAGTTTAATATTGATTTTATTACTAATATAAGTTAGAGTATAATCATATACGTAATGATGTGATGTTGAAGCTAGACTCTAACTTAGAGAAAGAAATAATAAATAAGCTTAATATTATCTAACTTAAGAAAAAAAGGATAATTAAACCATAAAATATGCATAATATTTAATGGATTTAAGAATCGTTCATGCACAAATCATAAATCAATAAAAAATAATTGGATTTCAATGCAATGTAATAAATATAATTAACAAAATAGCCAACAAAAAAAAATAAGATTTATTTGTCTACAAATTATAACTTTTTTTCCGCTTATTTCTTATAATTCCTTTTAAACCCAACTTATAAATCATAAGACACTTCCTTTTCCATTGGATAAAGTTTCACTTATATTTTATACAAACTAAAAAGTAAGTACATTACCTTTGTGTATTGTCTTCGACCAATGCTTCTTCCTTTCCCTAAATGATGGGCAAAATAATTTTTTTAGGGGGTCAAAACTCCAAATTAACCTCCATAAAGACTTTTTTTTTTTAGGGTGGGCAAATGGGGATCCGCCCATATTGACACGTCTTGATTGGCCTCCGACAGCGTCCAATAACCGCACATAATAATTTCGCTCGTTAAAGAGTTCATTTGGTTGCTTGAAATTGGACAATGAATTTACTTTATTTTATTTTTATTGAATGTAGTTTAAAAATAACTTAAATTCTATAAAGTCATTCAGAAATTTATGAATGATTTAGACATAAAAATGATGATTTGAATAAATATAAAAAAATATTAAATTTGTAATATCTAAAAATTCAGTGATATACTATGTGTTAATGCATTATATATATTTTTAATCTATTATACCATTTAGCACCATTTTTAACACCCACTAACAACTCTGCTAATATCTTCCTACATCAACACTCATAAAATCAATGCTAAAGCAGCGAACACAAGTATAATAGATTTGTAGCAGTTTTTAAACTGCTGAAAATAAATTAATAGATGTTTAAACTATTGCGGCATGTCCTAAAAAAATGTTTCAAAAATCTGATTTATTAATAGTGATATATATATATATATATATATATATATATATATATATATATATATATATATATATATATATATATATATATACAGTAACATTCAATAACATTTTGCAAAAGTTTTTTATATTAGTTCTGAATGGGGTTCGGCGCCTGAGCTCTGCTAGGGTTAGGATTCCGCAGCGCTAATTAATAAGCTTAAACATATAAAAAAAATTTAACTTCCTCGTTGGTGAGAGCTTAATCATTCCAACGAGCATTTATAAGTCGGATTTTAATTTCTTGCAACGGTTTGTTTATGGCCATAGTCCTTGAAGCCCGGTTGCTGCCAGTGGATCGTGGTTTTTTGGAGGGGGTTGCGGCCCCTCCTTCACCAGGATCAGTGGTTTCTGGTAACGCTTCTTCTGAGTTCCATGATCTGAAATTTTTCGTTAGAAAACTCATCGTGGATTGCCGGCTTTACTAATTTTTTAGTATAAAAATTAAATTTTTTTATTTGAGACTTTAAGCAGTAAGAAAACTGTCCCATTCGTTTAGGATTACTTTTTATCTACTTTTAAAACAGTTTTCTTAGTAAAATATTTAAAGCTGTTCCAATTAAGCCTATATTTTTAATTAATTTTTTATTTATTAAAAAATTATTTTATAAAACAATAAAAAAAGCTATCTCAAATGAAGTCTAAATTTTTATTTTTTTAAGATATAAACTGTTGGGCCTTTGAGTTTTGGTGCTTATAATATTTTCCTATAAAAAAAAGAAAATGTTGATCAAGAAAATACCTTAAACAACTTGACATGGACAATCAATGTTGACTGATACTCACTAAGCTAGGGTTTAAGTATCGGCAAGTCTCACAAAATATCATGTTGAGAGAGGTTTGATATTGATACGTCATTTAGAGCTCGGTCAGCGGTTCCGTTTAAAAAAAAAAAGGGGAACAAAAGTCATTAAAAATTATATATATTGATCGGCCACAAATCTCGATGCAAAATCAAGTTGGAAATTTCCAAAATCAAAATTGGGACCATCCGAACTCCAAATTTCAGCAAACTTACATTCAAACTGAACGTCTCGGAAATACGAACCCAACGAAACCAAATTCTACTCAATCTAAGCCCAAATGAGTCCAAATCAAGGACCCGAAACACTGTTGGAAGGTTCGAACCACAATTTGGATCACCAAACGTTTTCCAAACATGACGTGCTTATAGTCAAATCAAGCGGCTCGACGAGACAAATATAACGAACCCAAGATCACTGAATTCAGACATCACTAAGACATTCAAATGTCCATCAAACGGTCTATGATCAAGGGATTCAACATCGACCGTCCATCCAACCACTCTCCATTTGCCCTTGATCTCTCACCTATTTATGGGTCATGCCACTCCATAAATCTACAAATAGACCCTTTATTTCTCTTGAGGATCCAAAGAAAAAGAGGAGAAGAGAAGAGAAGGAAGAAAATGAAGAAGCTTCTCCTCGACCATTGCCAGAGTCTTGTCAGACCACCACATGAGGTCCTCGACCACCGCGAGAGTTCGCCGGACCACCGCTTGAGGCCCTCTCTTTTGCCGGACTACCACTTGAGGCCATCACCTCTGCCGGACTACCACTTGAGGCACAGACTTCCGTCGGACCACCGCCTGACGTCGTTGCTTCACCGGACCACCACTTGAGGCCCTCGCCTTTGTCGGACCACCACTTGAGGGCCAGACTTCTGTCAGACCACCGGCTAACGTCGTTACTCCGCTGGACCACCACCTGAGGCCCTCACCTCTAGCGGACCACCACTTGATACCCAGAATTTCGCCGGACCACCGCCTGACGTCGTTGTTCCGCTGACCACCACTTGAGACCCTCACCTCTATTGGACCACCACTTGAGGCCCAAACTTTCACTGGACCACCGCCTGACGTCGTTGCTCCGTCGGACCACCATTTGAAGTCATTGCTCCGTCGGACCACCACCCCTCACCTCCGTCGGACCACCACCTGACGCCCGGACTTCTGTCGGACAACCATCTGAGGCTTAGACTTCCACCGGACCACCACCTGAGGCCCGAACTTTCGTCAAACCACCACCTGAGGCCATAACTTCCGTCAAACCACCACCTGAGGCCCGAACTTCTGCTGAACCATCACTTGAGATCTGGACTTCTGCCGGACCACCACTTGTGGCCCGGAGTTCTACCAGAGTACCGCCCTAAAACTACGGTCTTTCAGACCTCTATCTCCTGCCGACTATGGTTCTTCCGACCTCCGTCGCCTACTACAATCTTTTCGACCTCTATCCCACCGACTATGTTCCTGTCGACCAAACAAACATGTATATGTAACTCCCACCATGTAATGTGCTCTATATGATGTACATTTGTGACATCAAGCCAAGGCCTTCTCCTAAGGAAGGACATTATTTGTAATAGACTGCAAATACTAGTGGATTCATTCAAACCGGATCAGACCCCGTGGTTTTTTCCCTTTTTAGGGGTTCCATGTAAAAACTCTGGTGTCTCTCATGAATGCTACACCCTCTCTCTTATCTGCTTGTGTGCTGTATCTTTGTACAATGCTAAGACAATAAACCATATATTTCTCTACCACCACGAATACTCCAGGACGCAACAAGTATAATTATTCAGTGTTAGAATATGTGTGGCGGCGATAGAGATAGAAAGAGTTTATTATCTTATCATTTGTAGGATTTGTACAAATATTCAACACACAAAAAAAGATATTAATGCATAAATTATAAGAGACATCGTGAATTTTTATGTGAAAAATCTATGACAGGAAAAAAATCACGATGTTTGGCCCAATTAAAATGAATATACTATTGTTTGTTTTTAGTTACAAATTATTATCTTCCTGACAAAAATGCATTTATTCAATGAACTAAATATATAATGTATGGAACATATTATGTTGTTGAAGTTGGAAGAGACGGCTAATTGAATTTTTCTTGTCAAGACACTTGATTTTATTATAAACATATAAGATTTGGAGATCATTTGATCATTCAATTGCTGTTCAAAAGTTTCTAATTACACTTCATGTGCTTGATCCGAGCTCATCCGACTCAAATTGAACAATTTTTATTATCATTAGGTTTTTATCATTGGGACATTCATTTCAACTATAAGTTAGTTGAAATCAGAGTTTGAATTATTCAGAATTTTATTTTGAAGTTTACAATTAAAATATGTATCGAGATTCATGCCCAGTTAAGATTATTTTCAATAATGTATCAATTACACTTAGTATTTCTATGGATACTTTTGTTTGAATCTATATTCGAACCTATTTTGAACTCAAATTTGAACATGTATCAAATCAAAATAAGGCTCGAACTGGTTCGAACATTATTCAAACAAGATTCAAAATGAGTTCAACACATCATTGAATATTTTTTATTCTTCTTTGTATGGTGCTATATAGTCTACAACTTCTATAATGAGCTCTCATCGTAAACACCTTTTACTCCCATGTTGGCCTTATCAACAGCACCCCAAATCAAGCTCTTGTTGCGAATTTCTCTCACCTTCATATGTTGTTAGTCCCATCTCCTTAAGCAAGCCTTGATCCCTTCCCATCGTAATCTACTCTCAACCACACCTATCAATATCAGTGACGCTCACTGACAAATAGCGACTTCGTCATATTTGATTTCCATTTCACTAAAAAATGTTGAATTTGCTCAAAATCAATTCATTAAAATTTAATATTGAATTTATTTACTAATAAAATCATTAAAAATTAATTAAAATTTTTATGTTAATTTTTTTAATGAATTTTAATGCAATTATTAAATAAAATTTGATTGATAGCCTATGGAGTGGGCCAGGTTGTTATGCCAACTTTCTACTCCATTTCGAGAAAGCCCAAGGTTTTGCTTGTGAACACTCGCAGTTGTTCATTTGCTTTGATTTTGCTTTCAATTTTGTCCTCTTTTTTATTAAGTTATAATTCCGTCTACGTTTCGTCTTGGACACGTGCCAGCTATTGTAGCCACCTCCTAATTTATTATTTAAATTATTAAAAAAACACCGTAAAATTATAGACTTTAATCACCCCAATTGAATTGTAATTTCCTCATTTAATTGTTTAGGTCAAATAATATATTTTTATATTTATTATTTGAAATTTCAATTAAAAATTAATATATATTTTTAATTACATAAACATTTTTAAATGTTTAAGAAAAATGATTAAAAATAAAATTATTATTATCTAAAGTATTTTGTGCAAGAAACCAAATGGGTCTTTGATTAGTATTACTGATGTAATTAAGCTCTAATTACTGAGATTAAGACTGCCGCCTTTTTTATGTGAGGGAGAATTCCACCGCGATAAATTCTGCTTGCATGCTCGTTTTGCTTGCTTTCGCAAATGGCGGTTCTCTGCTTCCATTCTCTCACTCCGTCCGCTCAGACGTTCAATCTCCTTAACACCTACTCCTCCAAATCTCGTAACAACTTCTCGCCGCCTCTTTCTCGTGGCCGATCTCTTAAGGTCCGTCGCTGCTCGCGGACAATTCTTAGCGTCGCCACACCCTCATCCCCTCCGGCTCCCACCGAAGAGAGTAGTCTCGAATTCCCAGAACTCGAAGCAACTTCCTCCTCTTCTTTATCGTCATCTTCTTCCGATACCTTCTCGTGGAGAGATCACTGGTACCCTGTCTCCCTCATCGAGGATCTTGATCCCCGCAAGCCTACTCCCTTTCAGCTCCTTAACCGCGACATAGTCCTCTGGAAGGATCCGAAATCTGGCGATTGGATCGCCTTTGACGATGTTTGCCCCCACCGTCTAGCACCCCTTTCGGTAATCAACGATAAGTTTACTCGGTGCTTTGTAGGATTACTAACTAACCGGTGGGTTTCGTTGCCTGATTTGATTGGGGATTATTGTAGGAAGGGAGGATCGATGAGGATGGTTGCTTGCAGTGCTCGTACCATGGATGGTCGTTCGATCGGAAGGGCTCGTGTGTGCGAATTCCTCAGGCGATGCCCGAGGGGCCGGAGGCTCGGGCCGTGCAGTCGCCGAAGGCATGCGTGACTAGACTTCCAACGAGGGTTTCTCAGGGATTGCTCTTCGTGTGGCCAGATGAGCACGGTTGGGAGAAGGCCATGGCTTCCGAGACTCCAGGGTTTGTTCGGAAGAGATAGAAATTATTTTTATTTTGGGGGATTTATTTTCTAGTTCTTGAAAATGTATCTGATGAATCGGCTTTTTGTCTTTTTTGTTAAGGTTGCCGGCTGAATTCGAGAGTCCGGATTTTTCTACGGTGACAATCCAAAGGGACTTGTTTTATGGTTATGATACGCTGATGGAAAATGTTTCTGATCCTTCACATATTGATTTTGCTCACCACAAGGTAGATTTTTAAGGAAACTTTTAATGGATATATCTCAAAGTCAAATTAGTTTATTTCTGCTTTTGCTAATTGTTTAATCTTTAGAGCTTGTTTTCCAAGTCCAACTCTTCAGTGAATCACAACAAATAAGTGCCTAGTTATTGAGGTTGAGAGAATTTTTCTATTCTTACTGGATTGTCTGTCAAGCGTTGTCAGATATAGATTACAGAGGTGTGGAGAAAATTAAAGTAGTGTGATTCTAAGGTTATGAAGTAAAACCATTCAATCTTTCATTTATCTAGATTCTTGTTATCTTATACAAAAATATTGTTTTTATAGCTTCACTTAGGTTTGTAGCCCCTTCTACAGTTTCAATAAAACCATTTTGATATGTACTTTTTATTTGTTACATCGTTTACATCAATACTCTACAGTTTACATTGAGCATTTTATTCCTGGGAACTAACGCTTAAATTTTGTGTTCTCACTTATGTTGACCTCAATGTTTTTGTTTTTCCTTGAAAACTTTAGGACTGCTGCATGAGGGAAATCGAGTTGATAGACTTAGGATTTAGGAACAATCTTGATAGCCTTAGAATTTTTTTTTTAAATAAAATTCATACACATGTGTAGATGGAGGATAAAACCACCCCTAGCAATTTTTGATCTCGCATGCAGAAACAATCAAGGAACGTGATATAAGCCTTTTTTCATTGAAAACCCCTTGAAGGGATAAATCATAGGGTCTTGCTAAATCAAGCACCTCCACTATTTATATAAAAAAAAGTACAATAGTGGTCCACCTTCGTATGTAGGTCCTAATGCGTGTATGTAAACATTGTAGGAGTATGTTGCAATTGGAGCTACAAAGCTCCTTGAGATAGCATTGATGTAATTCTTATTGTTATTTAGGAAGCAAGATTGCGTTATGGATTTTAAGGGAGTTGGATCTTTTATGAATGTGCCATTCTATAAGCCTGATGAGCCTCTTAGCTTAGCAGTGTTAATTAAGTCATAACAATGATTTTATGGCATAAATTTATACATCAGACCAAAACTAATTTCCTTCGTTTCCCTCAAAATGCTACTGGCCTTTGATATCACACAGCCATTGGAGACCGCTCCTTGCAATGGCTGCAACCAGCCACCACATCCACATCCTTCTGTTGCCAGTTCTTGCCTGCTCTCCATTGCCCACCTCCAATATTATCCTCGCACCATTAAATGCAGCTGGACTCCCACCATTATTGCCTCCATTGGTTGTCCACCACCATCACATCAACTTGCCTCCTTGCTAGTAACCTGGTGCAGCTTTCTTGCCCCTCGCTTGTTGTCATTATCACCAAATTGCCGTACCTGATTTTCACCACCCTGTTACCTCCAATCATCATTACCTTGTAGGTGGCCCCTGGCCCCCTAATTTTCCCCTACTCTGTTATCACCAGCCTTCGTTGACCACCCACATCAGCAACAGTCCAGCTATGGCTACTTACATTCATGGGATAAGATGCTTGCCACAACTTTGTCACAACCATTAACAATGTGAGGGAGATAGAAGCAACTGGTAACCGAACATTATAATCATCTTGAATTGATATTAAGTATGATTGCATTTTAAAAGTAACCAATTTTTGAATTTTTATTTTGTGTGAATAATATTAAGAATGGTTTTGGAACAAGTCATTCTAGCAGTTTATGATGTCAGTAGGTTTTTTTTGTTTTTTTTCTTTGGTGCTTCAACAGTTTATGATGGCATTCTAGTGAGGCTTTTATATTTCATGCATATAATTTTTAACTTAATATCTTTATTTTGTCAGGTTACTGGAAGAAGGGATAGAGCTAAGCCTCTACCATTTAAATTGGAACATAGTGGCGCCTTGGGATTTTCTGGAGCTGATTCTGGAAATCCTCGTATAAGTGCTAAATTTGTAGCCCCTTGCTATTACATAAATAAGTGAGTTTGTATTTATAATAATTGTTTATTCATATGCAATATTATTTGAATCCGGATTGCTCAATTATTCCCAATTTCTGCACAAACACAATAAAAGGTGCCATTTTTAACCTTTCATTCCTATTTTTTTAGGATAGAGATTGACACCAAAGTACCTATATTTGGAGATCAAAAGTGGGTCATTTGGATTTGTTCCTTCAACATACCCATGGCACCGGGGAAGACACGTTCCATTGTGTGTAGTGCCAGAAACTTTTTCCGGTTTACAATGCCAGGTCCAGCATGGTGGCAGGTATATTTCAATGGCTAGATTAGTTTCAATACCAATTCCTTTTACATGCGTTTGGCACTCATTTTAACTCTTCTGTCTGAGATCATTATCATCATTAGTCTTATGCCAACTACTTCGGGGTTAGCTAATATTTTTTTATTTACTATTCAATCTGAGAAAATCTTGTATTGTTGTCCAAGATTTTGTAACTGTATGGGTGTGCCCTTATGAAAGAAGCCTTTGTTTTGGGTAAATGGCACTTTTTTTAATTTGAGAAATTTTTTCTTATTTATTACTTGATTCATGGATATCATATCCAGCCTATATTATGATTGTTTCTTTTTTATTTGGCCTTGATGATTGCTGCAAGGATTGTTATCTTAAGTTCATGCAAATCTTTTATTGGAACCTGTAGCATGTTCCCTTAAGCGTTTTCCTTGTTTGTCATTATTAATTTTGCTTAGTTAGACTTCACTATTTTTGAATTTTCATTGAAAATGTTGCTGACTGACCAACTATTAATTTTGAAATTTAATTTCAAATGTAGCTGATTGAATTTTTATTCCAAATGTGCTACATGTATTGTTATCTCTATTTCCTATAAATCTTTTAATGAAACTTTTACCATATTACGTTTGGCCTTTTACTTTTCCAGCATTATTAATTATTGTTTTATTAAACATTTTTAATTTAGAATTTTCATTGCAAATGTAGCGGATTGTCCAAATATTGCAAAAAGTTTATGAATATTGGGGCTGTTGTGTTCTCAGAATTTTCATGTTTCTTCCGGAGCCCAAGTATTTTTGCTTATTATCACTTGTCCGATTTAGACTTTGTATCACAAAAGCTTTTGCTCTTTCAAAATCTGCTCTTGTTTTAACAGCATAAAGAGAAGTTGAAGATACACAATAGAATCCTCTTATTTCCATTGAACATTCTTCTATTGACCGATGCATTTTACTGTTCCTGATTTTACATGGCCTAGCATTTTTTTTTAACGTTGGATTTGATGATAGTTTAAAATATTAATTTTTGAAATAAATGTATGAACTGCAAAAGCATATACTTATACTTGTTAAAGAAATTATAGTTATTGGAGATGATTTAAATAGGCATATACGTTTAAGTGGGATGAGCTATGAGAGGATTCATGATGGTTATAAATTGGAGATAGAACTGCAATACAAAAAGTTATAGTTCATTTTAGAGTAGTTTATGAACTTGCAATAGTGAACAACCTTAAGAAATGAAAAAAATATTTGATTACTTATACAAGTATCACTAAATCACAGATAAATTTCTTCTTACTTGGAAAGAAATAAATTTTTTTCTATTGAAAACTTAACCAAACAACTTCTTGTATAGTAATTATAAATGTATATCTTAAGAATTTAATGAAAACAATCAAAAGAAATTATGGTCCAAGGATAAAATGTTGGAATTTGAAAGATGAGAAATTATTAAACTTTAAAGATATGTTTTTAAGGGAGGCAAGTTAAAAATTTTTAGTTGAGTCAAACCTGATGTGGGATGAGATGGCTAGTTTCATTTACAAAATTATTGTAGAAGTTTCAAGGGGTTAGAAATAAATCATTCATTGATTAGGAGATTTGAAGATGCAGTGAGGAGGTGCAAGGGTTATCAAAGAAAAGCACACTTTTAAAATGTGATAAAAATTGAATACTATTGAGATTTATAATGATTATAAGAATGTTAAAAAACTTGCAAAGAGAGTAACAAGTAAACCAAAAATTGTAGCTTTTGATTATTTATAGGGATTTTTACATCCGTACCACTTTATAACATCTAGCTGACGAACAATATTTTGAGATATATTATAGATTGATCCAATAAAGGAAATTGAAATTAGCTATGAGAAAAATGCATAATTCATTAATGTAAGACTTTAGGTCCAAATGAGATGCCTTTTAAGATTTGGAGAGTTGTCAAGGAATATTGTAGTGATTTAATTAATAAATTATTTCAATAGAATTTTATATACTAAAAAATGCCAAATTTTGGAGAACAAGTATTTTGGTACTAATAATTAGTAATAAAGATGAAGTTCAAGATTATGCTTATTATAAAAGAATCAAACTTAAGAGTCTTATAATGAAGTTATGTGATGGAGTAATGGAATAGGCTTAGGAAAATTACATCAATTTTGGAAAGTCAACTTGGTTTTATGCATTAAGATCAACTAGAAAGCTATCTTTATGTGAAGATAATTGATGGAGAAGTCTATAGAAGATAAAAGGGATCTTCATGTGATGTTTATTGATCTTATAATGGCATATATTCGAGTACATCATTTATTTGGTGTGCTTTAAGATATAAATGTATCAAATGTATGTTGATGTTATTATATATAATGGAGTGTTGACTAGTATTAATAGTTGTGGAATGCCCTAAGAGTTTATATTTACTATGGGTCTACATTAAAGATCAAGATTTGAGTCTATATCTTTTTTGCATTGGTTATATAGATGCTTGCAAATAATATTCAAAGCATAATGCCTGATACTTTGGTACGCATTTTTTATAGATGATATAATTTTAATTGCTAAGATATTCACTAAAATAAGTGAAATTAAGAAAAATTGAAGAAATATTTAAAAGATAAAAGACCTTAGAATTAGTGTAATAAAGTCAAAATATATGATTTATAATAATTTTAGTTAATAATGATCATTCAATATTATAAAAAATATGATAATATTTTGGCTTGATAGGCTCAAGTATCTTGGATTTATTATATAGACGAATGAAATGCATATTAGAATATTACATCTAGAGTTTAAGTTGGATGGGTAATATGGAATTGTACTTTGGGTGTTTTGTTACTTTGTTTAATAAATGGGTATCATGGAGACTTGAAGGTAAATGTAATAAAATTTCAATTAATTTGATGATGTGGTACCGTTCCAAATATTGGACAATAAAAAATCATTGATATTTAAGTTGATTGTGGCAAAAAATGAGAATACAAGATGAATCTGTGTCAAAAGTAAGAAGGATAAATTAAGGATTAATTTTATCAAAGGAAAGCAATGACATTTGTTGAAGATAAAAGGACTGAAAATAAACTTGGGTGGCTTATGTAGAATGAATGATAAAAGAATTTTTCACTATACAAGTTGATAATATTAGTCCTAGAAGATCATGAAATAAAAGTGGTAGATCTAAAGTTACATGGATAAATGTTGTTCAAAATGACTTACAAAAAATATGTTAAAAACTTCAAAAACAATAAACTTGAACAAAGTAAAATGATTATTCATGATGTCAACCCCAAATAATTGGGATTAGGTTGATGATGATAATGTTGATGATAGTATTTCTATCTTAGAAATGAGCATCGACATCAAGAACTTCACTAGAAATGACCTTATTGATGTCTTCACCCCCAGCATATGCTGCGAGCCCATACCTTTTTCAGAAAGTGCACATTCCCAATCCTCTATTGTCCATTCACCAAAATGGCATCATCTGATATTTTTGCAGTGTTGTTCTTTGTTGAGCATCTGTTCTGACTCTTTTTCTCTTATAAGCCTTATAACTGATTTTTTGGCTTCACTTCTAATTATGGGAAACTGGAATCTCGTCCCTTCACGTTAGCTTGAGGCTACTCTTGCTGAAAATTTGCATTCTATGATTTATCATGCAGTTGGTACCACGTTGGCATGAGCATTGGACTTCAAACAAAGTATATGATGGTGATATGATTGTGCTACAAGGACAGGAGAAAATTTTTCTTTCAAAGTCCATGGAGGCTTCTGTTGATGTTAACCAGCAATATTCAAAAATTACATTCACCCCAACACAGGCAGATCGTCTGGTTTTAGCATTTCGGAATTGGTTGAGGCGCTATGGTAATGGCCAGCCTGAATGGTTTGGCTTTGTGAACCAACAATCTCTACCATCCACTGTTCTATCTAAACATGAGGTATGATTTTTTTTCTGCAGTTTGTTAAATTGCCACCCGTAATCCTTCAACTGATGTAGAATTTATCTATGATGCATGCGAGGCATTCAGTCACTCTTATGCTTGGGTACTCTCGTACAGTTTTATGCTTTAAGTTCAATGTATAAAAATTAATGTTTTGATTATGTCAATTTAGCTATCTCTATCAACATCTTGTTATTGTGTTGGCATTTATAATGTATTGTTGAAGTTGATTGCATTGTGCATTTGGAAGTTGTGTTGAGACATTATTAACTATGAGAAATACTCTTTCCGCATTAATTCAATACAATTTTAGTTTCATTACTAGGAATATCACCCAAGTTTTTTGAATTAACGATTAAGAGTGAATTTGACGAACTAGCTAAGTAATATGATACTGATGGCACCCCCATAAGACTACATAAATTTTTGTGTGGTTCAGCAGAAATAATATCTAATGTTCATGGAACAGAAGAGAATCTGATTTATTATAGAGAAGCCATATAAGTGTACAAATAAAAGAGGCATATGTAAATATTATTTCTTAAATCCAGGTGCACATAATCTCAAGAAAGGCAATCACCAAATCTATTGAACTTAATAAAAGAGTGAATAGCGCAAGTGAGAGAGCAAACAAAGAAAATTTAGCTAATATTAGGAATTCTCCACATAAGAATTCTTCAAAAAGAATCTCAGCTTATACCATATTATGTTTTTCATCAACCAAAAACACCACATGTGACAACCTACCTTTATTTGGCTTTGCCTAGCTTTTCTTAACATATGCCTCAATCAAGCAGACCCTAAAACACCTTGTTGAGGAAAAGGGTATCTATATTTTATTTAGTTGAAGGGATTCTTATTTATAATAAAAAATGATTACAATATTCTAAAAGAGACCCAATTAAATGTTTCACTTAGTATAAAAAAAGAAACTTCTCTTAAAAAAGATTAATGCTTTCAATTTTCCCCAAGTTAGAGTACATACATCAGTTCTATTTTTTTACATAATTTAGAAAACTTAAGTGGACCCAAAAATTTGGTAAATTTATCTCCTAGCTGTTTTAAAGCTAGGAACATGATGTGTAATGATCAACTCAAGCACTTTAAATCAATCATTTTGTAATAAATATTTAAAAATTTAGCTTAACTTGATAAAATTATTAAGTCAAAATTCTAACAAAAGTCCCTCTTTTTTTTACAAAACTCCCTCTTGACTTGCTAATTTGGTCGCAATTTTGAATATCTATGCTTCTCTCTAAACGAGCCCTTGAATCTCCCAAAGCTCCAATGAGTTGAGCACCATACTGCCTCAACAAGCTTAGATGACATTTAAACTTAATGCCTGCAAGAAATTTTTGGAGCACTTATGTTGCACGCTAAAGTGGATCCACTGATATTGAAAGTGCATCTACCACTAAATTCTGTGCCCTCGAGCTGATTGCCTCTTTGCTCTAAATATTATAGTGGTGTGAATTGACACTAAGACAATATGTGCAACTTGAAATTGATCCACTTGTTGTTATAAACAGTATTCCTATGAACTTTTATCTTTCTCTGTTTTAGATCCTTGCAACTTTGAAGCTAACTTTATTTTGTTTTCCCAAATAAGGATGCTTCAACATGAATGATAACATTGAAGTAGCTCCTCTCAAAATTGCATCCTACAACATATGGAGTTCACCAGCCCTATTGTTCTCAACAACCAAAAAATTGATGAAAACCTCAAGGACTTGAACATATCCTAAAAACTTGCACTGTGTTTCCCTAATAGCACAAGATGATACAAGATTTCTCATTACATTATCAAAACTAATTGTTTTGCTTGATGTATTATTTCCCATATAAGATACAATATAAAATCCACTACTTTTGCATGTCTCCAACAATCATTAAAAAAAACACCACTTAGATTTGCTCCTTATCAATTTGCAACTCTAATATTTGTAAATATAATTGGATCGCTAAGAGAGCTTTTTCAACCGTCTCTATCTTCTTCATGACATATTCATAGTTTAGTATCTTAGTTATTCAAATTTCAAAACTATTTGAGCCATCAAATTTCGTGTGCTTATGATTTTACAGATGCTGAACCGTTACGAACAACATACACTGAAGTGTTCATCATGCAAAGGTGCTTACGAGGGCTTCCGCAAATGGCAGAAATTTCTTGTTGCTGCAACAGTTGTTCTTTGCGCCTCTGTTGGAATTCCGTCCGAGATGCAACTGCGGCTTCTGCTTGCAGGTTCTACTCTAGTTAGTGCTGCTTTGGCTTATTTATTGCACGAGCTTCAAAAGAACTTTGTATTTGTTGATTATGTGCATGCAGAGATTGATTGAAGAAATATTGGTTCATAGCTTTTTAGATATATAAGTCACCATATGTTGTTAGTACTTAGTAGAGCGTTGTAGGGTTAAAACCAGTGGCTAAATTGCATTTAGCTGTTAAGGATTTCACAATTCCGATATAAATATGTACAGAGAGGTATGATACACAAATATTGTGCAGAGAGCACAGACCTCTGAGATTTGTTTAAGTGTAGCATTTATGTATACATACGAAAACCTGACAACTACCGAATCAACAAAACGATGTCATGTCTACCAAATTCTTTCTGATAAATGATTTGTTTTAGCATATGAATTGAAGATTAAAAAATATTGAAAAAAAAAATGTATTTATTGATTCAAAATTTTGTATTAAGTTTGGTGATATATATTATAGATCATTAATTTTATTGAGATTTCATAATGAATAGATTTAATTTTTTTATTGATTAATTATCCAATAAAATTGTAAATCAAAGAGCTAAAAAACATTATATTGCTAAATATATGCAAGACATTCCAAACAGTTCTTAGTTTTTACATATACCGATTCGTTTGGGCTCCATTGATAATTAAAATTTTTTATAAGGCAAAACTTTACTGCGGCTATTAAATAAAAAAACTACTAAATGCTCTTTTGGGCCATAATTTGCCCGCGTAGCATTTTCTCTATCTTAAATAAACGGCCAATTTATAATATACAAAATGAATGAATTGTATCTAGCCCGGTGATAATAGCAACGTGCCATATCACCAAAGTCTGTTCATGCTGAAAACAGATAAATATTCGAGTAGAAAAAAAAAAAGAAAAATAGTCAAAACATCCTCACTTTATCTAATTTATTCATAAATTTATTTTGAGTTGATGCAATATATAAGTTAATTGATTAATCATATTTGCATTCATCTCAAACAAATTTATGATAGAAAATTCATCCTTAATTTTGCAATAGAGAAGCTGACAAAAGTGCATTTATTTGCCAACATCAACTCGTAAAAGTTTTAAAACATCATAAATATTTTGAAACAATAACAACCCCTATGCTGCTGCTGCTGCTGCTGTTGCTGCTTCACAAAGTTCGTCATATGCTGAAGATGCAATTGGATTTTCTATCATAAATTCCCTATGAAGTTTCTATGACATATACATTTCTCAATCAACAGTAGTAAAAAAAGACTTTTTAAGGTGCCCAAAAATGCAAGCCAGCCAGCTCCAAAAGTTTCACCCAAAAAGAACCTTCCAACGCAAAAACCTCTTCCAAAAATGACTTTACAGGTGCCTGCAGCAAAAACAGCAAAACTGATTTATTCTCTCAGGCTCTCAGCTTGCTTGGTTTCCAACAGCAGTAAGTAGTAGGTCAGAAACAGTCCTATGTAGCAAGGTTGTCCCTTCGAAGTCCACAATCTTAATGCCCTGGGCCAACTCATGCAACTGCAGTAAACATACAAAAGTTTCAACTCATAATCTCATAATATTTCAAAAGAAATAAGAGGCTTAGCAATGGTGATTTGAAACTTACCTGATCCATTGTTATCTTTGTGAAACCATATCTCTGCGTCCACATTGGTTGAGCTTCATCTGTAGCGGGGAGCACCAAATGCTTCACATTCAAAGAAGCCAAGAGATTCCCTATGCAGGCAAACAGTGCCCCAAAATAGCCCTGTAGAGATTAAGTAGTTAGGCCTTGCAGGGCTATTTACGGCAATCAAATTAGTGGTATAGACATAGCTCAAAGAAGACAATGGAAAGAATTATGAAATGAAGCAGTATAGGCTGTTTACTACTAGTCATAGTCATAGTTGCCTCCAATAATCGCCGTCTATGAGTGAGACCATGGCATAGCATAATATTCGCTAGCGAAAATTTTCTTTTTCACAATAAAAAAACAAGGGAAAATCACATGCATTGCCATTAAAATCATATACAACAACATCATCAAGCCTTTGTCACACTACGTGGGGCCGGCTACATGAATCATTTTTCGCCATTGTGTCCCGTTAAAAGTCAAATTCTCATTTAAATCTAATAAAGAAATATCATTTTTAATATTTTCTAACCAAATCTTTTTAGGTCTACCTATATTTTTCTTAACATAAGTCAAATCTAATACGGTAATACCTCAACTTTCCTAACAGCGTCATCGGAAGGCCTCCGTTTAATGTGGCCAAACCATTGTCAACTCTCTCTAATCTTATCTTCCGCTGAAGCTACTCCAACCTTTCATTTATATGCCCATTTCATATGTATTTACAAATTTAACATCCACCCAAAAAATCACTATCACACTCATGTAGTTGCACAAACCACGATCATATAAGAGATGAAACTGTTTTCCATACAAAGTAAAGGCAAATAATACAATTCTACTCTATTTTAAATGTGCGTGCAAAATGAAGAGACAATTAATCAACAACAGAAGCCCAGAATAGAGAGTGGAGAATGACTTTTACATCTAAATAATGAGATAAATTCGCTTAACACAAGCAACATCAGGTAAGCCTTTAGATAGAGCTAAACCTCTCCAATACTCAGGAAATGAAATTGTTAGCAGCCCGCAAAATAAGTATGCATTCAGGTCTAGAATATTTGCGATCCAAGCTAATTGAGAGTTTTGATCATATATCCCGCATACAAATCAAACTTAAAGCATCTAACATTGCCCTGAAGTGGAAATACAAAGTACTATGATAACAATTTAAGGGAATACAAGCAAAAAAATTCACCTGTCCTTGGAATTCCTTCTTCGTGGCAACCAATGGAAGTTCAGCAGCTTCAGAACCCAAAATTCTTAAGTTGCTAACCGACACAACAGATGAACTGCAATGATCAATCCATATCAGGTCAAACAAAGTTGCACTAGAGACTAGAGTCCAAGCGCAAAAATTCAAATGAAAATAGATCTTACTCCACAGTGAGAATTGCACAGTACATTCCTTCGAAATCCATTTGGTCCCACCATCTTCTGCAAAAGCATAAAAACAAAGATTGAGAAATAAGAAATGATTTGACAACAGGATCTCTTCACATATAGCAACTACTCTCTCGGAGAATTTAGGACATCAAAGGAGTTTCTAAATGGGCCGTTGGGTGACGTGTTGCCATGTAATTGTTTGCGTGCATGAAGGGTAGGAGGGAAGGCTCAGTAGTTTGGTCAAGTCTCACTTACCCAAAAACCATCTGAGTGACAAGCTCTACACCCTTTTTTCCACCAATTATAGGATCAAATGACTCCTGTTAATGAAGAGAATGAGAATATTCAGAAAATAAATCATAAAAATACATTAAGAGGTAAGATGATTGGATTTGAAAAAATAATCCAATGAATGGTTATAACAGTTAAATAAAATTGAAAGAGAAGTGGATACGACCAAAATAAGTGATAGATAATTACAATTTCAAAGAAAAATAAAAAACAAAAAGGTCAAAAAAAAAAAAAACATAGCGGTCAAATACAAATCAAAGAAAACCAATCATTATCCAGCAAACTGCTCTTCATTAAAGAGCAGACCTATGAAACATAATTCATACTACTATAAGATGAAAAGCTTTTGTATGCTTGTCAGATGGTCAAAAATATTGGAACCTTGCACTGCTTAAGGACACCACATATTTCCCCTATAAATCAATTATTTTTCTACATTGTCCCTTCAGCCTGAGTCAGAGAAGCATAAAAAAAAAACGACTCTCATAAAAAGACAAAAGTTACGTGAATAATTAGTTCTCAAATAGAGTAAATTACAAGGTAAATCCCTGAGGTACAAGTGGAGCTTTAGGTTCATCTACATTTCTTAAATAAAAGGTCTGGAATTTCATTCCTCCGCTAATGCTTTCAGCTTCCTCATTCCTTCATCTATTTATGTATTCTCTATTTATTCAGTTGTTTTTTAGCTGCCGGAAGAAATGAAGTTTGACATCTCACCAGTAGAAGAGGAAGAAAAGATGGGAGATTTAGCAATAATTTGGAGAGATTATTCTGTGCGGACGCCGAAAGTTGTCTGGAGACCAATCAGAATGAGTCACGTCGATACTAATGCTCGGTACTACTCATTATTGCTCGGTACCGCCACTCGGTACCGCCCTCGGTATTGCTGACGTGACTCATTCTGGTTGGTTTCCGGATGTAGAGCTGCGTTCGACGTCCGAACAAAATAATTTCTCAATAATTTGAGTCCCTATTGGTGACCAATGTTCTCCTTTAGAAGGAAAAATACAAGTAGACGGGCAGTAATTCTTGTGCTTGTGCGCATCTCACGTGTAGAAGAGGAAGAAGAGAGAGATCTAGCATCGCGCTAGTTCAATTTGGCAAGCTCATGCCAGGGAAATGAAAAAAGAGCTGGCAATTGCACAATAGATCTTGTAAAAACACGTTCTAAATAGTAGTTCAGTAAATTTAAAAAAACAAAACCGAAGACATTCAAATTTCAGCCATGAGGTGTAGCACGAGTCAATCTACCAAAAAAGTTAAACATCATTAGCCAAAAATGATCCATATGAAGATTGAAATTTCAGTTTAGGGAACAGTTCAAAGTGAGTACTGAAGAGATTAGAAAAAACTGAACCAAAATGAATGCATCTTTTATATCTCAGAAACCTACGCCCTTCTCAAATAATATCCACTTAATTTTCATTCATCCACAAATGCTACTGTTGATGATCATATCAAAGTATAACTGACTATATAATTTCACCATACCTATGACTTGAAAAATGCACTATGATTAAGCAATTGCTCAGAAATGATCTCACCTCAACTACTAAACGTGCATGATGATTGAAATCTATGTTGAAAGTAATCAATGATCTAAGAAACTATAATATCCACAACTATGCTGCTATATCCTCATTGCACCTTCATAGTAAAAAAAATAATATGATGAATTTTTCATATTTGTGAATGTCATACTTCAATCCAATGCCAACGCATGCTTCCTGATGACAAATAAGCTGGTTTAGCATAAATATTTAAAACAAAGCATGCTGGAAAATTCAATAAGAATATTATTCTAGATTCTCCAAATATTTAACTTGAACTATCTAATAGGAGACAGTAGAAAAAATCATAGTTCATAATTACACGAATAACTGAACACTTACGTGCAAAACAGAGACCGCTCTGGAAAGAAACAACTTATCAGTCGCAGAAGCTGTTTTGCCCCTAAATAGCCTCCATTTGAGATTGACAATAGCATCCCTGATTGATCTTTCCTTGCCATCGTTCCGCTTAATAACATCTAAAACCATATCCGGTAGATCTTGAGCTCCACGACTGAGCACATCTTGCAAAGAAGAATGGATTGAAATGCAATCGGCACAACAAAACCAATCTCCTAGTGGTTTTTCCTGTTAGGACAAGATTACTTCATTACAACTACCAGACAAATCATGATATAAACAATGATCCACTACCTTTAATTCATCCCATCCATGATTCTTCAAGCAGCCAACATGATATTCCTTCTCACACTAAAAGAACAGTAACATAATGTCTCAGGATCACACTTAAAGTAAGAGATTACACAATTAAGTTAATTAAGTTCAAGGGACTTGAACAAACACATACCTGGTCACAGATTAGAACTGTACGTGGGCTGAATCCTGACTTGGCATAATCCTTAGATCTGAATTACAGTAAGAACAACCGAAGGAAACTTTTGTAGATGCTATGATTAAAAGGAAGCAAAATGTTGCAGGAAGTGGAAATGGAATGAAATATCAGATTCAAATAAAAAACAAAGAGGAAAAAAAAAAAAACAATAGGAAAGCCAAATCAACAACATTTATGGAAAAGTAAAGACAATCCTTAACGCTCATACAGTTGTTACCTGCACAATGCACATCCACCGACCCTAGAATCTGGAAGTTTAACAATAAGAATACACCTCTTCAGAATCTGATCGATGGCATCAACTCCTGGAACCCTCCCAGCAGCACGAGCATTATCGTTATATGCCACATAATTTTCTCTTTGATGCATGGTTTGACAATACCGGCAATGCCAATCCCCCTCTGGAACACTTGACAACCCCGCACATGCTATAATAAAAAGTAATTAAATATCAAAAGATTAAGCATAATTTCCCCCAAAAAAGATAAATAAATGAAAATCTTATTCAAATGTAAGCACAAGATAACTACAGACGATTTACTGAATCTTGACCTGTGCTACAGTAGTGGTTATGAAGCGTGTTTTGCTGAATATGATCTAGATCAGTGTTTCAATCAGAACCATTTAGCATGGGACGCTATTAAGTCGGCTGATATTCAGATTCCTGACTAACATACTCAGCATAAATGTTCAACAGGTTGTTGTACACAAAATAGGCATTTCACTCTTTTGTGAGCTGAGGTAAATTTTGATTTGTCCACCTTGGCAAACTGTTGCGGAGGGTGGATGGATTTTGCTTTAAGCGTTGATGGATATATTTCAATTTTAAATATTTTAGAATTTGAGATTTGTGGAGTTTGGATTTTGAATGGACTTTTAGGAGGCATTTGAAAATGCTTGAAATTAACCCCTCCGGTTGAGATCATCATTCAACACGGCCATCATCGGGGTGTCTGGGGTCATTTCCACTTTAGTTGATTGAACCCTGTCAACTCGACCGGGCTATTGATCGAGGATCGGGTTCCTCGTAGGCTTTGTGCCTTTTGTTCATGAATTTTCTTTATTGAAAGCCTTAAAAGCCGAATATGAATGTATAAGATAAATATTATGGTCGACTTCGTGACCGCATATTTATCCGATATCTCGAACCCTGTCTACTCCTATTTATCCACTAAGGAGGATCGGGTTTCATAGGCTTTATGCCTTTTGTTTAGTGAATTCTTTTGACTGTAGGCCTTGAAGGCCTAATATGAATGTATTGAAACAAATACACTGGTCGCTACAACCGTGTATTCGTTTAAAGGTTCGAACCCTGTCGACTTCTATTGGTCCGTATAGAAGGATCAGCTTCGAACTAGAATTCACTTATCGACCCGCGCAGCATCCCTAGGCGTCACGTGTATACCAATAACACGCTCGTCGGGGCCCATGCGGGTGATTTTTATATTGATTTAGACGTACCCCATTGTGTACCTATGTGTATACAAACTATAGTGCAGGTGCAGGGGTACTTTGAAGTATTTGTAGTTGTGTAAATAACTATCATCTGGATACACACAACTTTTTATTTTAGAGCTTATCGCCTTCTGTCCGCTAATATGAGTGTTGCGGATCCGGTGGTGTGCGTCTTGATGTTGACTCCCCCTTTCTCATTCATCGGGGATGGGACTTTCTGGACTTTGGAGTCCGTTGCTTTGAAGAGAACTCCCTTTGAGGTCGTCAGTGTAGTGGACTTTATTTCTGGTATTTGTGGGCACCAGAACTATTGTCTTCTTAAGTATAGGACTAAGAAGAGGCTTGGGAACACCAGGAAGTTTGGTTCTAATTTGTTCAAATTTTCTTTCTGATTCTGCCAGGGAGTGTACTTTTTCGTACACCGGGTTGCCCTTGTACCTGACGTGCTTGTAGATCTTGATCACCACTTTCGTAGGTGATATTCATACTTGTGTCCATAGTGATTCGTTGTTCTTTCAATACACTGTTGTTATCCACAAGTATACATTTGCAGGGGACCGCTGTATCCACTATGACCTCCTAAAAATATTTGCAGGAGATTCATTCTTTCGGCATCATATTCACCCTTTCATCAATCTCGGGTGGGTTTTTTGTGTATTTGCACTTGTTGGTAGGAATGAGTCCTTGGTTGCCGATCTCCAGTACTGCCATCTCAATCAACAAGCACTATACGGATTGTCGTAGGAGTTCGTTGCATTCATCTTTCGTGTGCATCGAGATTTCATCTCTTACTTGCAACTTGTTAGCTTGGACGACTGTGCACTTAGATCTTGATTTGTTCATTCATCCAAAACCCAGTTCTATGTATTCCATTGAACCCAAGTTCAAGGTTCAACTCATGCTTGAGTCTTGTGTGTTGTTCTTGAAATTTAAAGTTCTTTATTGCTCATGTCAAATTTGGATCCAACTTGAGTTCAATTTGAGTTCCCTACTCTCCACATCTTGTTCCAGTTTGAGTTCAAGTAGTGAGCTTGAGTGATCTTATTCAATTCATGTTAGGGTTCATTTGAGTTTGAGTTTTATGTTCGGGTCCCCTGATATTGCACAGTTCGAGTTCCAAGAACAAGTTCAAGTGCTTGTTCAAAGTCTTCTGGGATCTTTTGAGTTCAATTGTATGTTCGTATTGAATTGATTTTGATTTCAATTTGATTTTTTATCTCATTTGGTTTTGATCTTTAGAAATCACTTAGAGTTTTAGTCCACAAGTCCACTGTTCTTCGTATAGGTCCTCTGCTCATTTTAGTTCAAGTTTTGTACATTTCTGTTCAAGTACAGGTCTTCTATATTGTTGCCCAAGAAGGTCTTCTTATTGTTCATGTCTTCGTACATTTCAGTGAAAATTTCGGTAGCACCCCGGCATATCCCCTGTTTGGGGGAAAATAGGAGAGCTGGGCCTTCCCACCATGCTACTAGAGCGTGTATGGTAGGTGTCCTTAGACACCGCGGCCGTACAAATTTTCATCCCACCACGCTACAAGAGCGTGTATGGGGCCTTCAGCAGTACCCGTACAGCAGAATAGCAGTGACGTACCAGAACAACAGTGACTCCCCACCACGCTACAAGAGCGTATATAGGGCTCTCCCACCTCGTCGTATGCGTCGCACCGGGCTCCCTCCTACCGTGCTACAAGAGCGCGTATAGGTGGTTCTTCGGTCCCCCGCAAACGTCGAGAATGAGATTTTGGAACATCATACCTTTGCGTAGCAGTTGTCGGCAGTGTCGGTGTTGAGGTCGAGGACCATCCCCACCACGCTACAAGAGCGTGTATAGGGCTTACCCGCCTCATCGTATTCTTTGCACCGGGCTCCCTCCTACCGTGCTATAAGAGCGCGTATAGGTGGTTCCCCGGTCCGCTGCAAACGTCGAGGACGGGATTGGAGTTAGAAATTATACCTTGAAGTCCGGCAGTGGCTCGTGGATCGAGGCAAGAGGGTCCTCTCTTTCTCATCTCTTCTTTTTTTTATTAATTATAACTAATATTAATTAATTATAATTAATTAATAAGTTATTTTTAATTAATTATTCATAATTAATTAAGATAATTAATTAAATTTATTAAAATTAATTAAACTTGTTAGTTATAATTAATTATAACTAATTAGCATTAATTAATTTTAATAACTTCTAATTAATTAATAGTAATTAACAATAACTAATTTCATAAATTATAAGTAATTATAATTAATTCTAATTAAATTATTATAATTAATTTAATTAATTATAATAATTTAGTTAAAATTAATTATAATTAATCATAATATTTATAATTAATTAAAAATAATAATTATAATTAATTAAAATTAATTAAGATAAATTATAATTAAATAAATTTAATATATAGTTTTATAAAACCCTCGGTACAGTGGATTTATGGGATTTTGGCCAAAGAAGCTAGCAAAGGGAGAAAGTTACCTTCACTACCAGCGGGTTCCTGTTCTTGTTCCCGATCAAAATGTTGTAACTTTCGATTCAACATGAAGGGAAGGCCGTCGAAGGTAGCAAAGCCGAACAGCAACGAAGGAGTCGGGGGAGGAGCGTGCGAAAGGTAGACAGTTAACTGCAGCCTCCGTGACCATTGCTATGCCCCATCACAAGAACAATCTTATCAATAGTTGATTAAGGAGACAATAGCTTGATGAGCTGAAGAACATAGGAGAGATTGCAAATGCTGAAGAGATGGATGGTGGTTAGAGAAAAATTTAGTGATTAGGAAATCTTCATTAATAAGAGTACACGTTTTAGATATCTTGAATCTATTGTTCAGAGTGATGGTGAAATAGATGGGGATATTATCAGTAGAATTCAAGTTGGATGGTTGAAGTGAAGGAATGCATCAGGCTTGTTGTGTGATAGAAAAGTACCCCTCAAACTTAAAGGAAAATTCTATAAGATGGTAGTGAGGCTTGCAATGCTTTATGGTGTTGAATGTTGGCCATTAAAAGAGAAGCATAATACTAAGTTAAGTGTGGCAAAGATGAGGATGCTCAGGTGGATGAGTGGCTTTACCCTTAGAGATAGGATACGAAATGAGCATATACGTGAAAAGGTTGGAGTAGCTCCAGTAGAAGATAAGATTAGAGAGAGTCGCCTTAGATGGTTTGGTCACTTAAAACGGCGGCCTTCCAATGACCCGGTTAGGAGACTAGAGGTATTAGATTTGACTTATTTTAAGAAAGGTAGAGGCAGACCTAAAAAGACTTGGTTAGAAAATATTAAGAATGATCTTTTTTTATTAGATTTAAACGAGAATTTGACCTTTAATAGGACACAATGGAGAAAAAGGATTCATGTAGCCGACCCCACGTAGTGGGATAAAGGCTTGATGTTGTTGTTAGGAACTCTTCATTTTGTTGATGCCAAATGTTTAGATCAATGATAAAGTTATCATTCCCACATGTTACTATAGTACTCTTCATTTTACATAACTAACACATATCAGTTACCCCACATGTTACTATAGTAAGCTTTGAAGAAGAAATCACTTTACTGAAGAGAAAATAGGCCATAGCATAGAGTATATATCCTAAAGATATTACTTTACTCAAATAAGTTGGCAGAGATAATCCTACATTGCCTTGGCAGTCTCATAAAGCATAATTGTGGAGGTAATAGGAGGTTTGAGACTATTAAACAACCAAAAGAGAATAGCATAATCAAATATTTGTCATTTGGTGAACTTGATAATATCATTATGAGCTAGAGATGGGTGAGATGCGGTTTAAGTTAATCAAATTTAGGTTTAAGGTTTAGGGAATACAGTTAGAGGGCTTATTATCTTGCGGGCTCTCAATTGAATTTCACAATGTAGTTAAATGTGCTGTCATGGAAGGAGGAGTATATCGAGGGTTTCCTTGTATTGGTGTAGAGATATGTACAGAGGCAATTAGATGAAAAGGAACCAATGGTGAAGATGGTTTAAGGGATGAGGGAGAGAAAAATGATGTAATCTCATAAAATGTTGCATCGATGAAAGAAAATAGTTGTCATAAATATCACAAGGAGATGGTGCCTTGCAAGCCAAACACATGCACGTTGAAGGTACACAAAAAATCAGCAATGTAAGGAGAAAAACAACTTGACCAAGATTATTAGTGGAGTGGGTGAGAAGTAGATAAGAAGGGAAGGGATAAGAATAATGAGATAGCATGCAATCAAAATATCATCCACCAAGAATTAACAAGGTACAATCATGCAAAACATCAAAAGTACAGACAAAACAAGGATATGGCTATTTTTGCATCTAGTAATACAATTCTCTTAGGAAGTATAGGGGCAAAAGTTTTATTAAATAGTATCATTGACATAGTATATGAAACTGAGATTAGATGAATTTTAGGGCCTTATCAATGGATAAGATTTTGATTAGAAATAAAAATTTAACTTTATTTCTTGAAAAAAATATATGAAAGAGCTCTGAACGATATTTGCCTAAAATAAATCCAAAGAACCTATCATAAATCATCAATGAATATGACAAAATTGCAGAAGCCCAAATGAGTAAAAGCAAGGCTACAACACCAAATGTTCAAGTGAATTAACTTAAAAGGTTGAGAATGATAACGAGTGGTGAGAGATAAAAAGGACATGATAGTGTTTACCTAGCTCACAAACATGACAATCAAATTTGAGTACAAATGAAGAAGTATTAAAAAAATTTAAAGTTTGTTGGGAAGAGGATGACCTAGTCAACAATGATTGTAAAAATGAAGTAACAACGGAGGAAAGGGCTGAAGAAATATTTATTGTCAGGTAGTAGACTCCACAAGCTTCAACATTTCCACCAATTATCTTACTCATGTTAAGATCATGAAAAATAAGTTGAGAGAGATAGAAGTCTGCATAACAATTATGATACTTAGTAAGATGAATTAAAAGATAATAAATTTATAGAAAGCTATGCCAAAGATGTGAGAAGAAAACCCAGTAGCCACAATCACGTAAGGGAGTTCATAAAGAGAAAAAAGAAAATATTGAGATATTCTATCATATGGTTTATGAGAAGAGCACCTAAAACTAAAATTGAGAGCATATGACTGAGATTGTTGCGATAGCACCAGAGGAAATCACTCGATCATAATCCTTCATAGATAGCATGACAAATCTTGAAAGAGTGGTAGTTGTGGGAGAGGTTAAGGTGATTTAATTCTTGAAAGCAATTAAGACATAAACATGCCAAGTGAGTTGAGTTTCTATAAGAATTTTCTTTTATACCTAAGCATTGCATTGAATCGAGTAATAAATCTATTAATATTTTAAAAAGGATTTCATCCTTCTACACAACACAGGGAAAGAAGATTGATTGATTTTGAACATTTAAAGGAGGAATACGTCACTTAACAAGTATTTTCATAAGATTTACCAAGACTTAAATAATGATTTTTCATTGCTTAGCAAATACTACATGATTAAGGAAGGATATTGATTCAAAAGTACTTGGTTTTGTATTACCCATTCATCACTAAGAGACTTATTATTATTATTTTTTACTTCATACTTAGACATTGTGGGTGTTGTTAACTACTATGGAAAAAAAATAAAACTATTGCAATGAATTAGGATGAATTTTACGGGTTGAGTTAAAAAGAGATATATGTAATGTTTCACAATGTACAACTCATCAATCTACTAAGCGTAGAAAATATTAAACAGGGTTGTATGCACCTCTACCAATTCCATATTAATATCGTAAAGAGATATATGCAAGTACTGAAGCAGAATGACTAAGAATGACTATTTTCATAGTGAGCATTTTCAAATTGCCATAAAACTATAGATGTATCTCATACTGAAAAGATGTATTTAAAATGACACTATTAAATTACATAATTTATCTAAAAAATTGTTTTTCATTGAGATTAAAAATTCCTGAATTACATCTAAAAATAATATTAAAAGAAAATAGTAGCATAACTTAAACTTTCAGCTGCTTATCATGGCCATACAGAAATTATTAATAAAACCTTGGGAGATCTATTATGCTCTTGATAAAAGACTATGTATTTGGGTGGAAATTGATATACCTATGACAGTTTGCATATAATTCAAATGTTAATAGTAATGGAAAGACTCCATCATTTAAGATTATCATAGGATATCAATCTCGAAAGTATCTTGTAAACCTTCACATAGAATACAAGCTTAGAGTATTTGCATAGTCATTTCCACAATACATGCATGATTTTCTTGAGGATATTCACAAAAAAATGGCTACTTATTATGACAATTACAAGTTATATGATGATGTGAACAGGAGATGCGAGAAATTTAAGCTAGATGATAAAGTAATGATACATCTAACTAAGGAAAAGCTTTCACCTGGAACCTTTAAAATTTAAAATGCAAAGAAGATAGGATCATTGAAAATTTTAAAAGACATTGAAATTAATGTGCCTATAAATTGAAAGCTTCTTAAAATTTCCAATTAAATTCAATTGTTAGCGTGTTTAATTTGACTTTTTTCATGAACATACTATCGCATAGATACTTTTCACCTCTCTTTTGTAAGTCTACATCCAATCCTTTGTAAACTGCTTTTATAAAACTTATTCTTGAGGCATTAAATTGAATATGAATTAAAATGATCTTATGCCAATTGCATCAAGTGACCTAAGGGAGAGAAGTCTATAAATAATTGTTCTGAGCAATGAAATTTCTAATTTTAACTTGAATTAAATTTCATTTTTTTTTAGTTTTAATCTTTTGAGTACAAGTTGGATGCAAAATTTCTACGAGTGCAATACAAATGTGGTCACCTAATTAATTTTGAGAGGCATCATCTCTCTCACAGGCCTGTGACATGGTTTCTCTTACTTTGATATTTCCATTCCTTATTTTATTTCACCTATATAACTTGATATTGATTTTTTTATTGCTCTTTATCTTGATAAAAATTTGACATGCCAAAAATCTAATTTGTGAAAAGTATATTCACATTGTTCGCTAATTTTATGTGTTTTTAATTTCTCACATTGGATTTCTCATATTATTTTGATATTCATTTTCGCTGGGTTTTAATTATAGTATTACGTGTTTACATTTAAAGAAAATATCTAGTATTAATTGTGCTTTATAAATCCCTATTTTTTGGATTAAATCAATAAAAATCAAATTAGTTGCATTGACCTTGAGTCATTTTGCTTCAAAGCATAAACATAAATAATTAAAAATATCAACTAATCAAATAATCACTTTCTAAAATATGCCCAATTATGAGAATATCAAATAATCTCTTTCTAAGATAATCACTTTTCAAATTAAAGAACCGACCTAGTGAACCAACACCCACATAGATAACTAAAAATATGTTAAAGTAAAAATACCTCATCCATAAGCTTATATTTTTAGGTTGAAAATAGAATTAACCATTTATGCATCTAGCCTAATTTCAATTTTTGTTTGGATCACTTCCCAACAATAATGACAAGAACTTATGATGAAAACCAAATATAACCAAAGAAAATGCAATGCCATGGATCACTTCCCAACAATAATGACAAGAACTTATGATGAATACAAGATATGACAAAAAAAAATGCAATACCATATTGCTCGAATGGTAACGCTCAGGCATATACATGCTACAAACTACCTATGGCTTCCCTTAAGGGCATAATCTTTGGATCCAAGGAAGAAGTGTCTGTTATTGCAGCCAACATCATTCCATCTCATACAAATTAGGAGAATCCAATCAATTGCTCAACTAAATTATGTGAATGCAATTATTTTAAAATTTAAATAATGAATAACATAATAAAACAGTTACCGCAAGACATGAATAATTGGCCAATTTTTAACATGAGGTTGCTCCTCCTCCCAAAAAAGTGCCCTAGACTGTTTGGACTAATCCACAAAAGAGAGTTGACGGGTCCATTCTCCAAAATTTTCTTATGCCAGCACATTAATTTTAGCATCTAAAGAATTTCTTTGACAAAAACAAGATGGATACCTTGATGGAAAGCCCTAGGACAAAGGTCACATAGTACCAGTTCCCCAGCATCTTTGCAAATACTACACAGATCATCATTTTCATTGTCCAACAACTTGCGGCGCTTGGATAGTGTAACAGAGAGCTCATGAAGTGACACTCCATTGGAAGTATAAATGTAATTATATCTAAAAAGGTTAATTAAAAAAGGAATAGAAATTAATAATGGCCATAAGACAAAAGAAAGATTCAAAACATTCACTAAGTAGCATACGGTTTGCGACGCTGTGCGTGGCCAGCATGAGCTTCAAATTGTGAAGGACTAACCTGTTCATTAAATGTCAAAATTTATGCAAATACCAATATAATTTCTAAATATAATCAACAGAAGGGGGGGTTTGAAACATACCACCTCATTGCAGCAGGTACAGTATATACCAGAGTCTTTGGCATAACCAACAAGTTGAGGCTGTTAAGAAAAAGTTTAGCCATACAAGAGAATGAAAGTAAAAATGTCAACAAAAATCGAAGGAATTGAAAAAAAAAACGATTTCTTACATTTCCATTCACCATGTATCGCAACATGGTTCCCTCAGGTAAGATGTCTTCCATGAAAACCAATTTATGAAGTCTCACGTCCCTTGGAAGAAAAATACCAGACAAAATTAGTTGACCATAACTAAACCAAACTCCAATAAAATATTAAAAGGAGTATTTCAGTTCACATACTTTCGGGTTATCTTTCCAACTTTTTTCCCGCGTGATATGTCCCTAGAAGTGCTCTCAATTGAATCCAATACTGATTCTGGGCTACTTAACCTATTAATGTAAAGAACTAAAAATAATATAAAAAAAATATTTTTTGATGTAACAAATATCACAAGTACAAAAAATAGCTGCAAAAATAAATCGAATAAAAGACATTTCAAAACTGCGAATGTAAATTATCATAGATAGCAGCAGCAGTTTGTCAGCGGTAAAAATAATCTTATGAAAGATGCTACTACAGGATGCTAAGAAGTCTATGGTTTCATGTAATAATATAGATCGCACAAAAGAAATAGGAGTTAGTAGAATTAAACACCACTAACCAAGATTTGGAAACATACAAATGAGTATTGAAGTAGCATTTTTTTTCCAAGAGACAAGATGTATGCCTTAATGCATAGGAGGTATAAGCCATAGAATTAAACCATAAAATTAATTAAAAAGTAACAATAATAATTAATATACTAACATTACAATGATGTCAAAGGAAAATCATAAAACGTTAAAATAAATCATTAAAAGACATATAAGCCTATAAACATTATTAAATAAAAAGTCTGTAACACTTCCAATTCAACATAAACAAATAATCTACAATCATAGTTTATGAATTCAGAAAAAAAAAAAAGTTTATGAATTCAAAAAGTCTACCCCATTTCATCGCTTAGAGAATCTTCATTAGAATAATCATTGTAGTTAATTATTTTATCTCCCCCCTCATACTAAAAAAAGGAGCTTGGTTACCTACTTACCAACAACAAGAGGAGAGGTGCTGAAGGAGAAGCAATGGCTCAACAAGATTGAGTGCAAGCATGAGGGTCTTGTAGTGTACAATTAAGAGTTTGAGGTGTTGCAGTTCTAGCCAATTCGATTTGGTCTAGGTATAATAAATGTTTCATTAATTATGTAAAATTTATAAATTAGAATTTGAAAATGAATTAAACGCTAATTTTTTAGGCATATGTTTCTTCAAAATTGCATTTAGGCATGCCTCACCCCCACTGAGGCATATGTCTCAATTGTTTTTTTTTTTTACTTGCACTACGGTACGCTTCTAATTGCACAATTGAAAACCCATGCCACTATGACACAAAATTTTGGCATCTTTAAGTGTGATCCTCAAAATATGATAAATTAAAACCAAAATGATGATGCAACAAGTTTAAAGAAATCAAGGAGAAAATCAAATCATTAAAAAATAGTGAACAATAAGGCCATGCAAACTAGGAGGTAAATCAGAAAACTCGATAATTAAAATAAAAGATCGCTTTTCATTCTTATAGCACACATCCTACTATATCAAAAATGCCTAAAGTTAAAAACTACAAAATAAAATAAAATATAACTAAAATAAATTGGTTCATATCCATTTTTATTGATATTTTCATCAAATTTAAATAGACTACCGAACTTGAATAGATTAGGCTCAAAAGTATTTAATATTTGATAATCATCAAGCTAATCATAATATAAATTTTGGCATACCAACAAAATTCATTCATAAGTCATCACACATAAATATATCACAAAAAAAAAAGGTGATGAGGAACTATAGCAACAATCTTGTATCATTGATTCTTGAAGCAATTTAGTTATTGTAGCGCACAACAATATCTTCCAATTTTTTTCTCCTATAGTGTCTTGCAACATTTGAGTCAATTTTAGATTTGCAATGTTTTGCGCATGACATAAGATCATTGTTGCTATTATTTGGATAAGACTAGAATTTGTGCATATTTGTTATGTTTCTAAGTCACCTAAACTAAACTATGGATTTTAATTGTGATTGGACATTTGGGCGGCAGACTTTAGGTTATGATGCTAATGAATATACGTTAGCCATGAAAAAAGAACTTTTGGCTCAATAAAAATCCACTTGATCAATCTTGTGTACTTGGTTGGGCATCAATTCCTGTAAGTGATGTACAAGCAAATAATTACTAATTTTCGAGGGAAATCATTTTCCTATATCAAAAGTTTTTAAAATTGAGCTAAATCAACCAGTTTGAATGCGAACTAGATCCCTAGGCAATTCAATCATATGCTAGAACCATCTTAGTTAAGAATTAAGAACTGAAGAGTGGATCATAGAACTAGTAAACCATTCATCATATGGTTGAACCACCTAATTTATTTCTTAATCAAAATTATGTTCGATAAAGCCATTCAGTTTTTATTAGATAGCAAAAAATTAATCTTAAAACATAATAATTTAAATACCTAAATTTGATAAAAATTTTGAAACCCCCTATTTCGAATTACTATCATTTCCACTTTCCTAAGTTCCCCCTTCATCCCTAAAATTTCACTTGTTCCCCCTCCTCAACGATGTGCCTTTACTCCATAATCTTTCTTTGTTTCATCATTGGACAACAGTCCCTTCTATGTTCTCCAAAAATTGTAGGCCAAAGGCAATCCCATTTCCCTCCCTGATTCTTACAATTGAAAAACCATCAATGCCCTCCTTTTTCTTTTTCCTCTTTTAGTTAGGATTCTTCTTTTCCCCTATATCTTTGTGTCTCACAATTTAAATTTTTAGGGAATAAAAATACTACTAAGCAGATTATTTAAAATTAAATAAATTCAAAATATATAGCTTTTCATGATTTTAGTTTTTCATTTTCAAGTTAATATTTACCCAAAAAATTATGCTTATATCCATTTCACAAAATAATTATGCCATTATTCAAGTGGCAAATTCAATTCATATGAAGGTGGTGTTTCACCATGGTGGAGATGGTGGTTGGAGGGGGAGGGAGGGCGATGACAATGAGAAACTAGAGTTAGGAGGGCGGCGGACTGCAAGCGGGCGGTGACATTATAAATGAATTGGCCAAGATAAAAATATGTTGTAACCATTAAAATTCTATGAAGCTTTAAAGTATATGTCCTCTGAAAGAGCAAAGTGTTGAATATAAAAGTTTTATGGGGAATTAAAGAGTGTGTGTGTGTGTGTGTGGGGGGGGGGGGGGGATGTTAAATGGCTCAGCTAGTATAGAAAATAAGTTGGATCCCATAAATTCAACAAAAACTTTTTTAAGCATATGTCATCTAAAAGAGCATAAGCGTTGATCATAAAGTTTTATAGAATTTAGCGATGATAACATAGAATAAAAAAAATATGAGTAATGAGAGAGGAATTAGAAATATAGAATTGGGTCAAAAGCAGCAAACCAAGAAAACTTAGCTGACCTTGGAAGGATGAGATGAGAGCTTTCATAAAAATGGGTATGGATAATGCTTGCACTAGAACAACTTCATTAATATAAGGAAAGGAAGGCCTGTATTAAATGCTCTCCAAAGGAAGAAAAAGAATTGGCCGAGAGGAGAGAGAGGCTGAAAAAAAAGAGAGGAGAGAGAGGCTGAAAAAAAAAATATATATATATATATATAGAGAGAGAGAGAGAGAGAGAGAGAGAGAGAGAGAGAGAGAGAGAGAGAGAAGAAAATAATTGATCATCTAGAGAGAGAGGAGACTTAAGAGGTAGATTAATTGCAAATTTTGTATTTTCATGCGAAAATTCTCTATTTCAAAAGAGGATTTGAAAAATTATAAATACAGAGAGAGGGAGAGAGGGAGAGCCGGAGAGAGGGAACTCTTTTCCTTCTTCCTTATCATCACCACCTGATATACCAAACTTAGAAGAATAGTAAATTAGTTGCAGCTTCGCAAGTTTCAGCATAAACATTATCGAGCAATACAATTTTCAAATATACAAGCCCCTCGAAGAGTTCATAATAAAACTGCCTTCATTACCACGTTAACATTCGATCGAACTAATATCAAGTAAATGGTAAATATTAAATAATAAAAAATTTCCAAATATAACATCAATAAACTATATCTTGCAAGCGTGAGCGCATCATGAAGATAATATTTGATATGGCCACCATTTTTTCGTATGCCACTCTTTTATTTACGGAAAACATAACCCAAAATATAAATATGGGTAAACCTTCGAATTAGTGAAACAGTTACATTAACAGAAATACAGAACTACAACTGCACCGAAGGGAGTTCAGACCGCTCGCATATAATTCGTAAATAGAGTTAGAAAACTAATGCATTTTTTATATGAGATGAAATCGCAAAAAACGAAAAAATTAAGTTCTAAAATAGCAAACCTGGCGCTTGTGTTCGCAATGCCGGAATCAAAATTGGCGGTGCCATCTTCAGAACCATAAAAAACAGCCTCATCCATTCCCTGCAGCACATACTTGCTACCAGCCCGTGTAATCCTGCTCACTTGTTGCTCCAGCCAACCAGGAACAGTCACATCGCTGACATGCACAGGCATGGAACTAGACTCTGCTCCTCTTCCCATGGCCACATTGTCCGTGGCCCGTCCACCAGTATCAACATCATCAAGCACAATGGGAATCTCAGCCGAAAAGCCTGGACGAGCAGAGGATTGATGAGGAAGAACCGGAACCTTTTCTGTGGATTTCTTCAGTGTCGCCATAGGATTCGTTTTCAAGATTCTGACATCGGGTGAGAAGAACTCGCCCGACTTTTTCCTGTCCCTCTTATTTATAGCCGGAGTGGATGCGGGCTGTGTTGCGGCGGGGACGGAAGAGGAAGGTGGTTTGCGGTGTCGACTGCGACCGAGGGTTTCTGAGAGCTCGGCCTGAGACTTTAGCGCGAAGGCAAGCTCGCGCTTCAATCCTACACGGACGGCGGAAGGCATTGAGATGTTCTCTTTTTCAGGGCAGTAAAAGCCTTCGGTGGCTGCGCCGCCGTCAGTATCCACCTGATCCATCGGAAGAAGCGTCGGAGGATTAGGGTTACTTGAGAGAAACATGATTTGCTAAAAGTAACGCAATAAACGAGCAACTATAAAGAAGAAAGGCGAGCGAGAGATAGAGAGAGAGGTGGAGGAGGAGATAGAGCGGGGAAGCGCCGGAGGAAGCTCGGGAAGGGAAGCGAAGCGACGGGTAAGGAAGAAGGGGGCCGAGGGCGCGACGATAAGACGGGGTTGGGTATGGTAAAAGGGGAACGTCAGCAGAATTGAATCAGGGTAACGTATTTACCTTAATACCCCTTTTTGGTTTTCTTATACCGACAATGCCCCTCATCGTGTAAAGGTATCCGGCATGTTGGTCAAGCGCAAAGTTAGGTCATCTTCGTAACTTACCCACTCTATTCCACAAGGAAATTTATTAGAAAGGAAATAAATAATAATAATAATTATTATATATATATATATATATATATATATATATATATATATATATATATATATATATATATATATATATATAAACTTTTGCTCAACCATTAATATTATTAGGGAATAAAATTACTAGTAATTAGATTATTTAAAATTGAAGAAATTTCATTATTTTAGTTTTTTATTTTAATGTTAATATTTATTCAGAAAATAATGTTTATATCAAATTTATAAAATTATTATGCCATCATTAGAGGGCGAATTTAATTTATTTTAAAGAAATTTTATTGGTGATATATATATATTACAAAAAAATATGTACAATTTGGCATGAATATCAAGGTAAAACCGAAATTAAAAATTTCTAGAATTAAATTAAAATCACGCAAATTCTAATTTCAACAAATTCATAGTCAAACTGAAAGCCTAAATGAGACGAACTCAATGATACCAAAGGTAATCCAATATGAGCCCAAATTAAACATTTGAAGTATGATTAAAAACTTCAAGCATTAATTGAATGGTCAAATAATCTCCAAATCAGACATGCTTATACGCAAATCACGCGGCTCAACGAGACAAATCCAACGAGCCCAAGATCACTCAATTCTGACATCATTAAGATACTTAAATGTTGAAAATAATACTTCATGATCAATGAAATCGATATGGACCTTACAATTGAATGTTTTGGATTGTGATTCAAATTACCAAAATGCTTATCCAAGAAAACTGATAAATAGAGCTTATTCTCCACATGGGAAAGAGAGAATGAAAAAAAAAAAACTAGAGAGAGCTCTCTTGCATTTTTCATCCATAGTCGTAGATGACCACCACTAGCTATTGTTACTGACAACCACCTTTGTCATCGACGATTAACATCAAAAACCATCACCATTTCTAGAATATTGATAAATTTAATCATGTTATTAGGTATAATTGTCTATCTATAAACACCTGCTTTTATACTATCTATTGAAGATATCATGCCATGTTATTGAGTATTTAATTGTACCTATGTTGACATTTGATTTCTACAATCTCTCTCAAAGAAAATTAGAGGTTTGTTTAATCCACATCTTCTTCAACAATTAAGAAAAGAGAATTCTTACATAATGAATTTTACAATTAGGTCAAGCCCCATAATTTTTCCCCTTTATTAGTTTTCCTCATAATTTGTTTTTTTTTTTAATCTAACTACTTTTATATGTACATGTTGAATTATCAATTGGTATTTCTTTGTATACATAATAATCGATTGTCATAAAACTTGCTGAAATATATATGAATCATAATTTTAATGGTATGCAAAGAAGGATGCATAATTTTGAGTTTTTTAAATAAAAGGAAGAAAATAAAGTTTATTTTTTATTTAAAAATTGATTGATTGTTAATATATATTAATTTTGTGGTTGATTGATACAAACATTACGAACGCTGATCATTGTTCGTCCTTCATCACCCGTCGTCTTTTGATGTTAACAATCATTATTGTTCTCTGTCACCCCTACTGATGTAGAACTATATGCGTAATTGAAGATTTGCACAAAATATTTAAGAGCAATTTCAGATTCTCGTAACAAGCGATTAAAACAACAACGTAAAACAAATAAATAGTTTCTTTCGCTTAGGCTAAGCTACACAAGAGACTAAGTTAAATCAAAACACATAGGAAAATTAAAACATTGCAGGCGAAGTAGTTTTCAACTTATCCCTTGTTTAACAACGAGATCTACGGCAAAGGAAGTAACAAATCCTACGAATACTAATGGATGGCAACAAGTGAACACAATCTCTTGCTTTGAACAAATTCTCGTGAAGAATTTGGAATTCAAAAGTAGAAGAATCAAGAAGGAGAAAGAATCACCTTCACGGAGAGACGGCGTAGAGATCCCACGTACCTTCCAATAATTATCCACCCAAGGCTAGATGAATCCTTCCCGAATAAACGTCGTGATGATCAAGGTTAACTCAAGTGCCGGATGGATCGTCCATCTTCAAGCGAAATAGGAGCTACACCTTGAGAGGAGGGTGAAGAGAGGTAGAGAGAGGGACGGTGGGGAGATGGTGGCCGGCGGGTGTGAGGAGGAGGGGAACGGCTAGGGCTAGGGGAAAAAGGATTTGTCTTGATTCATAAATCTGAAATTATTTCAGGTTTGAGTGAATTTGGAGGGAAAAATCAAGGGGTTTGAAATTTCAATTATCATGCATTAACTCCCCTTAATAGAGCATTAAAGGGGATGGCTCATTAGTGGGGCCGGCGGCATAGAGAGAGGGGAGAGGGAGGAGGGAAAGTGATTAAGCGTTTCCTAATCCGCTCCGATGAATTAATGACGAAAAATTTCAAATCCGCCCAAATTCAAATTCGAATTTGCAACGTCATTGAAACTTTCCTAATTTGGCGTCGGCCAAAATTGGAAACTTCCACCTTGAATTTCAAAATCTGAAATTCATGGAGGTGGTAGGGAAAAGGCCGGTGATGGGTGGTCGGGATGGGTGGTGGCCGGTGGGGAGGTCGGCGGCCAAGGTGGAGGCCGGCGGGATGAGGGGGAAGGGGACGGGTTTCTTGGAAGAGGGAAAATTCGGGAGGTAAGCTAAGAGGCAATGATTTGTGGCGGTGGAAGAATCACTTGTGGTGGAAAAGAAGGTAAACGTAGAAAGAAGAGTGGGGAAACCAAGAACCACCGGTGGTGGTTGTTGGGTACGACGGGTGGCCTCTCCTAGGCTCCACCTAACTCTCAACCTCTCTCTCAAGCTTCTACAAAGAGAGCTCCAAGAAGACTAATGCAAGAAGAAATTATAATATCATTCATCAATCCTCAAAATACAAGAAGGAGGCTATATATAGCCCCTTACAATGTCATGAAAAATAAAAGACTAAAATACCCTCGAGGGGCTACAAGACTCAATCCCTCAAGCAAGGGTAAAAAAGGGAAAAGTGCAGAAATAAAATTACATCAACTAAAACAAACATGCTGAAATCAAAAATACATCGGGTACATCGTGGCCGTAGATCTACGGCCACGTCGACGGTAGACTCTCCAACTGATGTCCCCATCATTCTCCCGGGGTGGGAGAAAACTCGACTCCGTCGAGTAAGCGTCTCTCTCGTAAAGCTCCAAAGCATCCGGGTCTATCTGCTGCAGCTCCTCGCGGTCTATCCACGTGTCCTCCGATTCAGGTTTTCCTCTCCACCTGATCAAATACCTTCTCCTTCCTCCTTCTTTTGTAGAGATAATGTCATCACTCAAAACTGTGTCCACTTTATCAGCCATGGGTAGTTTGGGAATGGTAGGAAGGGGGGGCAAGTTTGGGTTTTCCAATGGTGGGGTTATATCAGGCTGTTGCAAAAATGGGTTGGGTGGATTGAAATCAGGGCCTTCATATGCTACTAGATCCTCAATGTTAAAGGTCGGGTTGATGTTGAACTCCTCGGGGAGGTCTACCACATATGCATTGTCATTAATTTTCCTTAATATTTTGAAAGGCCCAGCACTCTTGGCATGTAGTTTCTTAACGGTTCCTTGTGGGAACCGTTCCGGACGGATCCGCACCATCACGAAGTCACCTACTTTAAAAGTTTTAAGTCGTCGTTTTAAATCAGCATATAACTTGTAATCTTTGTTGCTCTTTTCAATATTTTGTGCAATTTCCTTATGCAGTTCATGCAGATGTGATGCAAATGCAGATGCAGACTCAGAAATTCTATACCTAGAACTCATAGGAATCAAATCTAAAGGTTGTCTAGGCTTAAACCCGTATACAATCTCAGAAGGACTTAAACCCGTGGTTCGGTTGACAGAATTATTGTACGCGAACTCAGCAGTGGGTAGGATAGTGTCCCAGTCTCTAATATGATCCCCAACCAAAGAACGCAGTAGGTTTCCCAAACTTCTGTTAACTACTTCTGTCTGACCATCCGTCTGTGGGTGAAAAGCAGTGGAAAATTGTAGCTTAGTACCCATCTTCATCCATAGGGTTTTCCAGAAGTAACTTGTGAACTTAACATCTCGATCCGATACAATGGTTTTGGGTAAACCATGCAAGCGGACAACCTCATTAAAATAAAGCTTGGCAATGTTAGAGGCATCAGATGTTCTGGAACAGGGGAGGAAATGAGCCATTTTGGAAAATCGATCTACGACGACGCATATGGCATCATTCCTTCGCAGCGTCTTTGGCAGGCCTAAAATAAAATCCATACTGACGTCCTGCCAAGGACAACTAGGTACAGGTAACGGAGTGTAAAGCCCAGTGTTCTGCTTACGTTGCTTGGCTAATTGACACGTGTGACACCTAGCAACCAGTCTACCAACATCTCTCTTAAGGCTTGGCCAAAAGAAACGGTACTCAACGGCCTCAATTGTTTTATCTCTCCCAAAATGTCCAGCGAGGCCCCCAGCGTGAAGTTCCCACACAAGAAATTCCCTCAGGGAGGTGCGAGGTATACAAAGCTTTTGAGCTTTGAAAAGGTAACCATCATCCAAGAGGAAATCATCCACGAGGCGGGTGCTGCCCGTGGACAGGGAAGAGTAAATCTCTTTGAAGTCTGGGCACTCAAGATAATCCATCTTCATCTGATCGAAGCCCATGACTTCCGCTCTCAACTCAAGAGTAGTCATCATCCGTCGGCTGAGAGCGTCAGCAGCCTTATTCTCGACCCCTGCCTTGTGTCTGAGAGTGTACGTGTACTCCTGAAGAAATTCTACCCATCGTCCATGCCGAGCATTAAGTTTCTTTTGAGAATTAATGTATCTCAAAGCCTCGTGATCCGAAAATATGACGAACTCTTGCGGGAGCAAGTAGTGTCGCCAGTAGCGATGGGATTGGATCACGGCGTAGAATTCCTTATCGTACGTGGAGTAACGCTGCCTAATTTCATTCAGTTTCTCGCTGAAATATGCTACCGGGTGACCCTCCTGGGAGAGGACTCCTCCAATTCCGACCCCCGAAGCATCGCAGGTCACTTCGAAGACTTTAGAGAAGTCAGGAAGTCTCGGGCTTCCACCATTCGTTTCTTAATCTCATCGAATGCTCTGGTAGCAGCCGGGGTCCAATGAAAATCACCCTTCTTAAGACAATCAGTGATAGGAGATACTATGGTGCTGAAATTTCGGATGAATCTCCTATAGAAAGTAGCTAACCCATGGAAGCTGCGAACTTCCCGGATGTTCTGAGGGACGGGCCAGTCAACTATGGCTCTAACCTTCTCGGGGTCGGCAGAGACACCTCGTGCTGATACAATAAAGCCCAAAAAGATGACTTGGTCCACTAGGAAAGTACATTTCTTAGGATTGGCATAAAGCTGTTCTTTTCTCAAGACATCGCAAACTTGCCTAAGGTGGTCAAGGTGTTGATCAACAGATTGGCTATAGATAAGTATGTCATCAAAATAGACGACAACAAACTTACCCATAAAGGGGCGCAACACCTGAGTCATAACCCTCATAAAAGTGCTAGGGGCATTACTCAGTCCAAAGGGCATGACTAACCACTCATAAAGACCGTCTTTCGTTTTGAACGCGGTTTTCCACTCATCACCGGGTCGGATCCGGATCTGGTGGTATCCACTCTTAAGATCAATTTTGGAGAATAAAGTCACACCCGTCATCATATCCAGCATGTCATCGAGCCTCGGAATAGGGAAACGATATTTGACGGTAATCTTGTTGATAGCACGGCTATCAACACACATTCTCCAAGTTCCGTCCTTCTTCGGTGTAAGAAGGGCCGGCACCGCGCATGGACTAAGACTCTCCTTAATGAAACCTCGCTGTAGTAATTCGTCAACCTGCTTTTTAAGCTCAGCATGTTCCGTGGGGTTCATGCGATAGTGTGGCAGGTTTGGAAGTGAGGCTCCAGGGACGAAGTCTATAGCATGCTGGATGTCTCTAAGTGGTGGTAACTGATCGGGGAGATCATCGGGAAAGACATCAGCATACTGTCCTAAAATAGGCTGTACCTCCTCAGGAATGGGCTCGTCAGATTCAGTGGAAATCTCACGGCCAACTAGGGCAAACAGAGGGGCGCCTTGGGCAAACTCAGTAATCAGAACCTTGGCGGTGACAAGGTTCACGCCCTTTTTAGATTTGGCTGGGTTGGATTTCGTGGCATCCGTAACCCGGGGCTGTGATGGCAAAAGCTTAATCTTTTTGCCAACATGTTCAAACACGCAGGTGTTTGAACGCCCATAAATGTGGACATCGTTATCGTAGATCCAGGGGCGACCTAGCAAAATTTGTCCAACATTCATAGCCAACACATCGCACCAGACATTCACCTTATAAGTGGCAAAGGAGATTGGTACGTGGCTTCGTTCCTTCACCTCCAAGGCATTGGAGTTGACCCAAGATACCTTATACGGGTTGGGGTGAGGAACGGCAGACAGACCTAACTGGGATACCATGCTGGAGGAAACAGCATTAATGCAACTACCACTATCCACTATGACTTTACAGTTCTTGTCTTTGATTTTGGTGTAGGTATGGAAATCGTGGTCTTACGCCAATCATCAGTGGGTGTCGGGTGTGAAAGTGCACATCTCACCACGCAGATGGGAGAGGTATCCGGCTTTTGAAGGCAATTGAGGACCGTAGTGTCTTCGTCCTCCTCGAAGTATTCGCCTTCTTCCTCTACTTGGTGGACCTGATCAACCTCGGGCTCGAGATCGTCCTCAGTTACCTCTTCAACGATCGAAACCTTATAAGGACTGAAGCACTGAGAAGCGATATGCCCATACCCCTGGCATCGAAAACACTTGGTTCCGGGACTGGGCCGAGGGGCATCCGTGGTAGGAGGCTTACTTCTAGAATCAGATCTAAGTGCAGGTGGACCCGTGGGTGGTCGGGTCGTGCTCCCCGAAGTAGGTCGTGAAACAGGAGGGTGCGAAGTGGAACTACCGGCTGATCTATACGAAGGTCTAGAGTCATGAGATCGACTCGGATGCTGAGAACGGGACTCCTCTAGATCAAGCACTAGGCTGTAGGCGTTCTCCAGAGTAGTGACATTCCGGGCAAAAAGTTCATTGCGTAAGTCTTCTCGTAGTCCGGTACGAAACATCGACAAAATTTGCGCGGGGGTGGTTGAGGTCTCCCCTTTGCAACGAATCAAGTAATCATCGAAGGATGCTATGTAATCCTTAACGGGTTTGCTTCCTTGGGTAAGTCGGTTCCATCTGTCAAGGAGTCTAGGGAAGTAAGACGGAGGTAGATACTTCTGTTTAAGCTCACGTTTCATGGACGCCCAATCAGTAATGGGGTACTCGTTGCGGGACTCCCTAAGACTTTCTAAGTTCGACCAGAATTGGCTAGCCCTACCAATAAGCTTCATCTCCGCGAACCTAACCTTTCTGGCTTCAGAAATGTTATACCACTTGAAGAAGCTATCCATGCCTTTGATCCAATCAAGGAAGAGTTGTGGATCTAAAGTGCCATCGAAAGTGGGTGCTTCTACCTTGATATTCTTCATCAGGTGTATGTCGGGGTCATGGTTGGTGTCGTGTATGTAATGAGGATTTCGATAAGGGGCACGTGGGGGCCCATCATCTTGAAAAGTATCATCCCCATACATGGAAGGTGGCCGAGAAGGTGTGTAAAGGGGTGCTTGGTTCTTACCTCGTTCTAGGCTGTCGAACCTATCAGTTGTCTGTCGCCGAAGTTCCGCTAAGTCTGACTGGTTCTCTTTAAGTTGCTGACTAATCGCACCCATTTGACCTACCAACAGGTCTAAAGTCCTGCTAAGTTGTTCCGGGTCCATTTCTAAACACTGTGGGGTACCTAGAAGGTTTTCTAGGAAGTGGTCAGCAAACCTACAGCAGGGAAAACACTCTATCGGGACTCTAAATGGTGCTGGAAACTCTTGGACAGCAAGCTACAAAGAAGGGTTAACGTCCTAAATGCAAATGCTGAAGTGGGGAAGTGAATGACAGCACTTAGGCACCTAAACAGTGAACCTACAGCACACTATATGTTGCAGGAAACAACGTGGACAACCACTAAACAAGGTGCAAAGTGATTCATAGACAACTAGACGAGTTAATACTAAGAGGGCAGCAAATATATGGCAAAACCAACACGTATTGCTTACTAAATGCATGCAGAATTTTCTGGACAGCAAATGTAAGTGTCGATTAAGATGTTTCTATAGATGTTATGCATGCCAAAATAGTTATGCAAGCCTAATTAATAGCCTAGGATGAATTCTAGCAAGAGTATCGCATGCTAGCCATGCTCTGATACCAAGATGATGTAGAACTATATGCGTAATTGGAGATTTGCACAAAATATTTAAGAGCAATTTCAGATTTTCGTAACAAGCGATTAAAACAACAACGTAAAACAAATAAATAGTTTCTTTCGCTTAGGCTAAGCTACACAAGAGACTAAGTTAAATCAAAACACATAGGAAAATTAAAACATTGCAGGCGAAGTAGTTTTCAACTTATCCCTTGTTTAACAACGAGATCTACGGCAAAGGAAGTAACAAATCCTACGAATACTAATGGATGGCAACAAGTGAACACAATCTCTTGCTTTGAACAAATTCTCGTGAAGAATTTGGAATTCAAAAGTAGAAGAATCAAGAAGGAGAAAGAATCACCTTCACGGAGAGACGGCGTAGAGATCCCACGTACCTTCCAATAATTATCCACCCAAGGCTAGATGAATCCTTCCCGAATAAACGTCGTGATGATCAAGGTTAACTCAAGTGCCGGATGGATCGTCCATCTTCAAGCGAAATAGGAGCTACACCTTGAGAGGAGGGTGAAGAGAGGTAGAGAGAGGGACGGTGGGGAGATGGTGGCCGGCGGGTGTGAGGAGGAGGGGAACGGCTAGGGCTAGGGGAAAAAGGATTTGTCTTGATTCATAAATCTGAAATTATTTCAGGTTTGAGTGAATTTGGAGGGAAAAATCAAGGGGTTTGAAATTTCAATTATCATGCATTAACTCCCCTTAATAGAGCATTAAAGGGGATGGCTCATTAGTGGGGCCGGCGGCATAGAGAGAGGGGAGAGGGAGGAGGGAAAGTGATTAAGCGTTTCCTAATCCGCTCCGATGAATTAATGACGAAAAATTTCAAATCCGCCCAAATTCAAATTCGAATTTGCAACGTCATTGAAACTTTCCTAATTTGGCGTCGGCCAAAATTGGAAACTTCCACCTTGAATTTCAAAATCTGAAATTCATGGAGGTGGTAGGGAAAAGGCCGGTGATGGGTGGTCGGGATGGGTGGTGGCCGGTGGGGAGGTCGGCGGCCAAGGTGGAGGCCGGCGGGATGAGGGGGAAGGGGACGGGTTTCTTGGAAGAGGGAAAATTCGGGAGGTAAGCTAAGAGGCAATGATTTGTGGCGGTGGAAGAATCACTTGTGGTGGAAAAGAAGGTAAACGTAGAAAGAAGAGTGGGGAAACCAAGAACCACCGGTGGTGGTTGTTGGGTACGACAGGTGGCCTCTCCTAGGCTCCACCTAACTCTCAACCTCTCTCTCAAGCTTCTACAAAAAGAGCTCCAAGAAGACTAATGCAAGAAGAAATTATAATATCATTCATCAATCCTCAAAATACAAGAAGGAGGCTATATATAGCCCCTTACAATGTCATGAAAAATAAAAGACTAAAATACCCTCGAGGGGCTACAAGACTCAATCCCTCAAGCAAGGGTAAAAAAGGGAAAAGTGCAGAAATAAAATTACATCAACTAAAACAAACATGCTGAAATCAAAAATACATCGGGTACATCGTGGCCGTAGATCTACGGCCACGTCGACGGTAGACTCTCCAACTGATGTCCCCATCACCTACATTGACTCATGCAGATACTATCGTTACCTTTCATTGTCCATTATCAGCCAACAATAACTTTTATGCAAGACTGAAACCCAAAGGCTTTGTTTGGGACAATTTTTTTTGCTTCATAAAGCAACTTTTTAGTACAAAATAAAAAAAAAATTGTACTAGAAAGCTGCTTTAAGAAGCAGAAAGAAAGCCGTCCCAAACATAGCCAAAATCTCTTAGTTAACCGCCAAAACTCCCAACCAACAGATAAATTAAATTACATAGGCATTTCATAGTATTCAAACATTATAAATATATTCTATGATAGGCTTTAATTTATGTTCATATTACATTGCCTAATAGCAAAAACTTGAAAAAAAAAAAAGAAAAAAAAGAGAAAAACTTGGAAGATCTTTCTCCTCTGCCTTTTTATTTCAATGATAAATTGTGAGATTATTGTGTATAATGATAGCTTATCAAAGTATCAAACATAAAATTTCTACTACACATTTACCTGCCGACAAGTTTACAGCTGCTGCTTATTATCTACTGTTGCCATAATGCTAATGCTGATGCGTTCTTTTTAGCATCTACACCTCTACTGCAGTGTGGTTACTCATGTTTGTTGCTATTGAAGTTGATGGAGGCCTCCTGGTTTTTGTAGGACCTGTAGCAAGTCATTATTTTCACCCGTCAGCATTCTTTTTGGAATTCAAAAGCTTCATTTCCATCAATAACTAGTGGATATTTAGTACTCCAGGAGGACAAAAAAACTATGGGACTCAGAATAATTTGGGAAGAGAAGCAGCTCGATAGGACAAACAGTCATCAGGTATCCCAGAACAGGTGCAGTGAATAAGGCTTTGTTTGTGTCGACTTTCTTATTGCTTCTTAAAGCAACTTTTTAGTATAAATTTTTTAATTTTTATACTAAAAAGTTGCTTTAAGAAGCAACAAAAAAACCGTCCTAAACGAAACCTAAATCTTCTACTGCCCAGAAATCCAAACAACATGAGAAGTATCCATGTGAAAAAACATACAAGTCGTCCTTCCGAGAAATACATGAATAAGAAAGCAGAAAGGAGACGCAAGCACAAATTAACCATCCAAAGAGGACTAAAAATGCCTCCAAAATCATCTCCACTGAAAACAATAAGACCAGAAAGAGAGGCATTTTCATTGCAGTCCTTAGAGCAAAGTTCCAACAACTTGTAGCGTTTTCTGTCTCACAATGATAGTGGTATGGATCAGAATTTGGGAGTGATGATGTCATTATTCCAGATATGTGCAAGGAAAATAATTACTACGAATATTTGGAGTCAATTTTTATGGTCAACAAATATAGTGAGCATTAGATTGAGTTAATATGTTCTAATGGATCTCAGTAGTCATAGGTCTAGAATGGGTATTGAAATGTCTAATAAATAGTTTGTCTTAAGAGTATTTGTAAGATATTAATACTCATATTTAGGAGCATCAGGGTATAAAAAAATGAAATGAGAAATCCCTCTTCCTGAGTTCTTCCTCGTCCCCCTTCAATCAATCCCACATTTTCTTGGAGTTGTTTGTGAACTACAACAGTTGTTTATCCCCTCAATCCTTCGAGATCGTATCATCAATCTACAGTAACGCTTCTATTCCTTCTCAACAATTGAAAAACAAAATATTTTTCCTTACAAATATTGTTTTAATTGTTGCAAGAAAAAAGATGCATTTCCTTTACAAAAAAGTGGCTCAAAATATACTGAGAGACTGTTTAGATTGCTAAAAAAGGAATGAATACATATTAAAATAACTGGAAATATTTAAATTGTTTAGTTGGGTGAAAAAGAAATACAAGAGATTATTTTTTTAGGTTTAATTTACAGTAAAATGAACTTAATGTAAAGCTCTATGGCAGTGGTAGCCAATCAGTGATGACGACTAGTGGCAACGGTCAGCGATGGTAGTGGCCGCCCACTGGAAGTGATGGCAGGCGGCATCTGACGGTGATGGCGGTGGTTAGCGACAGTGGGCAGGTGGTGGCAGCGGCGATTGGTGGTTGATTGGCATTAGCCGGCAACAAATAGTGATGGACGTTAGCTTATTTGTTGTATTTGAAAATAGGTCAAATCAGTCGAGTTTGAAATTCACCAATATTGGAGTAAAAAGATGAGTTTCAAATACATTAAAAATTTAACTTTGCATTAATTTCCCAAATCAAAATGCAAAATTTTGAAAAATCCTACAACAAGAATGCAACACACCTAAAATACAACAAGCCAAACAACCCCTGAATCAATTGCCCTCTTGCTCATATGAATAGTTGAAGTTAAGCTTGAACTCATCAAAGGCTAAGTTCTAGACTAACATACACGTTAATCACATTCATATGACCCAAGTCCAGCATTGAGCAAAACAACTAATTTGAAATATCATTACAATGGATCTCGGCCAAATTTGCAGTCAAATTTAGTTCATGTAGAACAATTGATCAAACCTAGTAAGCCTTCAGTATAACATCTTACGCCCAAGCGTGACTAAGGATATACTATCCAGATGTTGTTAATTCATAATAGACATTTTATATGACGATCTTTGGAGGTAGAGAATTATGTGCAATAGAAGTCCCTGATGTAATTATTTGTTTATATTTAGTGAATATTTGAGGATACTTGTGCTGATATCTATGGCAGAATAAATATTTGAGGATGAGAGAGGCAAAAAGGTTTATCTTAAAATTATAGGGGCAAAGGCTTTCAAATTATACATAGCTACAAGATTTATGAATAAAAATTTTATACTATGCATAACTAGGAACACGTTTATCCAAATTTAAAGGGGCAGGAATCATCCCCTTGGTTTTCAAACTTGGTTACCGACTTGATCATTGAAGGATTGTCTAGGAATTGTATTTCAGGGTGGCCTACAGAACTTCTGCTCAAACTTGCTTTAGAGTCCAAGGATTTTCCAAGAATAAAATTACAGGATGGCCTACTAACATATTGTTCATACAACTTGTGCGTAGGACACACTATTGACTTTAAAATCGTCCCTCCCTCCCTCCTGCTCAAAACTGCATGAGAGTTAAAGCCTGAAGGATTTTCCAAGAATAAAATTACAGGATGGCCTACTAAACTACTGTTTAAACAACTTGTGTGTAGGACACACTATTGGCTTTAAGAAAATTGCGCTCCCCCCCTTTTCTCTCTCTCTCTCTCTCTCTCTCTCTCTCTCTCTCTCTCTCTCTCTCTCTCTCTCTCTCAAGTCGACAACGACTATTGTATGCTCACATATGCTAGTATAGGTAACTTCTAGGCACTAAGCAGGTGCAAACTTGAGGAGCTCGATCTATGCACCTGCCTAAAATGAGTCTCGCCCCAAGGAGCACTAGCTGGAGCAAGATTAAATATAGGAAGGTACTCGCCCCAATAAAGCTCACGTTATAGGTGAAAAACATTGGTACCCATAAGTTTGAACTACTATGACACAATAATATTCTAGCTTTAGTCCCACATTGGGTACGTGAAAAATATTTGTATCCATACGTTTGAACTTTTGGGTGAAAATAGGTTTGAATGCTGGTGTGTCTAGCCCAACTTTGATCCCCTCTCATTACATGCTACCTTAATATATACTCAAAGACATTTTATTTTAATCACCCAACATTAACTCTAGAAATTATATCACCATTTATATTTTCATTCTTCTATATCATAGATCTGAGATACTTAAACCTATCACACTTAGAAAGATTAATGACACCTATTGTATGCCAATACATGCCAGTATAGGTAGCTTGTGGGTACCAAGCAGGTGCACCATGAAGAGCTTGATCAAAAGGTGCACTGCCCAAAATGAGCCTCTCCTCACGGAGCACTAGTCAGAGTAAGATTAGATATAGGCATATACTCGCCCCAATGAAGCTCATGTTATAAGAGCTTGTCTCCGAAGAACTAGATCAAGGAGGCATTTATTCCAATCGAGTTCAACTAAAGAATCCACTCAATAAGCCTTCACTAAAAAAAGCACTCGTTTCATGAAGACTCAACTTTTTCATTAGTATTCTCCAGTCAAGTCATCCCACTTTCACAAATATCCCCATCCAAGCTATAGAAGACACATACCTGCAGAGCCCACAATCATGGCTCGATCAACTATGGTTATCCCCTGGTCACAACCACTTACATGGAATCCTCACGTAAAAGACTTATTGCCCACGTTGAGAGACTTGCCACTTGTCCAGGGTGTTCACCTTTGTGGACTCACCCAGGATAGTGATACGCCTTAGGGTTCCCAAGTTAGGGTTTGCCCTAATGCTCTTCCAAAGATGAAATTTCTCCTCCAAATCCAAGAAAAAAATCAACACAAGAGGGATGAGAGGAAGAACAAGAAACTTTGCATTCAAAATCCAAGAGAAACATATACAATTTGTCCACTTCGAGAAGGACAAGGTCTCCCACTACAAACCCTAGAAAAACAAGGTAAAGAAACTAAGGAGACTAAGAGAAAACTCAAATCATGCATGCCCTAGAAATCTCCCTCTATTCCTTACTTATAGCAAGCCAAAAGACCAACAAAATCCACTAGTGGGCTGCCCAAAATGAACCGCCTGAGCTCAGGCTAGACCTGAGCCAAACCGGTCCAGGAATGGACCGGTTCCGCTCAAGCCGAATGGCCCCCGTCTCGCTCCGCGTAACTGCTTCGGCGGATCGAACGGGCGCGCCGATGCGGCGCCCGTTCCGGCTGTTTCCGCGCGCCGCGGGGTCGCCCGCCCTCCCTCAGCTGGCGGAAGGCGGATCGCATCAGATAGTTATCCTAGAAAACTCGTCTAAGTCACTAGCTTACGAGAACTAGCCAAAGCACTCGCCTTCGAGAACTCCCAACCCTCCCATGGTACTCGCCATAAACATCCAGAGCAACGTGTGTACATTTCATATTAGTCTATATGTATGTACAAGTCTATATTTGTCAAATCTTATATTATTTCTCTATTTTTTAAAATGTAGCATTTCCTATAGCCTAATGTTATTTCTTACTTTATCAAATCAAATATTGTTTCTTACTTGCAAGGAATAAGAAATTAAGAGGCATATTTTAGACTTAATGTCATTTATTACTATTCAGGAAGATTATTTGACTTCTAAGCTGCTCTCCATACCCACTTACTCTCCTTGTATCTCTTGCTTTACCTAGCAAGACTTTGCAAGTAGGGTCAAGTGTCTCCACAAACAATTTTAGAACCAACATCCAGAAGGGTGTGGAGAGTGTGGATTGATATTAGTGATCAGAAGATAAACACTGCATGAATAACAATAGAACTAGGGGTTTTCTGTGGATATGGAGAATCAATGTTTCACAACCAACTGCAATTTAATGGATATGAAAGAGAGACATACAAGAATGATTCAAGAGTTGGGTCGAGTTCACTCTTGAGGGATCCTCTGACTTGGCAGTTCGTAGAAGACGACTTGACACCAGGGCGCTAACTTTAACACTTGCTATTGATCGGAGCTACACTCACAATAGAGATGAAGAATACACTACACCTAGGTGAGTGAAGAGGAGCGCCAGAGCTAATTAATGCATGTTTCAAGAAGATATCAAAAGTGAAACACCAGCCAAGTTCAAAATACTCCAGTTGAAGTCATACCGTAGAATATATGATCCTGTCAACCATGTTGTATACCAATTATTATTTACCAGCTTCAAAGAATATGCCCTTTGATGATTTTCGAGTTTGTCGTTAGTTGCCAACAAGACGATATTATCCCCAACATTGCAGGCATGATAGAAGCCATTTGAGGGCCCACCGAAAGGAGAAAATGCATCACATGCAGTAAGACCGACATCACCATAATCAACAAAGAGCACCCCCATTGGGCGAAACTGTAGGAAGATGGACTTGCTTGCCCTGTGAATTGAAGAGCCATGCACAACTCATTAGTATAGAGATGAGGGGAGCATCTTATTTCTCAATACCCAACCGTCACTCCCCTGTGTGTATCCATGATTGAGTTGATGGAGGCCATTTAAAATAATGAATACTTTAAGCGCCCAACATTAATGAATGTGGGCACCCACGACAGGGGCATTACCAAGTTTTGCATGTTCCACAATAACCATGGGCAAGATGCAAAGGAGTGTTGACTTCTTAGAAGTCTAGCAAAGGAAAGTGAGTAAAGAAAGCGCCTATAGAAAACTAAGGGTTCAAGCCAATTCTCACTCACGCTATCCACATTGACAGGAGATGGAGTTGAGCCCTCTCGATGAACAAGTCTTAAGTGACTCCGATTGAGAGAAGTTAACTCAGCAATTGTGCCCAGAGCTACTGTAGTTAAGTTTGCTCTAGTTACCTTCACTAAGTGGACGCGATGAGTCCCCTACAAAGATGTTGTGGTGGTCACTGTGCTGATTGCCAATTATTAGATTGGAAGCATTCTAATTGATACAATTAGCTTTGTTAACATTATCTTTAAATCTATTTTAAAAAAATGAATCTACTAATTTTTCAGCTCACCTCTAATGTAGGCCGACTCTGTGTTTTCTCAGGAGTACAGAGGTGTCAAATCAAGAGGATAATTGCCTTGCCCGTAACATGGTATGAACATGAGTGATAATACACAGTGATTGCCAACTTCATAGTGGTGGACAAACCTACCACCATCCATTATAATCTTCAAGCAACCATTTGTGAATACTTTCAGAGCAGTCATTTTGATATATCATGTAGTAGTCAAATTCTCAGTTAGAGCTCAAGAAATTACAATGAAAGGTGACTTATCTTGTCACGAGCTTGTTATTTGAAGGATTTAGGGAGAGTGGTGAGTTTGCTAGAGAAGGTATTGCAGCTTAAAGTAGAAAGAGGATCAAGGTTGGAGACCATTGAGATGGTTAAAGAAGCTCTCATGGTAGAAGGCTCCCTGGAACAGACCCTTTAGGTAAGTTCGTCTTTCAGTGAGGATCATCGTGATGATCCCGTCCAAGCTCTTGAGGAGTATGCCGACATTTTTTCTTGGAATATGACCGAGATGCCCGGGGTGGATATTGACATCATCTGTCACAAGCTGAACGTCAAAAATGATGTTAGGACCATTAAATAGAAAATAAGAAAGATTACAACCATTTTGGCCAAGCCCATAAAGCAAGAAGTCTAGAAATTCCGAGGCAATGAATTCATTAGGGAGATACAATGCCTACACTGGATATCTAATGTAGTAATGATGCAGTGTGCGAATTGGAAGTAGAGGATGTGTGTAGATTTCACCGACTTAAACTCTGCATTGCCCAAATGATGGATAACACCTCCCAAGAATCAACTCGCTGGTTACTCGGTAGTTAAATTCTGGGTCATAAGCTTTCTTGATGTGTTATTCTTCTACCACCAAATAAAGATACACCCTGAAGACTGCAAGAAGACATTATTCATCACTAGTGAAGGCTTATATTATTACAAAATAATGTCATTCAACTTGAAGGATAAAGGGGCAACATGCCAACAAATAATGGATTGAGTCTTCAAGTATCAAATGGTAATGTCGAGATATTTGTACATAACATATTGAAAAGAAAATTATCGGCGCGGTACAAAATGGGTGAGAGAAGACAATAGCTTATCCACTATGTGAGCATAATGTTTAGGGGCATTTAATTGAGATATCCAATTGTGGAAAAGATAGCGTGGTCATTTATAATCTCTACTCAACAACTCCGACCCTACTTTTAGACCCCTTCGATTTAAGTCATCAATGATCATCGCATCAAGAACATACTCACCAAATCAAACTACTCTGGCAGGTAGTTCAAGTGGGTGGTCGAGCTAAACGAGTTCCAAACATCCCACACTCGGTGAATGATCATCAAAGTTCAAACACTCGTCGACTTCCTTGCAGACTTTAATTGCTATGATGTAGAGAAAGAGGTGACAAGTGATGAGAATAAAGTGTGGACTCTATATGTGGATGGTGCATTAGGCAAAAACGGAGTAGGAACAATTCTTATCTTAAAAAGTCCGACAAAGATCATATGACGCCCCAAGATCTAAATTAAAAGTATTGTATCTTTTATATCTTCTTAGTTATTATCGAAGCTACTAATTATCCATTAATTTTAATAATTTCAGCTAAAGTCATTACAAATCAATTTCGTCAAAACATATTTCTATATTCATTCGTTCAAAATTCAATTTACAAGAGTAAAGAGATCCTTCAATACATTTATCTTTCTTTCAACTCCTCACTATAATGAAAGAAAATACAAAATAATAAAACCTAAAAAATTTAGACTCTGATCATCCTCATAGCACTGAATCATTGCCCGGGCTTAAAAAATCATTAAATCTACATAATGAGCTATAACACTCAGTTGGTAACTAAAACCTACAACTGCACTCAAAGCACGAAAAGAAAACAACATGCATGTAATCATCCAAATCATAACAACAACATTCAGTATGATCATAAATCAATGCAAAAATTTAAATATGAAAATCATAAAGCATATAAATAGTGCACATATACTAAAATGGTAAAGCTGAAAAATCATAAAATTATTCATGAACCAACGCTGCATTATATATTATCAAATTAGTAAGAGAATCATATCAATAAGTAAAACAACATATCATATAAAATCTACCTATGCAGTTGGACTTCATCAGTAATATCATATCAGTAGTTTGAATCATATGAATATCATAATCTTAAATACATCTAAATCTTAAATCAATATCGTATCAATAACAGTGCATATATGTTGCCCAACCTCCAACATGGGATCATGTTCACTTGATAGCTCCACTTGAGAACAACAACAACAACGAGAACAACAGCAAGCCTTCATCCCACTATTTGGAGTCAGCTACATGAATCTTTTTTCTCTATTGTGACATGTTAAGGGTCAAATTCTCATCTAAATCTAGCAAAGAAATGATATTTCTAATATTTTCTAAACCAAGTCTTTTTAGGTCTACCTCTACCTTTCTTAATATAAGTCAAATCTAATGCATCTACTTTCTTAACCGGGTCATCGGAAGGCCGCCCTTTTATGTGACCAAACCATCTAAGGCGACTCTCTCTAATCTTATCTTATTTTCTAACCAAGTCGTTCACGAATGTTATTGGGAAGTTTCTCCAAATAATCTAATTTAGAAGTAAGAAGCTACATAGATTGTCAATAATGATGATGCTTTTGAAGTGCTAAGCACAATGAGATGTATAAGCGTCCTTTTTGCTTCAATGCATACACCAAAGCGGTGCTTCTATGAAATCGAGTATTCATGACTTGCAAAAGTGTAGAGAATATCTCAATTGCCCATATAATATGGTACTTTATTATAGTTAGGTAGCAAATAATGTTATTAACTACAAATTAAAAAGTGCAAGTGCATGCAAATTTTTAAACTATTTAAATAGTCTTTCACGTATGTTACTTGGAAGTTTTTCCAAATAATCTAATGTAAAAGTCTGGAGCCACAATGACCCTACGTAAAAAAAGCCAATTTATAAAACAAATGCAAAAGGTAAATTGACTAATCAATCATCTTGAATTTTATTTTGTAATCTTTGGCATGATAAAAGCCAGGATAACTAAATTCTAGTTACTGATGTGAAAACCTTATACGAAGGAAAAGGTTACATGCAATTACTTTTTCCTGATAAACTATCAAAGAGAAATACATAATAGACCAAGTCCAATAAAATGGGACTAAAAATGGAAGAAACAAATGTCAGACTTACTTATGAACTTATCAAAGTTAATGTAGATGTAGTGCCTTCGTATAAGAAATCACCCGGAAGACAACTGTTTCTGCACATCCACATCCAGCAGACCAAAAGAGATGGAACAGTCAATGCGGCTATAAACTTGACCTGAAAATTTCTCCACTAATCAATAAAGAAAGAAAATGAAGCAGATCACTAAACCAAATTTATGAATAAAAGTCAATGACCTTGTAAAGCGGCATGCATTGATTGTACCTATGGTCACTGCCGTTCAGCTTTATCCACAAGTCATGGCCCCAGGAAACCTCTGGCGAGAGAATGTGAAGTTCTCCTCCTGCACTTGGCCGTGTTTCTTCTACTGGTTCTCAAAGGAGTCAAATAAAAGCGTAGAAGACCATTGTCAAGATTACGAGGAGAGGAGTACCGAACACTATTGCTTCGACTGAGCTTGAATTCTCTCATCTTCTGCAAGTCAGGCTTCTGACCCTTTCTATTAACATTTGCAGTAGAAATATCGCCATTCAAACTGCGATGTACACGACCGTCGCTCATAGGAGTCCCATTACGGTGAACTTCAATACCTGGGTGAAAATGTTTTGAATTGTTATCCCTATGGTTGTCCCGCCAGGACTCTGACAGGGATCTCTCCAAAACATGACCATTTCTCTTTGCAAAATCCCTAAAAGGGCTGGTTATGCTCCAATCCCACACTCTGCTCCACTGATTTGACTTTTTTCTGCAAACATCTGAAACAGCAATATCTTGACAGGATTGCTCACCTTGCAACCCTTCATGAAGATCTCCAAAATTGCCATCGGTATGGAAAGAGTTATGATCAGCCAAAATCCCACTATTAGCATTACCAAGATCAGTTGCTACAGAAGATCTTTGAAGATCAGAAGTTGCAGCTTCATCAGGTAAAGTTCCCTTAGTCTTGCTTGAACTGTCTCGTTGTTCTTCAAGACAAGAAAATGAGCACGCCAATGCCTTGCTCATCATTGAACCATCCCATGAATGTCTAGGCTTTTCCAAATTAACCTTGCTTGGATCACGAGAATCCATCCGATTGCGAGAAGTCTGAAGGTTAGGGTTGTCCTCCAAATAATTGCTTTCAATTCCAGTGCTCAAGCAACTCTCCTGAATCTGGCCTTTCTTGGAAGTGCTTATACTCCGCCATTTCAATCCTTTCATTGGAAGCTTTGAGTGTAACCAAAAAGATGTTCTACGATTCTTAAAACTTTCACCTCCTAAGGGCTCAGATTTCTCACCATCAACACTAGTGGAGCTTGACGAACAAGCAAATCCAGAAGCTCGAGCTCTGTCATCCAAACCCTTTCTCTCTTGCTCAAAAAGGGCCTCAAGCTGAGCAATCTCCGAAGAATCACCATATCCCACTTTGTGACTAGCAGAAGCATGCCCCATCTTCTCCAATTCCTTAAGATCATCCAATTCAAAGAGAGACAACAAGGTCTTCCGCACCCTCACACCACGACTCTTCCTCTCTGAATCAGGAACCGACTCAGATATCTCAAAAATTTCATTTCTAACATCGCAAGAGGGGTTCCTGGTGCTTTCAACAGCAGCAACATTGGACAACCTCTCAACCAAGCAGGTTGAGCAGAAACCTGTGAAAAATTGAGATGGGTGCTTCACGCACCTATCAAAGCTCCCAGTTTCCGGATCCATGTAAACAAAACCTTACATCTACCGTTCACGAGCAACGTAGTAACATACAATTTGCAGTCACAAAAAAAAAATGAAACCACGGCCCAAAGGATCTTATAACTCACAAGAGATCAATTTATAAAAGCAAATGATCTAGTTGCACGGGCGCTGCTTTGAGAATCTTATTTTCAGCAATCCGAGAAAAAAATCTATCCTAAATCTGGAAACCAATCAAGCTTCGAGAAAGAGAACCGAGCAGAAATGGCGAGCGAAGAAATACCCCGTACTCAGAGTGAAGAAGCACGAATGGCACCTGACAATCTACAAATATTCGTTTCCAGAATAATGCCTATGCTGAGCACTCACGAACCCTAGAAATTTCTCCGTATATAATCCTGTAAAGTGAGATTTGCTTGTCAATAACAAGAAAATCCCTAGTTAAATCTCTCACCGCCTAGATTTTAGGGAGTCGGTGAAATAAACCTGATAAAGTCAAAAATCGCGAATGGAGACGTCGACCTAACGCCAAGCTGCAGTTATTATTCTATGGAGAGAAATTTGACCGTTGAGTGGGAGAGATTACTATGTGCGCATGCTGAATGCGACTGAAGATGAATGAGGTATTAAGTCATATAATGTGTTGTGCATTAGGTGATACGGCATCTGTTCATTCGTCTTTGGACGTGTTCGACATCTGCATATAATAAAATTTCGTTGCGCGGAGGGCAAATATATATATTTTAGGGACATTATCAAGTAAGATAAGTTTATACACACATCTAATATTATAAATGTCAAGTCGAGTTCGAGTTATACTTAACTTAAGCTTGCCTGCTTAACCTCAAATCGTGGAAAGGATGCGTACTCACAAGACATCTCATGAGGCATAAGTTCCACCTTCCATGATTTCGCGTCCATGCTTCCTTCTTTTGAGATTCCTCCTTCCGCTTCTACTTCTGCGCCCACAATTCTGCCTCTCGCCTTCTGCATTTAAGGTTTCGCCTTTGGCTCTTGATATGCTCAACAAGTCAACGAGTCAAGCAATGTTTCAATAGAACTTGAGCTTGATTAACCAACGAGCTCATAAATTTGCTCAAGCTTAAGCTCGAAACTCTATAAACTCGACTCGTAAGCTCGTTATCGAGTCCAGCTCGAGCAGGCTTGCGAGTCAACCTTACTCGCTTGCACCCCTGCACATATGACTTTAACCCAAACTCTATTGATTTATAGTCAAAACTCAAAATCAATAGACGAAGATGAGCCGGATAGGGCAAATAAATTATATCAGTGATACATTATAATGAAATTATCTTGATTGGGCACGAATCTCGATGCAAAACCCAACCCGAAAACTTCAAAAAAATTAAATCAGGAAGCACCCGAACTTCGATTTTAGTGAGCTTACAGTCAAACTGAGCGTCTCGGAAATACGAACCAAACGACACCAAGTTCTACCCAATCCGAGCCCAGATGAGTCCGAATCAAGGACTCGAAGCGTTATTGGAAGGTTTAAACCGCAATTTGAGTTACCAAACGGTCTCCGATTTTAACGAGCTTATACTCAAATCGAGCGGCTCGACGAGAAGAATCCAACGAGCCAAAGATCTCTGAATTCCGACATCATTAAGGCTTCTAAATGTCCAACGAACAGTACACGATCGAAGGGTTCAATATCGGCCGTCCATTCAAACCACTCCCTATTCGCCCATGATCTCACACCTATTTACAAGCCATGCCACTCCAGAAAAACTATAATTAGAGCCCTCATTCTTCACAAAAGGGGACTAATGTGAAGAGAGAGAAGAAGAAGGAAAAGGGGAAAAGGCGAATCCTCCCCTCCTCGACCACCGCCGGAGCTCTTCCTGCCGCCTGAATACGCCGGAATTCTGCCGGATTTTCGGGAAATGACGGGATTCTGCAAAAATTTGTAAATTTGCTTCAAGTTGTAATCTGATCGTCCCGATTTGTGGGACGAATCAGTTTCTTAAAATTTATAAAAACTCTAGTAGAATTTTATAACTGGGCGAGGCCCCATGGTTTTTCCCCATTTTGGGTTTTCTAAGTATAGTTCCCGATATTTTTTCATTTTCCTATTTGTGTGTTAAATATACGTGCAATGCTCAGACGCGAATTTATAAATTCTACCGCCGCGTATTTTCTAGCACGCAACAATCAGAATAATATTATGAAGGAAAATCAAACTGCTTGAGATCAACCTGGTAGGCTTCTGGTAACCACGTGTCCATCCATGGAGGAATCTTCTACGGAGACGTTAAAAAGCCTGTCACTGTCGGGCAAGTGTGGGTTGGTTAAATAGACATTACTTATATTAGGTTGCATTAATAATTTATTTATCAGGCTTCTCTTTTTCTCATTAATAAATGTAAAAAAATTTCATTTTAATAATTATGTTTTCAAAAGATAAATAAGATAATAACATTGTTTATTTGTGCAAACCTCAAAATATTTCAATATATTCATCAAATTAACATTCAAAAATGTAAATTCAGAATAAAAAGGCGTATTTTCTTCTTATTTTTATTGTATTTTAATAATTTTAATTTTGATTCAGCATATTTGAATTGAACATATTGATAAGATGAATATATTAACACTACAAAATGATATGAACAGAGTGATGAGCATAAATCAAGCACTTGAAGTATATATATATATATAATTTATGGTACTTGAATTGAAGGTCTAATTAAGGGACGTTGTGAGAAATTTTTATTAGTGAGAGAACAAATTATGATTTCTAAAAAAAAACAAAAATTTTCACCTGGTTTTATTTCTCTTATAAAAAGTTTATAAATTAATTGATAATTTAAATAAAAAAGTAAACGCTTATGAATAAATTACTTTTTGATCTATTGAAAAAGAGGTGGTTTGACGGAACACCAGAAGTGTTAGGTTCAAACCCCAATAGTGGATTTGCTTTGTTTTTAAATTTAAAACTAATTATTATGTGGGTTTTAGGAGCCGTGTGATGAGCGTAATGGGTTGTTTTGTAATTTTTAGCTTTTAAAATAAATTTTTATGTGTTTAATAACTATTATGTGATGGGCCATTGGGGGCTCCTGCCTCCAAGGCCCTCGCCATTGCTCCGCCCGTGGGTTCAAATAATATGCAAATATTGCATGCTTATAGTTAAAATAAAAAAGCCTCTTATATGCCAAGTTAGGGTGAAATTATTACATGCTGTCATCGGACGCCGCACAAATGTGAATCACAACGCGCGACATCACCATTTACTGTGTACCGGGGTGATGCGACGTCTCCTGATTTGTCTCTGAACGATCCGGTGACCACACATAATAATTTTTTTAATAATAATTTTTAATTTTATTAATCTGTTTTTAATAAATATTATTATTTGATTAGATCCTATTTTTCTCGTAATATTTATAGGAGCATATCTCTTTCAATAAAATTGTCTTTTGAAATATCTTGGAACTTTTAGTTTTTACAGAAAAATTTCGGCACTTTTCAAAAAGAGAAGTAGACAATTAATGAGCACACGAGGAGCACATAAGTCAATATCCTCCAGATTTGTTCAATCCGCGAAGATACGGGCAAGCAGCAGACGTGAGCGATTCAATCACGCAATGCTATATACCTTTTTTTTTTTGGGTCCTTTTTGAAGAATTAGGCACAGAGCCAAATTCCATAAACTATAATATATAATTGCAAAAAAATCAGAAGATAAAAACAACTCAAAATATACGAGAATACCTTAAGCCTTTCAATTATAATAATGGTTAACATAGACTATATAGTATTATAGTGTAATCTCTTTTGGCAAATAAATTAATTTTATAATGAAATAAAAATTAAATATAAATGTTGCGGGCAAAAATATACGCGATGATAGAGTTACAATCCAACATCTTAGTGTTACACGGATATCCAGCTCACACACAGAGAATAAGATTTTTTTATGTGGAAAACCTTAGAAGGGGGAAAAACAACGGGATCTGGCCCAATTGAAAATGATTTCATTAAAATTTGAGTAGATTATAGTGGGCTGACTCGTCCTTGAGGTCGATTAAATTACAAATGTCAACCGTATGATTGTAATATAGTGACAAACGTGGATGAAAGTCTGGTGTCATTTTATGGTCCGTTGGAAGTTCGGCGTTACTTGGAAATTCGGGAGTCAGTTTGTAGTCTGATGGTGATTTGGCAGAACTTTGGCATCAAGTGGTGGTCCAATATAACTCCGATGTTGGGCAATGGTCCGACAGAACTATGGCGTTGGGCGGTGGTCCGACAGAACTCCGACCGTCAGATGTTGGTTTGACGGAACTACATGCCTCAGGTGGTGGTCCGGGCGAACTCTAGGCGTCAGGTGGTGGTCCAGCGGAACTCCGGGCGTCAGGTGGTGGTCCAACGAAACTTCTGGAGGTGGTCGAGGAAGCAAGGGGGAAAGAGCAATATATGATATCTCTCTAGTTTTCTTAGACTTAGGGTCCCTTTTCAAGATGACTGATGGATCTATTTATACATTTCGTAGTGTGGCATGGGCTATAAATAGGAGGAAGATCAAAGATAAATGGGGAGTGGTTTTGATGATGACCGATGTTGAATCCCTTGATCGTGGACCGTTTGTTAGACATTTAAAGGTCTTAAATGATGTCGGAATTTCGTGATATTGGACTCGTTGGATTTGTCTCGTCTACCTGCTCGATTAGACTATAAACATGTCACATTTGAAAACCGTTAGGTAATCCAAATTGTGGTTTGAACCTTCCAATTGCGCTTCAGGTCCTAGGTTTTGACTCATTTGGGCTCGGATTGAGTCAAATTTGGTGTCGTTGGGTTTGTATTCTCGAGACGTTCAATTCCACTATAAGTTTGCTGAAATCAGAGTTTGGATGGTCCCAATTTTAATTTTGGAAGTTTCGGCATAGCCATTGGCGGTGAAGTGTTGTATGATCTGTATGCGCCATATCGCATAGTTGTCGACGGTGAGGGGATGAGGGATCAGATTCTTCACGTTGGAGATGATAAATTTTAGTGAAGCCCGTGTAGGTAGCTCGGTGAAGTTGTTGTCAATGGTAGAGGAGGGAGGGAGAGAGGTAGCTGAATCTTGGTCCCCCATTTTGACTCAAGATACCATGAGAGAAGTAGAGAGAGAGAAGAATACAGTAAAAGAAATTGTAGAAGTAGATTAATTAAGCAGGAGTTACAAGGCCTGTTTATATAGGCTCATACAGGTACAAAGGTAGATACAGAGTTAAGCTACCAAAACTCAATGACAGCCTAATATCCAACTTGATTTTGCCTTGAGATTTGTGCTCAATCCAAATTTTTTTTTAATGATGTATCAATAAATATGATATTATTTTTACCTTTCAATTTCAAAGGTTCTTTTTAAATGTGAAATTAAATTAAAGTATTTATTGGGTGGAAGTTTTTTTGGTGATTCGTTGATTGTTAGAGGGACATAATGATAAAGTTATAGAAAAATTTAGGATTAATATTAAAAAAAAGATAACTCCAATGGTAAATAAGATTGGAGAGAGTTATCTTAGATGATTTGGTAATAGGGGTGTCAGCGAGTTAAGCCGACTCGTAGGTCGGTTTGACCTCGGCTCGATAAATGGTGTTGTACTTTGTTCCTAGATTTAGGTTTTAGGCTTGTATAGCCTTGTGTGTAGCTTGTGTTGTTACATTAGGTGCCTATAAATAGAGGCCCTATGTCTTGTAATAGATATGGTTTAAGAAATTAAAGATATTACTGTTGGCTGCCTCCCTCTTCCCTTCTCCTCTCTCCCTCCTCCTCCTCTCTCAACTTCAAAGAAGAGGAAGTGTTCTTCCTCTTTTGCCGTAGTTGGATTCAACATTTGGTATCAGAGCCTCGTTGAGGCGATCTCGTGGTGGAGGAGACGAGGCGAAGACGAGTTTTCTTGTCTAAAGAAAATAAGGAGAAGAGGGCGGTGTCGGTTTGGCTCGGCCAAAGGCCGGAGGTGCCTTCGGAGGTGGAGTGTGCGAGTGTTGCACGCGGAAGAAGGGAGCACGAACAGCTCGCATTTCTTGACGTCGGCCTTGGATTGCCGGCGACAGGTTGTTCTTTCATGGATTTCAAAGCGGACGAGTTGTTCGTGCTGTACATGTGGGCTTCTTGATCAGCAGGAGGTGGCGTCACAGGTCTCGCGAACATGCGAGGTAGGCTGGCGTCGGGTTCGCGACATTCAGGTTGGTCGGAGGTGAGGTGTTCGTCGGGCTTGGCGAAGGGAGCTCGGACGCCGGACTGATTTGCACGCAAGAAGCCGGCAGGGAGGCCGGAGTCGACGGAGCGGACGGGTTCCGTGAGGTGGAGCAGCTAGCCGGAGATTAGCTGGTTGTTCGTGTGTAAGAAGTCGGTGACAGGCCGACTGGGAGTCTCTGGCGGAGCTCACGAAGGCGTTGACGTCGGGATTGCTCTGTTTGATTGCAGAAGCCGGCTGGGGGTTGCCGGAATCGTGAGGCAGCGCTAGTACGCGCTGCCGGCCAGGAGCTGGTTCTTGATCGTCGGAGAGAAGCCGGTTGTGGCTTCGGCGGCGGCCTGATGCCGTGAATTGAAGATCGTTCATACCGGCAGAGAAACAGACATGAGTTTCGTTTACCGTGAAGAGGTTGGCCTGCTTGGTTCGGTGGCTTTGGCCGTTTGATGCTGAAGGCTTGCCGGTGACCTCGCTGGAACTTCTTGCAATATCAGAGGTTGGCTGGTTTGCACATAAGAGGCTAGAGGAGACGTCGGACTCAGTTCGACGGAGCTTGCAAGAGCTAGCGGAAGGAGACTTCAGCGGGCAGGGCTGGAGGGCACGTGAGGCAGTGCTGGTTCGCACTGCCGGCCGGAGCAAGGCAGAGAGAAGCAAGAGGCATCGTGTCTAGAGCTCTCGAACGGGAGCAGGACTACTTGCAGTTCTTGCCAATCAGACAAGAAGATCGACGGCAGAGCTGCCGATCAGAGAGAAGCTGGACTTGGTTTGGCGGTTGTTGCCTGAGGCAAGAGAAGCTGTGTAAGGCACAGATGGTGGTAGTGCTGCATGGGCTGCTAATCTACAGGCAAGAAATCTCAAGAAGCCGGACCTGAAGGGCTTCTACGGCTTGAAGGAGATAAGCCAGATTTGATTTTTTTTTTGTGTGGAAATCCAGAAAAAAGAACCGATTTGGATCGGACTGTCACGCCCCAAGATCAAACTTGGAAAGAATGTCAATCAATTACTCCAACAATTTACCAGAGTTATCTAAAAACCTTCAGTAAGCAATCTATCAAACATCTATAAAATTTAAACATCAATATATCAGTCGATTCATATCTCAAAACATCATGTACAATACTCAGGAACTATACTATCAATACAAGTAAATAAACTATCCTGTCCTGAGTACAAAAGAATCATCAATCGACCAAAAGATAAAAACCTGAAGATCTGGATCAATTCCTATCTCCTGCTCCCAAGCCCTGACCTGAAAATATCAGCCACATATAATGAGCTTTACAAAGCCCAGCAGGTCACCTAATACCTATAACTGAAATCAAAGCACGGCAATACTATCAATATGCATGTCAATCTATCAATCCGAATCAGTCAATGGTCAATGAGTCTATGCAGCGGAAATCAAATCAGTAGTCGATGCAATCCGGAAATCAATAGTCAATAAAACCAATCAATGCAGCGGCAGGCAAATCGATAAATCAACTCAATCAATCAATATCCGTCAATCAAATCAATACGGTCAAATCAATGAAATCAGTAGAGAAAAGCGATACGGAACAACGAATCTATAAAGCAGTCAATACAGTGCAGAAACAGTAGCGATAGCGAATCTATAAATTCTATAGGCAGAAGTACAATGAATCTATACAATGTCCATGTTCATGCTATCAATGCAATATCTATATCTATTCATGTCCATATCAGTGCTTAGTAATATCAAATGTCAATGCTCGATAATCAATCGATGAAATCAATAGAATCCGCACGATACAGTAAATCCGATCAAATAAATAAAGCAAAAATCGATAAAGCAATAAATCCGTAAGTCAATACAGTAAACATGCAATTTAATACTATATACTGAACAAGTACAATCAATGGTCATGTTGCTGTTGTAGAATCCATTTTGCTGTTGTAGATATTCATACATTGGTTCTTATGAAAAGAAAGAGTCGTCACTCTATTGCCCGTCGGCCGCCCATCGGCATATAATCTCCTTATGACTCCCATCGTTATATCCATGATCCATGATCTATGATTTAAAGGAAAGCCCGTCGGCCCACCATCCTGTACATGTATCATCTCCAATCAATGTTCAACCAGGTTATACGTGTTCCAGTATCAATAATCAATCAATAATCAATATTAACGCAATCATATCAATAATCATATGCATATCGATTCAATCCATCAATTTCAGCCAAATCAGAAATCATACGAAAATCGGGCAGAGTAACGATAGTCGGTCAAATTTACACAAAAATCCTGCAAAAAGATACAAATCCCAAATTTCTCCAAATTACCAACGAATATCCACGGCATCAATACAAGACTATCAATGTAAAGAATCCAAATCAAATCAAGTCCTGATAATTTTCTATTCTATTAAAATCGCGTATAATCAATTCCGACCGATAAAATCTTCGTAGAATACAGTCAAATCTTGTACAATAGTCATATCTATAACATACTAAAAGTTGTGCGGTGGAAGTTGTGTCAAATCAAAATCAGGTCTAAAAGTAGACTACAAAAACACAAAACAGTGCACAACTCGATCAAAACACAATATCTTCGAAAACAGAAACAGGGTTCGGAGTCCTTACCACGAGATCTACACTTTCTCCAACAGCAGCGTCGGACGAAAAGCGCTCCGCGGTCTCCGAAAACCAGCTTTTCTTCTTTTTCCCTTTCTCTCTCCTCAAAATATCTGAAATCAAAATATGATTTTCTCTCTCCTCAAAACGAGCTCATTTCCTTATATCTTACTCAGATCGGCCTGGCTGATCGCCAGATCGTCCCGGGACGATCAGACCAAATTCTGATCGTCCTGGACCGTTCCCAGGGCTGTTGTCTGGCCGATAATTTCTACAGTACAGATCGGCCTGGACGATCTCAACATCGTCCCGGACGATCCTGTCCAGAAATCATCCAGAAAACATTCCAGAAATCAGCTGTTTTCAATGCACTGATCGGCCTGGATGATCTCAACTTCGTCCTGGCCGATTCTGGGAGGAAAATCCAATTCAGAGAGGAACAGTAAGGGAACGAGATCTCACAATCTCCCCACCTTAGAAAAATGTCGTCCCGACATTTCCCTACAGGTACGAAGAACAAAACAACCAAAACAAATCGATCCAAATCCAAAGTCAAATCAAAACTCGTCGAAATCCATACAGAACACACAATGCAATCAATCAAATGTCAATATGTAATGTTCATATGTCAATATCAATCGGTTAGTCAAATCAATCTTACCAGTAGAACTTTCCGGTCGTTGCTGATCTTCACGATGCTGTAAACTCTGTAGACTGTAAACACGTGGCACCACTGGAGGAAGTGCAGGAGGTCGTGGTGCAACTGTCTCTCTCTGATCTCTGACAGCTCTATCATCCATCCTGTTCCCTGATCTCTCACTATAGGCTCTCGAGCCAATAGTCCTCTGCTGTCCTGTACCCCTACCAGAATCAGTCCTTCCACCCAGTCCTTTCTGAGGACAATCTGCTGCTCTGTGTCCTTGCTGTCCACAGTAAAAACACTGTCCCGTCAATAGGTAGCACCGACCTGCATGTCGTTTACCACAGTGAATGCACTCGCCAGAACCACCAGACGATACTACCGATGCAGATCGTGATGCAGATCTCGATGCAGATCCCTTCGAGCCCTCATACCTGCTTCTCTTCTCTCTATCTCTATCTCTACCAGAATCATCTCGTCGTACCTCATCTCTCCTCCTCCTGGTATCCTCGTACCTCGATACCGGTGTCGCCAAATCAATCTCTATCAATCGGGCTCGCTCCACTAGCTCAGAAAACTCATGGATCCGAAAAGGTACTAGTGGATGCCTCAGCTCTCTGTTCAATCCGTGCAAAAATCTATAACACTTTTCCTCGGCAGTAGGAATCAGATGAGCAGCGTACCTCGCAAGTGCAGTAAACTCGGCCTCATACTGCATCACTGACTTGCGGCCTTGCTCCAATCTCATGAAAGCTTCCTGCATCTGCCGCTGAGCTGACGGTGGTACAAACCGCATCCTGAACACTGCAGTGAACTTATCCCAGGTGATCTCAACATTGGTCTTCCCCTGAAATTTCTCTCTATGTTGTCCAATCCACCATCTCTCCGCTTCTCCTTCAAACAGGAACACAACTAATGGTACCTTTCTATTCCCCGGACACTGCATGCTGTCAAAAATCTTTTCTACTCTCAGGATCCAATCCTCAGCAGCCTGTGGTCCCACAGCCCCTTTGAACAACGGAGACTTCAGCTTGTGGAACATCTGCAAGTGTCTGTCTACCTCTTCTTCCTTGCTCCCACTCATCTTGCTCTGGGCATCCCCCATAACATGTGCAATTGCAGTAGCCAACTGCATCATACTCTCTGAAGGTACTGGAGCTGCGTTGTGTTGCTCATTTGGTACACTGGATTCTGCTGGAGGATCCATATCTTTTCACTTGCACAATTCAAAACAATAATACACACATGCAATGATTTATGCCAATGAAGCTCTTAAAGCTACCCAATCTACCCAATTCTCAATCCAAACCTACAACTCTGGTAACAATCCATTCTTCCAATAACACTGCTCTGATACCAAAAACTTTGTCATGCCCCAAGATCAAACTTGGAAAGAATGTCAATCAATTACTCCAACAATTTACCAGAGTTATCTAAAAACCTTCAGTAAGCAATCTATCAAACATCTATAAAATTTAAACATCAATATATCAGTCGATTCATATCTCAAAACATCATGTACAATACTTAGGAACTATACTATCAATACAAGCAAAGAAACTATCCTGTCCTGAGTACAAAAGAATCATCAATCGACCAAAAGACAAAAACCTGAAGATCTGGATCAATTCCTATCTCATGCTCCCAAGCCCTGACCTGAAAATATCAACCACATATAATGAGCTTTACAAAGCCCAGCAGGTCACCTAATACCTATAACTGAAATCAAAGCACGGCAATGCTATCAATATGCATGTCAATCTATCAATCCGAATCAGTCAATGGTCAATGAGTCTATGCAGCGGAAATCAAATCAGTAGTCGATGCAATCCGGAAATCAATAGTCAATAAAACCAATCAATGCAGCGGCAGGCAAATCGATAAATCAACTCAATCAATCAATATCCGTCAATCAAATCAATACGGTCAAATCAATGAAATCAGTAGAGAAAAGCGATACGGAACAACGAATCTATAAAGCAGTCAATACAGTGCAGAAACAGTAGCGATAGCGAATCTATAAATTCTATAGGCAGAAGTACAATGAATCTATACAATGTCCATGTTCATGCTATCAATGCAATATCTATATCTATTCATGTCCATATCAGTGCTTAGTAATATCAAATGTCAATGCTCGATAATCAATCGATGAAATCAATAGAATCCGCACGATACAGTAAATCCGATCAAATCAATAAAGCAGAAATCGATAAAGCAATAAATCCGTAAGTCAATACAGTAAACATGCAATTCAATACTATATACTGAACAAGTACAATCAATGGTCATGTTGCTGTTGTAGAATCTATTTTGCTGTTGTAGATATTCATACATTGGTTCTTATGAAAAGAAAGAGTCGTCACTCTATTGCCCGTCGGCCGCCCGTCGGCATATAATCTCCTTATGACTCCCATCGTTATATCCATGATCCATGATCTATGATTTAAAGGAAAGCCCGTCGGCCCACCATCCTGTACAGGTATCATCTCCAACCAATGTTCAACCAGGTTATACGTGTTCCAGTATCAATAATCAATCAATAATCAATATTAACGCAATCATATCAATAATCATATGCATATCGATTCAATCCATCAATTTCAGCCAAATCAGAAATCATACGAAAATCGGGCAGAGTAACGGTAGTCGGTCAAATTTATACAAAAATCCTGCAAAAAGATACAAATCCCAAATTTCTTCAAATTACCAACGAATATCCACGGCATCAATACAAGACTATCAATGTAAAGAATCCAAATCAAATCAAGTCCTAATAATTTTCTATTCGATTAAAATCGCGTAGAATCAATTCCGACCGATAAAATCTTCGTAGAATACAGTCAAATCGTGTATAATAGTCATATCTATAACATACTAAAAGTTGTGCGGTGGAAGTTGTGTCAAATCAAAATCAGGTCTAAAAGTAGACTACGAAAACACAAAACAGTGCACAACTCGATCAAAACACAATATCTTCGAAAACAAAAATAGGGTTCGGAGTCCTTACCACGAGATCTACACTTTCTCCAACAGCAGCGTCGGACGAAAAGCGTTCCGCGGTCTCCGAAAACCAGCTTTTCTTCTTTTTCCCTTTCTCTTTCTCTTTCCTCAAAATATCTGAAATTAAAATCTGATTTTCTCTCTCCTCAAAACGAGCTCATTTCCTTATATCTTACTCAGATCGGCCTGGCCGATCGCCAGATCGTCCCGGGACGATCAGACCAAATTCTGATCGTCCTGGACCGTTCCCAGGGCTGTTGTCTGGCCGATAATTTCTACAGTACAGATCGGCCTGGACGATCTCAACATCATCCCGGACGATCCTGTCCAGAAATCATCCAGAAAACATTCCAGAAATCAGTTGTTTTCAATGCACTGATCGGCCTGGACGATCTCAACTTCATCCTGGCCGATTCTGGGAGGAAAATTCAATTCAGAGAGGAACAGTAAGGGAACGAGATCTCACACGGACGTCGGCAACAGTGCTGACCGGAGCACACAAACGGAGCGTGGACTTGGGCGCTCAGTCGGGCTCGGGCTCAGACTGTTGATCTTCCTGCTGGAGACGGTGCCAGGAGAAGCCGGCTCTGGGGGATTCGAATCCGCACGGCGCTGTTTGAGCGGAATTCAGGCGGCTGGTCAGGCCGGAGGTGGAGGCCAGCTGGGATCCTCCGGCTGGGAGGTCAGAAGCATTACGCGTCCGGCTTGTTCTGCTTGCATTAGCTGGAAGACGTGGTCTGAAAGCAGGCATTCCCGTGGAAGATAGCCCGAGCGAACCAAGAGGCGGAATGTGCAGGCAGCTGCAAGCGTGGAGTTGTGAAATCCGGAGTTGTTCGCCGGCAGTTAGTCGAGACAGAGTCGACGGGCTTCAAGAAGATTGGAGCGGTGATCCGAGTGCGGGACAGGTCCGATCGGAGGCGAACGAAGCTGAAGTGCAGCTGGAGCGGAATCGAGCTCGAACGAAGTTTGCATGGAGACTGACAGAATCGCGAGGGTGTTGCACACGAACGCGGGCTGCAGACCGGCGGCAGCTAACTCGTGTGATCCTGGTAGCTTGCGTTGGGAGCAGCTCACGGAAGTAGGCTGCGGGAGGAAAACGGCGTGCGACGAGCGGAGTCGCTGTTTTGAATGTGTTGGCTATGAGATTGACACAGAGGCAAGCACACGATCTTGGCAAGGCCGAGGTCAGAGCTTGCGTGAAGATGTGGAGAAGGATCCACGTTCGTGCTGTTTCGTGCAAGGTTCATCGGAATAGGCGGATTTGCCGGAAGCCGGAAGTCGGAAGTGACTTCGACGGTGGCCTGGTGCCACGATTTGGAGGTATAGCAGTCAAGATCACAGAGGATTGGAGATCCTTGCAGCTCATGGGGAGCAAGGTGGAGTGCAGCCGTAGGCGAGAGAGCCTGACGGGAGCTCGTTGCACGAGCTGAACAAGCTAGCCAAAAGCTTGTGATCGCGCTGGAGTCGCGAGAGGCGAAAGATCTGTTCAGATCTTTGAGGTGGAGCTGTGGACTTCAAGTGGAGTCCAGGAGATTACGAAGTGGAGTCGACTTGTTCTTAAGTTGTTTCGAGAGTGCAGAGCGCCTGGAGGTGCGCATGGCACTGGCTGAAGACACGCAGGTCGCTGGCCGGACGCGGCGTGAGTTTGTGACGACCGGAGAAGAACTGTTGGGTGTGACAGCAAGAAGAGGACTAGGTCTTTGTTAACGGCTGGTTCTTGAGCTTCTTGTGTACCCTTCTTGTTCGCCTCTGGTTTGGTCTTCGTCTTTGAAAGGCAATAGGATATATTGCCGGTTTGAAGCTGTTTGTGCCGTAAGATCCAGATCCTTAGCTGAACGCTGATTTGCAGGTGAGTTGATACCTGCTGGGCTCTCAGAGTTTTGGGGTTACGTCCCCTGGTTTACCCGACTGTATGTTCTTGGTTGTTGTTTTAAGAACAGTAGATTTCTTTGTTTTGTAAATCTAGGACCAATGTGGAGATTTGTTGTACTTTGTTCCTAGATTTAGGTTTTAGGCTTGTATAGCCTTGTGTGTAGCTTGTGTTGTTACATTAGGTGCCTATAAATAGAGGCCCTATGTCTTGTAATAGATATGGTTTAAGAAATTAAAGATATTACTGTTGGCTGCCTCCCTCTTCCCTTCTACTCTCTCCCTCCTCCTCCTCTCTCAACTTCAAAGTAGAGGAAGTGATCTTCCTCTCTTGCAAGGAGTTAGATTCAACAAATGTCTTATGAGTCGAGTTCAACTAGCCTAGCTTGAGCCAGCCCTAACTAGTCTCATTAGCTCGTATTCTTTCGAGATTAGAATTAAATGAATAAAAATATAAAAAATTTGATAGAACATGAAATGGAGCTTGTTGATGAAATGATATAAGTATTCGAAAGCATAATTAGTATATTTTTATTGGATTCATTATGAAATTAATAAAGCTTATCTAGATGAAAATAATAATAGAAGTATAATAAATAGGTTTAATAATAAAGTTATATTACAATAATAAATATCATAATATTATATATATGATAATAGTAATATGATACTCTTTTGAATATAATAACTCTCGTAACTGTAATGATAGTGCGGGTCCTCATTTAATAAGGAACTTTTATTACGTCCTCTGATCGGACGTAGCTCTACGTTCGGTCAGAGGATTGTTACTCGGTTTTTGCTCCGTATTTGGTCGGTATTGCTAGGTATTCTTTGGTAATAACGAGAAATACCGCTATGTGAAGATCAATACCGAGTAATACCGAGCAATACTGAGCAATACCCAATAATCCCAAGCAATACAGAGCATAGGTAAGAAGCTGGTGGTAGCGGTAGGGAGAATGTCCAAAATAGTTAAAAAACCAGGCAAAAGTCCAATAGCGATTTGGCGAAGATCAGTGGTCGGGCGGAGGTTCGACAGTGGTCTTGCAACAATTGGTGGAGATTGGCAGCCGAACGAAGGTATGATAAAGGTCGACGGTTGGGTAGAGGTTTAACGATGATCACTGGTCTGACGACTATTGGCGGTTCGATAAAGGTCCTATAGTGATATATGGTTTGATGATGGTATGACAACAATCAACGACTTGGCGGAGGTTTAACGGTGGTCGGCGGTCCAACGGTAGTCTGGCGGGTGTTGATGGCCAAGCAGACCTTTGACGTTAATCGGAGGACGATGACAATCGAGTGAAGGCTCTGCGACGGTCGGAGGCTGGTGGAAGTCCGTTGGTGTTTGATATGGTGATTAATGAAATAATTAATTAAGAATTATAGTTTAATTTTTAAAGTATGAATTACTCAATGTATATTTTAAGTAGAAGACAATGCTTTATTCGAACACACAATGTAATGCAGTGTAGTATTTATTTTTTCAACAAAATTAATTTTATATTATTATAGTAAAGATAAATAAAACTTACAATATTATTCAGCCTCTTGATGACTAAAGTTTTTTTTTTAATGTGAAATTAAAGTATTTGTAGGGGTGAAAGCTGTGTTTATGAGTTGATTGTTAGAGTGGAAGAATTATGAAAATGTTGTGTGTAGCATTGTACGAGTATTCTATGTAGCACTACAATTTTTAACTTTTTATTGCGTAACATTTTATGTAGCCTTTAAAACCCTATAAATAGGAGAAGATGAAGAACAACAATTTGGGAAACTTTTGGGACTTATATAGTGGATACTTTGTCAAGTTTGAGACTCATAGTTTATTGAGTATTTTATAGCTTTGCTTTATAGTCTCTCTCTCTCTCCATTTTCACATAATTTTCCAGGTCACTTGCACACTTTGCATTTCTACTAGCTTAGGTGTCTTTCACGAACAAAATTGATTTCAATAAGAATCAAATGAGGTGTATTTGAAATATTATGCACAATCAAATTTAACCGAACAAGTTAAATAAATTAACTAAAGATTGTTGACATTCATAAGCCGAGCTATACTAGTCATCGATTATCAAAAGAGTGAATTATTATAATTGATGTAATATTAAATTTTTATATAAATAAATTTTGAAAGTATGTCAATCTTCTGTTAAATATACTACAAATTGCTAAAGAAGTATCCGAAAGCATGAGACGCTGGAATTTTCATTATGCTAAGCTTTCACTTTAGTCCCACATTGCTGAATTGTTTAGAATGTTGTCACTTATAGACCGGACATTTGCTATGAACAGTTGCCGAGCTTTGTAACGTGAGCTTGTAACCTATGTGGGGGCATTTGGGTGCTCTGAATGATTCATCTGGGTTCGTTGGGCTATGAATATTAGCCCGCCCGATCCCCAAAGCTATGGAGGTTACTTAACGACTTTCAAGCCCTGAATTTAGTTGTGTTCCAAATTAGAGGTGAACTCATAGGGGCTGTGGCATAACAGAGCACAGCGATTACTTCCTGAGCTCTCGTCGGTGGATGGATAACCGGCCGGTTGTCCGGGCAAGCCGAGTATCTTTGGGCCTGGTGAACCAAACTGGCACCTTTTTTATCGCGAAAAAAAAAAGTTTTGTTGAAGAAAATCTCAAAAAAACTGATAAAATCTCAGTATATGATTATTTCGAAATTAAGCTAAAAGGCTAAACAAAATTTATTATTATCTTTGATCATTCTTCTTTGGGGAGAGGATGTTAGAAATCAACATAATTTACAATTAATTCATTTCATTTTTCTTAATTTCTTTTATTTAATGGTATAATTTTCTTATTTTTTTATAAACTAATTTAAATTTTATAAATATTTTTTTTTCAAATAAAAAATATTATTGGGACTAATTTTCAAGTTGCTATACACTGGTTCTAATTTCCGATGGGACTAATTTTCAAGTTGGGTCAAGTAGAATTTGACATGTTTATTAAAATATCAGAGTTTATGTTGACCCAAATTAGGAATGTGGTTGGATTTGGGTTATCCTCTAACTTTGAAATTGATTTATTTAATTTATTTTTCTTCTAAATTTTCTTATTTTTGATATATTAATCTAAAATCTATGATTCATAAGCTAATAAAATATTTTTTTTCCATTTAAAATGAGTCATTGGGCTTGATTTAGATTCCTAGCGGGTTAGGTCTGGGTTTCCAACGGGTCAAGTTTAAGTTTAGTATTTAGACATGTTTATTAAGTGACCATAATTTGAGTTGACCTAAATCAAATTAGGCTGATAAGGTGCTCGGATCATATATAAAGGATGTTTGTGGTTGTCCTTTGTGGGTGCTTTACTGTAGAAGGGGTTAAAAATTATGGTTACAATTAGTTAGTCCCACTTGTTGTAAAATTGATTTCAGCATATGGGGATTGAGAAAGGAGAAGTTGATTTGGAACAGTGAGATATTTGAATGACAATAAAGTTGGTAGGTGATCCAAGATTTTTTATGGAGAAAAAATTACTTAATATTTTAAAATAATTTATTTAATTATTCAAATAATTCAAAAATTGAATAAGCTAGTTTAACAGTTTGCCTAACCTTATTTCTCTCCAAGAATGTGTTCATGGGAAAATTATTACATCCCGTGTCCGGATTCATCCGGACATCAATCCAGACACGCCACGTCACCCAGATAACCCGAGGCCCATTATTGTTTCCGAATGACGTGGCGCGTCTGGATTGGTGTCCGGAAGGTCCGATCACCGGACATAATAATTCGCGTGTTCATGAGATCTTTCATAAGCCTGCAAGCATCAACAAATAAAGCGAAAAATTTAAATACTGACAAGTAATCGTAGTCACGTTCAAATATGAATAAGACATAATATACATGCATGTGAATTCCAAGCACCCATAGTTTAATAGATATCATACTATATGAAAGCAATAGGGATAAATATTACAGGGAACAATGGAGTCACCTTGTGGATCAACAAGGTCGTTGCAAAGCAATACCTTCAATCCATCACATTTTAAAGAAATTAATTCAAACTGAAACCCAAATCAAAGGAAAAGAAAGCTTATAAAAACAAAATCTCACTTCGGAGGAAAAACAGGTGATCTTTCTCATGCTGCTGATCATCCTGCCGTATTCTCGTCGTCCTCCTTACAACTACTAGAGAAATAAAACAATCAAGAGCTAAACAACCACTCTTGTAGTTTATAAGATGAAAATGAGGAAAGCAGAAAAATGAAAAAACCACGCTTACATTGGAGAAGGCGGTGCGAGATGCGCGAGGGAGAAGAACTCGTAGAATGCATAGAGCCTCAGGGCACGCTCCGCTAATCTCCGCCTCCACCTCAGCCGTCGCGTCCTTCTCACATGCGCAATGGCCCCGTCCCCGTCGTATTCCTCTGTTCCACATTTAACAAAGCGTCACTTTCTTATTTCGCGCGTGACAATTTCTAATCCGCTCAATTTGATCAGGTTTCAATGTCGCACGAACGACCTCATGTAATACACTGTTGATGCTTTGGAGGATTTACGTATGTTCCGCTCAAAATTAACCAAACGACCTAATTTAAGTAATCGCGTAATTGCATTATTTTACCCTTCTAATTTTGCATACCAAACAACCCCTAAATATATCATGAATTTGAAAGCTCATTGATCAATTGCCCCAAATTCTATTATCATATACAATATTATCATATACAAAATTATCACAAGAAGTCATTAAAAATCAAAATCATATTATGTAAAAGCAAAAAGAATAAAGCATTCTCTGCAAAATATGCACGTTAAAATTATGGTTTTCACTAAAAAAATACAATCTTTTTTTGCCGAAAGCTTGAGACGTTGGAATTTTTATTATGTTAAGCTTTCACTATCGTTTTTTTAGTCCCACATTGCTGAAGCTTTTTCAATGTTGTCATATATAAATCGCTCATTTGCTCAGGCGTGGCCACTTAGTTACCTTGAATGATTCATCAGATAGCCTTCGTGTAAGTAGAGATGTCAATAAATTATTTAATTCAATTCAAACTTGAAAATTTAGATTCAAGTTGTCCAATTGAGGCTTCGTTTGGGACGGCTTTTTTATTGCTTTCTAAAACAGAGTTTTAGTACAAAAATAACAAATTTTGTACTAAAACTCCGTTTTAGAAAGTAATAAAAAAGCCGTCCCAAACAAAGCCTGAGTTTAGTTTGAGTTGACCAATCAGCTTAAAATTAATTAATTTAATTGTTTTACGTGAAAAGGTTGGAGTAGCTCCAGTAGAAGATAAGATTAGAGAAAGTCGCCTTAGATGGCTTGGTCACATAAAAACGACGGCCTTGCGATGACTCGGTTAAGTGAGTAGAGGTATTTATTAGGAATGTAGGGGTAGACCTAAAAAGACTTGGTTAGAAAATATTAGGAATGACCTTTTTTATTAGATTTAAACGAGAATTTGACTTTTAATAGGACACAATAGAGAAAAAAGATTCATGTAGCCGACCCCACGTAGTGGGATAAAGGCTTGATGTTGTTGTTGTTGTTTCTTAATTTTTTTATTTATTTGTATGATTTTCTTATTTTTGAAAAATTGACTTAAAATTTATGATTGATAAGCTAATAAATAAATAAATATAATATATTTAATTAAAACAAGTTATTAGGCCTAACTCAAGTTGCTAGCAGCTGGGTTGGGTTTCGAATGGGTCAAATTCGCGTTTAATTTTTTGACATATTTATTAAATGAGCAGTGTTCGAGTTGATCCAAATCAACAATTGGTCGGGTTTGAGTTGACCCGCCAACTTGAAATTGACTAATTTATTTTATTTTCTTAATTTCTTTTATTTGTTGATATAAATTGTTTTATTTTTTTTATAAATTAATCATTCCATACGACAATATTGCTCATAACGATAGAAGATAAAGTCAAGAGGCCATAGTGTTGATGTCAATACCATAAATTGATTTAATAGTAATGGCATGTCACAATGTTGATAGCGATGACATGTGTCAAAATTGGGTTGATGGGTCAACTCAAACCCAACACATTTAATAAAGGAGTTGAAATTCTTAAATAATTCAAAAATTCAATAGGCCAATTCCACAGTTTGCCTGTTGAACTAATGGTTTTGGTTGGTTCTAGCCTGTTTGATGTAGAAACAACTTTAGGATAAACCAAATCGGGCAAAAAAACCGGTTCACGATTGAACAAAAGGGTAATTTTGAAAAATGTGAGTGCACTATTTACATGAGTATTATGATTAGTAAGTATTCATTTTAAACACCAACAAATGTGCAAAATTTGATGAAAAAAATGTTAAAATGTTTTTTAAGTTAAATAGTAGACAAATTTATATATTTTAAAAATATCAAAAATAAGTATTATTCTTAGTAAATTCTTTTAAATTTGATATAATACTCAACAATTCCTCTTTCTTAAACCATATTTTGAATTTCAATAAAGAAGAAAGCCAACAACTAAGTTCGCTGAATTGTCGAATTAAATTAACAAAAATTTAGGACTCATTAGATATGCCTCGTCTAAATGCACATTTATGATAGAATAAGATTATATTGGAAGTCGAAGGAGAACTCAGCTGAAAGGACCAAAAGGCGTCACTCACCCAGGCTTTCTTGGGAATTCACCCTATATGAACAAAATCAGGATTCATCCCTAGAGTTGGTAACTTGACACTCACCATATTTTTTGACCATATCTCAATCACCCTCTCCCTCTCTCGCAAGCAGATAAGTTTCACCAAATTAAGCTAGATGAAGGCACCCGCTCATGGCCCTCAGTTCAACTCGCCGTGACCATTGAAGCAAGAGTTCTCCTTTCCCCGTGACAACATCTCACTTGCTCACTCTATCTAGGCAAACTCAGATCTTCCATACAAGTCACTAACCCCGTCAACCAACTTACCAACTACTGCTCACCTCTCATATAAGCACTTGCCTAAGCACACTCGACACTACTGGATTTTCCCGTTAGCAACTCGTCAAAGCCTTCCAATTGTGGCCTCCTTGCCAAGTAGGAGATAATACGTGTTTAGATTAGTGTGTAACATTGTACTAGTAGTCTATGTAATGTTGTACTTTTTAACTTTTTTTATGTAACATTTCATATAGTCCTTAGAATCATATAAATAGGGGATGATGTAGAATAATTCGAGAAACTTTTGGGGTTGATATAATGGATATTTTGTCAATTTTGAAACTCATAGTTTCTTGAGTATTCTAAACCTTTCCTATACTCTCTCTCTCTCTCTCTCTCTTTCTCTCTCTCTCTCTCTTCATTTTCGTAATAAGCAAATTTGAATCCAACAAGGATCAAATGAGGTGTATTTGAAATATTATGCAGAATCGAATTTAACCTGACAAGTTAAATAAATTAACAAGAGATCATTAACATTCATGAGCCTTGATACGTCGTCAAAAAATTATCTTAATCGGGCGTGAATCTCGATACAAAATCAAATTGAAAACTTCAAAAATTAATTCAGAGACCATCAGAACTCCGATTTTAGCAAACTTACAGTCGAACTGGCATCTCGGAAATACGAACCCAACGACACCAAATTCGACTCAATCCGAGCCCAAATGGGTCCAAATCAAGGACCCGAAGCACTTTTGGAAGGTTCAAACCACAATTTGGATTACCAAACGATTTTCAAACATAACAAGCTTATGCTCGAATCGAGCGGCTCGACAAGATGAATCCAACGAGCTCAAGATCGCTGAATTCCGACATCATTAAGGTCTTCAAATGTCTAAAGAACAGAGCATGATCAAAGGATTCAACATCGGCCGTTCATCCGACCACTCCCCATTTACCCTTGATCTCTCACCTATTTACGGACCATGCCACTCCAGAAATCTATAAATAGAGCTCCCTCTGCTCTTGAAAGATGACCCCCTAAGCCTAAGGAAAAAAGAGAGAGATCGGAGATCGCTCTTGCTTCCTTGCCTCCTCGACCACCGTCGGAGTTTCGCCGGACAACCACCGGAGTTCTGTCAAACCACCACTGTTCTGCCACCGTCGGACTTCTACCGGACCACTGCCTGACGCCGTTGCTCCGCCGGACCACAACTTGAGGCCTTCACCTTCGCCGGACCACCACTTGAGGCCCTCACCTCTACCGGACCACCACCCGAGGCCCGAACTTTGCCGGACCATCACTTGCGGTCCTCACCTCCGTCGGGCCATCGCCTGACGCTGTTGCTCCACCACTTGAGGCCCTCACCTTCGTCGAACCACCGCTTGACGCTGTTGCTCCGCTGGACCACCACTTGAGGCCCTCACCTTCGTCGGACCACCGCCTGACGTCGTTGCTCCGCCGGAACACCACCTAAGGCTCAGGATTCCGCCAAGCCATCACTAGAGGCCTTGTGCTCCACTAGGACACCAGTTGAGTCCCGACTTCTGCCGAACCACCGCTTGAGGCCCTGTGCTCCACAAGAATATCAACTGAGGCCCGAACCTCCGTTAGACCACTACTTGAGTCCTTGAGCTCCACCAGGCCACCACTCGATGTCTAGAGTTCTCCCAAAATACTGTAACCTCTATCAACAGACAACGGTCTTTCAGACCCCAGTCTCCTACCGACTATGGTCCTTCAGATATTCGTCGCCTACTATAGCTCTTCATACCTTCATCACCAGACAACGATCTTTCAGACCCCGGTCTCCTACCGACTATAGTTCTTCCGACCTCCATCGCCTACTATGGTCCTTCCGACCTACATCGCAATACAATGGTCTTTCTGACCCTGGTCTCCTGACGACTACGGTCCTTCAGACCTCCATCGCGTACTATGGCCCTTCTAACCTCCACCAACAGACAACGGTCTTTCTGATCCCGGTCTTTTGTCAAATACGATCTTTTTAGCCCCCAACCTATCGACTATGGTCCTACCGACCAAACAAACATGTCTATATAACTCCCACCATGTAATGCATTATATATGATGTATATTTGTGACATCAAGCCGAGGGCTTCTCCTAAGGAGGGGCCTCAATTGTAATCGACAACAAATACTAGTGGATTCATTCAAACTTAGCCAGACCCCATGATTTTCCTCCTTTTAAGGGTTTCCACATAAAAAACTATGGTGTCTTTTATGAACGCTACACTCTCTCTCTTATCTGATTGTGTTCTGGATCTTCGTACAATGTTAAGACGTTAAACTATATATTTCTCTACCCCGCGAATATTCTAGGACACAACAAGCCTAGCTACACCAATCATCGATTATCAAAAGAGTGAATTGTTATAATTGATATGTATATAAATTTCTATATAAATAAAATGTGAATGTATATCAATCTTCTATTAAATATATTCTGAATTTGAAAGCTCATTGATCAAATTGCCCCAAATTCTATTATCGTATACAAAATTATCACAAGAAGTCATTGGAAATCTTATTATGTAAAAGCCAAAAAAAAAAAAAAGCATTCTCTGCAAAATATGCCCAAAGCTTGAGACGTTGGAATTTTTATTAAGTTAAGCTTTCACTATCGTTTTTTTAATCCCACATTGCTGAAGCTTTTTGAATGTTGTCAGATATAAATCATTCATTTGCTGCAGTAGATTGCTGGGCTCAGCAACGCGAGCTTGTAACCCATGTGGGGGCAGTCGGGTGCTCTGAATGATTCATCTGAACCATTGGCTGGTTTGTATTGGGCCGAATGTTGGCCCGCCCGATCCAAGATGGGTAGTTGATTGCTACTGGTTTGGGCGTAGGTCTATATTAGTTGTGTTCTAAATTAGAGGGGAAAGCGTGAGGCTGGTTTAACAGAGCAGCGATTACCTCTAGCTCTCATCGGTGGAAGGAAAACGGGCCAGTGGTCCGGGCAAGCCAAGTAGCCGTTGGGTCTGGTGAACCAAACGGGCATTCTTTTTTTGCAAAAAAAAAAAAAAAAAAAAAAAAAAAAAAAAAAAAAAAAAAAAAAAAAAAAAAAAAGAGATAAATGTTTGTATGAAAAGTTGTTGAAGAAAATCACAAAAAATCTGGAAAAAATCACAGTATGTGTTTTTATCAAAATGATTTCATTAATGGCGTAGACGCTAATGATGCTAAAATTTGATAAAATAAAATTTATTATTCTTTGATCGTTCAGATTTTGATTGAGAAATCAGAATATTTTCTACCCTCATGTGGCAATTGGTTGGGTTCGGGTTGACTGTCAACTTGAAATTGACTCATTTAATTTTTTTTTCTTAATTTCTTTTCATTATTGATATAATTTTCTTATTTTTGATAAATTAACCCATTCATAGGTTGATTTTGAATTAAATCGGGCGGATATCTTCCTCGCCTGATCCTACTAGCAAGCACTCTGATTGCTGGTACAACAATTGTTTAGTCTTAAACCCACACCTTAGGCCAAGAGATGAACAAAAGAAGAATTTTTATTTTGCACCGGGTCAATCCAAAGATTAATCAGAATGTGTCACATCATATTTTTTTGCTCGGGATACTGTTGTATACCGGTTGATGTCCGCTATCCACATAAAATAATTTTCCATTTGCATTGAACTTTTATAATTTATTTAATATTATCAATTAAAAATAAATAGTATTTAAATAAGTAAAAATTATTTTAAAATAGATAGTCTATCTTATGAACATAAGAGTTCAACGCAAATGGAAAACTCTCTCTTGGTATGCGTTAGAATTGAGTAATATCTCACATTAGTAATAAAGTCTTGGAAATTTTTAATTTAAAATTAAGCATTTTAAATTTTAAATTAATTTACAAACGTTGCTTAATATATTATTTAATCATTCAAATAATTCAAAATTTAAATAGGCCGGTTCAAGAGATTGGTGATCGTTTCAACAGTTTGCTGGTTGGTCCGGTGGTTCTGTCTAGTTCTAGACGATTTGATATAGAAACAATTTTAGGATAAATCGGATCGGTAATAAGATCGGTTCAGAGTTGAACAGGTCAGACCGGCCAGTTCTTTCTGATTTTTAAAACCTTGAAAAATACTATTGATACGGCATCACAAAAATTATCTTGATCGGGCACGAATCTCGAGGCAAAAGCTAGTTGGAAACTTCAAAAATTAATTTTGGGAGCACCCGAACTCCGATTTCAGCGAGCTTACATTCAAACTGAGAGTCTCGGAAATACGAACCCAACGACACCAAGATCAACCCAATCCGAGCTCAAAAGAGTCCGAATCAAGGGCTCAAAGCGTTGTTGGAAGGTTAAAACTGCAATTTGAGTTACCAAACGGTCTCCGATTTTGACGAGCTTATACTCGAATCGAAGGGCTCGACGAGACGAATCCAACGAGCCCAAGACCACAGAATTCCGACATCACTAAAACCTTTAAATGTCCAATGAACGGTGCACGATCGTAGGATTGAATATCGGCCGTCCATTTGACCATTCCCTATTCGCCCCTGATCTCACACCTATTTACGGGCCATGCCACTCCATAAAATCTATAAATAGAGCCCTCATTTCTCATAAGGGGGGACTCAAGCAAGAAGAGAAGGAAGAGGAGAAGGAGGAAGCTCCTCCTCGACGGCCGCCGGACCACCGCAGAAACACCGCCGGACCTCCGCCGGACTGCTATAGGAACCTCTTCGGACCACCACCGAAGCCTCGCCGGACCACCGCCGGAGTTTCACTACACCACTGCCTTAAGGTCCGACGTTCAGTCCCGACGTCCTTCTAAAGACCCGACGTCCTGCTGAAGACCTGACATCCTGCTTAAGACCCAACGTCCTACTCAAGGCCAGACCATCGACAGGGACTAACACCTGACTCCTTGTCTCTTACCGTCTACGGTTCTTCTGACCTCTGTCGCCTACTACGGTCCGTCCGACCTCCATCACTAGAAAACGGTCTTTCAGACCCCAGTCTCCTACCGCCTACGGTCCTTCTGACCTCTGTCGCCTACTACGGTTCGTCCGACCTCCATCAACAGACAACGGTCTTACTGACCCTCGTCTCTTGCCGACTACGGTCCTTCCAACCTCCGTCGCCTACTACGGTCCGTTCGACCTCCATCAACAGACAACGATCTTTCTGACCCTGGCCTCTTGCCGACTACGGTCCTTTCGACCTCCGTCGCCTACTACGGTCTGTTCGACCTCCATCGCCAGACAACGGTCTTTCTGACCCCGGTCTCCTGCCGACTACGGTCCTTCCAACTGAACAAACATGTATAGGTAACTCCTAACATGTAATGCAATCTATATGATGTATAGTTGCTACATCAATACAAGGCCTTCTCTAAAGGAAGGGCCTCATTTGTAATCGACTGCAAATACTAGTGGATTCATTCAAACTGGGCCAGGCCCCGTGGTTTTTCCCTTTTTCAGGGGTTTTCCACGTAAAACCTCGGGTTTAAAATTAGTTATTTTATTTTCTTAATTTTTTTTCTAATTTGTATTATTTTTTTTTTAATTTTTTAGATTCATGAGTCTTATGATCAATAAGTATTTATTTTAAACACATTAAAAAGTTTTTTTTTAAAGTTAAATAGCAGACAAATTTGTATATTTAAAAAAGATCAAAATAAGTATTATTCTTAGTAAATTCTTTTAAATTTGATATAAAGACAAATGTAGGAGACATATTATTGAAATCTATTTTTTTTAATAGATTGAAGGCATTAAAATTAGAAATTTCTTATCTTATGATATATATCTAGTCTTAAGCTCTCTTCTTGTATAATTCAATCATTTTAAGATTAGTTAAAAATAAATTTTTAATGACTTGTTTAGTGTTTAAAAGACTAAAAAAAAGAATGGAATATGAAAAAGATATAAAGTACAAATAAGATTATGCATCAACATTAGCGATGATATTGGGTGAAAGTCAATGGGCGTCGATTTTGTTGTTAATAACATGTCTTGGCCTTATAATAGATGATGCCATGCATTGACAACGAGTTTCTATATTATTGTTGATTGTGTATACCAGCTTTATAAAAAATGACGTGCATTGGCGTTGATAATAACAGCTATAAAAAGGAGAAAATGTGGCTAAGCGACAATATTTCGGTGATAGAGATTTAATCATGATAGTGGTCAAGTGATTACAATGTGACTACAAGGGTCTGAAATTAGCCAATTGAGGAATGAGATGTCAAGGTCCAAGTATCAATAAAGATGTGCATTGACGTTGATGATGTTAACTATAAAAAGGAGAAACGTGGCTGAGCGATAATATTTCAATGGTAGAGATTTGATTATGATGGTGGTCAAGGTATGATAATTTGACTACAAAGACCTGAAATTAGTCAATTGAGGACGGAGATGTTCAGGTCCAAGTTCCAGCTCTCAATGCCCTTTCTTGTGTTAGGAGTTTATCTTTAATATTCTGAGAGTGACATTTTTATAAATTTCATCGAAATTCCAAAAATATAATTCTTTAGATGGCACAATATTCCCCTTAATTATAGACCATTTTTTAATATTTAGATTGCATGAATATATATATATATATATATATATATATATATATATATATATATATATATATATATATATATATATATATATATATAATATATATATATATATATATATTTAATTTGTCTAATCGACATATGTACTTTAACTAGATTTTTGCTAAAAACAATGTTTATATAATCCCAAATATAATTACAATTTTTTTTTTCATTCAAATGTTTACAAAAAGATATTCATATTTAATTGGATGAATTTTTACAATCACAAGTACACAATGAATTGAAATATACTCATTTCTCTATTAATTTTATGGCGATATAATGTTCTAAATTTAGGTGAATAAAACAACGTTTAATACGGTTCTTCTTCTAAAGAAAGTAAACGATAAAGGATTTTTTATTATGCTAAGCTTCCGCATTTGCCTTTGTATTAATCCCACATCGCTAAATTACTCTGAAATATTATCCAATATAGACTTCTGATTTGGGTTAAAAATCACCGAGCTCGGTAACGTGAGCTTGTAATCCAAGTGGGGGTATCAAGGTACTTCGGATTATTGATCTGGTTTAATGGCTGATTGGTCATCGGGCCCGAAGTCTATCCGGTCCAATAGAAGTTTGCAGTTATACAATTATATACTGCGTGCATAGTTGAAAGCTAACCTCTCGAGAGTGAGATTGAGAGAGTGCTCCCGGTCGTTTGGGGTAAGGGTTGTGGGATTTCTGGTGAAATTAGCTTTGGGCCGTTTGATTCAAACGAGTACCTTTTTTATTTTTGGCCTTAATATTTAACTTTGTTTTCTTCTAATGTCCGTTGAAATTTTAGTTGAGAAAATGCTATTGATAAAAATGCAGTACATTATTTTTGTAATTATATAATGTTTATAATTTTTCCCCTCAACCTCATTATCTTTATTTTTTTTTTTCATTGAACTCGGAACTAACATGAGTTCAAATGGGTCGACCCTAACCTGACTCGGGTATGTAAATTGGTCGGAAATGTGAATCCGGACCCGACCCGACGGGTTGTCCCGATCTGACACGCGTTGCGGTTCTGGCGGCTGCAAGATAGCGAAACGTGGCTGAGCGATAATATTTCAATGGTAGAGATTTGATTATGATGGTGGTCAAGGGATGATAATTTGACTACAAAGACCTGAAATTAGCCAATTGAGGACGGAGATGTTCAGGCCCAAGTTCCAGCTCTTAATGCCCTTTCTTGTGTTAGGAGTTTATCTTTAATATTCTGAGAGTGACATTTTTATAAATTTCATCGAAATTCCAAAAATATAATTCTTTAGATGGCACAATATTCCCCTTAATTATAGACCATTTTTTAGTATTTAGATTGCATGAATATATATATTTAATTTGTCTAATCGACATATGTACTTTAACTAGATTTTTGCTAAAAACAATGTTTATATAATCCCAAATATAATTAGTGATATGTCATCTCAAAATTATATTGATCGGGCACGAATCTCGAGGCGAAAGATAGTTGGAAACTTCAAAAATTAATTTCGGGAGCATATAAACTCCGATTTCAACAAGCTTATAGTCAAACTGAGCGTCTCAAAATTACAAACCCAACGACACTAAGATCAACCCAATCCGAGCCCAAATGAGTCCGAATCAAGGGTTCAAAGCGCTATTGGAAGGTTCAAACCACAATTTGAGTTACCAAACGGCCTCCAATTTTGACGAGCTTATACTCGAATCGAACGGCTCAACGAGACGAATCCAACGAGCCCAAGATCATCAAATTCCGACATAATTAAGGCCTTCAAATGTCCAACGAACGGTGCATGATCAAAGGATTCGATATCGGCCGTCCATTCAGACCACTCCCAATTCGCCCTTGATCTCACGCCTATTTACGGGCTATGCCACTCCAGAAAAACTATAAATAGAACCCTCATTCTACACCAAGGGGACTCAAGTGAAGAGAGAGAAGAAGAAGAAAAGGAGAAGGAGAAAGGGGAAAAGGAAATTTCTCACATCCTCGACCACCGCCGCCGGAGCTCTTCCTGCCGCCTGAAGGCATCGAAACTCTGCCGGACTTTCAGGAAACGCCAGGAACTCGCAGAAGAGAGAAGAAGAGGAGGAGAAAGGGGAAAAGGAGATTCCTCACCTCCTCGACCACCGCCGAAACTCTTCCTGCCGCCTGAAGACGCCGGAACTCTACCGGATTTTGAGGAAACGCAGGGAATTCGCAGGATTTTGTGAATTTCGTGGAAGAAACAAGTTGTATTTGGATTATCCCGACTTGTGGGACGAAATCCGCCATTTGTAATCTACAAAAACACTAATGGAAATTTGCAACTGGGCGAGGCCCCGTGGTTTTTCCCATTTTTGGGTTTTCCACGTAAAAACCCTTGGTGTTCACTCCCTTTTTCTGTTTGTGTGTTAAACTTACGTGCAACGCTAGGACGCAAATTCACAAACTCTACCGCCGCGTATATTCTAACACGCAATAGTTTGGCGCCGTCTGTGGGAACTTCTATCCCACTACTTCGAGTACTGCTACGATGGTGAATAGGCGCAGCAGTCGTTTGGTTGGAGCTTCTCGCTCCAACTCTCGTCAGTCCAGAAACTCGTCTATTAACCATAGAAGACCAATGTCAGCATCTTTTCACCCTGGGGGGCAAAATGCTGCCGGAGAAGGGACTTTGGGACATTCTTTAGAAGAAAGAATCCGGAAGATGGAAGAATCGCAAAACGATCGACAGCCGACGTTGGAAGAGATCCTTCGCCCTCGGGATCCACCAAAGTCAATTCGAGCGTCGTCAAGAAGAAATCCGTCTTCCTCCACATCCTCAATCACAACAGGAAGATGAACTTGCCGATACAGCGAGTTCAACACATCCTCGCATTTTTTCGGATCTCCCCAAAGGCTCTCCCCACCCACACATTGCGGGACTCCCTCACAATGTCCTACGTCACGAGCTGCGAAGATTGGTACGGGAAGAGTTCCCCCAAGGAGATGTGAGGCATGCTCTCCGACAGAAGAATTTCCAGGAGTCATCACCTCTAACTGAAGCCATTCTTCAGCACCCTATTCCGGTCGGATTCAAAGTGCCAAACGTTGAGTCCTACGACGGGACGACCGACCCATATGAGCATATCGACTACTACAGAACCATCATGCATATTAAACGAGCATCAGACGCGCTCCTCTGCCAGGTCTTTCCCGCCACCCTTAAAGGACAGGCCCGAACATGGTTCTACTCGCTTCCACCTGGAACGATCTCCTCTTTTGTCAAATTGGCCAAAGTATTCGTCGAACAATTTGTGGCCAATCGAAGAATTGCTAAGGATTCTTCCCACCTCTTCGGAATTCGCCAAAATGAGGGAGAATTGTTGAAGGAGTATTTTCAACGATTTTCCACTGAAGCACGACAGATTCCAGGAGTAGACCCTGAATTACTAAGAGGGGTCTTTCTTGGAGGTCTTCATCCTGACCCCTTCTATTCGGCCCTTATGCGAGACATCGTCCATTCATACGCTGACTTGATCCATCGTGTGGAGGCACAAATCTCTGCGGATGAAGCTATAAATGCCCACAGGAAATAGTTTGAGCAAATCAGCGGGAAGCGCAAAGGTGCACCTGGGATGGATAATTCTTTCTCACAGCAGAAAAAGCATGGGAAGAATAATCTACCTCATAGGTCTCCGTCACCACGACGAGAACCCCGACAGGAGAAGGAGTACACCCCACTCAATACATCCCAAGCAAATGTATTAATGGCCATCCGTGATCAGGAGAACATGAAATGGCCACACCCTTTGAAGCACAATGTCGGAAACCAGAAGCAATATTGCCACTTCCACCGTAGCCGTGGGCACACTACTGAAGCATGTTGGCAACTCAAGGAAGAAGTTGAGAGACTAATCCGGCAAGGATATCTCCAACAATTCATCAAGAATGCGCCAACCCGAGAGGAAGCTCGTCCCGCTGGGGGGCAAAGTCAACAACAAAGACAACCATTGAATAATATTCAAATGGTTGGAGAGATTGAATGATCACACACTTCATGTATTTGTATTAGCAATATTACTTATCTTGTTGTCGCTCTTATATTGAGTAGAGTGTTACTTTGATATCCCTAATGTCTTCTTCCAAGTTTAATGTTGTGGTATTGTCACCATACATAGATCTCGTGTGTTGAGTGCTTTGTAATTTGTAAGTCATACTAGGGAACAATTGTACTATCTTACTTAATGTAGTAATAGAATGTTCATATTATTGTGATATGATTTTTTCTCTTATGAAAGATAAGAAAAAACTCCTCAAACTCTTTCTCCGTGATTCGAGAAATACATAATACATATTGTATCTCAATCACCGGATGATCAATCCCAGGGGGATTTGATCTGACCTCATCCACACAGGTTAACGTCGTCGAGCAGGGCTCCGACATACAACCTCGGATAGGTCTTACATCCTTGGTGGATTCTCCTGACCTCATCCACACAGGTTAACGTCGTCGAGCAAGGCTCTGACATACAACCTCGGATAGGTCTTACATTCTTGGTGGATTCTCTCGATCTCTTCCATACAGGTTAATGTCATTGAACAAATATTCTGACATACAACCTCGGATAGGTCTCACATCTTTGGTGGATTCTCCTGACCTCATCCACAAAGGTTAACGTCGTCGAGCAGGGCTCCGACATACAACCTCGGATAGGTCTTACATCCTTGGTGGATTCTCTCGATCTCTTCCATACAGGTTAATGTCATCGAACAAATGTTCTGACATAAAACCCTGGATAAAACTTCTTGACATAAAACCCCGGATAAAACTTCTACCCGACGTTGAACTTCTACCCGACGTCGGGCTTCTGCTCGTCAGCGGACTCCTACTCGTCGTCGGACTTCTACTCGTCAGCGGACTCCTACTCGTCGTTGGACTTCTGCTCGTCGACGAATCTTCGTCGATCTTCTACCCGACGTTGAACTTCTACCCGACGTCGGACTTCTGATCGTCAGCAGACTACTACTCGTAGTCGGTCTTCTACGCGACGAAGGACTTCTCCTTTTTGTCGGATTTCTGCTTGTCAGCGGACTCCTACTCGTCGCCAGACTCCTGCTCGTCGACGAATTCTCATCGGTCTTCTACCCGACGTTGAACTTCTACCCGACATCGGACTTCTGATCGTCAGCAGACTACTACTCGCCGTCGGTCTTCTACGCGACGAAGGACTTCTCCTTTTCTTCGGATTTCTGCTCGTCAGCAGACTCCTACTCGTCGTCGAACTTCTGCTCGTCAGCGGACTCCTACTCTTCGTCAGACCTCTACTCGTCAGCGAACTCCTACTCGTCGTTGGACTTCTGCTCGTCGACGAATCTTCGTCGGCTTCTACCCGACGTTGAACTTCTACCCGACATCGGACTTCTACTCGTCAGCGGACTCCTACTCGTCGTTGGACTTCTGCTCGTCGACGAATCTTCGTCGGCTTCTACCCGACGTTGAACTTCTACCCGACATCGGACTTCTGCTCGTCAGTGGACTCCTACCCGACATCGGACTTCTGCTCGTCAGCGGACTCTTACTCGTCGTCGGACTTCTGCTCGTCAGCGAACTCCTACGATGAACTTTTGTCAGTCTTCTACCCGATGACGGACTTCTCTCTGTCGTCAGACTTCTGCTCGTCAGCGGACTTCTGCTCGTCATCAGACTTTTGCTCGTCGTCGAACTTTCGTCGGTCTTCTACCAGAAGACGGGCTTCTCCTCGCCGTCGGACTTCTATCATACACGTCGTCGGAATTCTGACTATCGTAGAAATCCCGTAGGCTTCTGCACGCGAGGAGGAGCGCCAATTCGAGCAGGAAAAAATTCCAACTCGCAAATAACGGAAGCCTCAACCGCCAATAAGCCAGAGGGAGAGGAAGAAATCCCGTAGGCTTCTACGCGCGAGGAGGGGCGCTAAGTCGAGCAGGAAAGAATTTCAAATTGCAAATAACGGAAGCCTCGACCGTCAGTAAACCGGAGTGGGAGGAAGAAATCCCGTAGGTTTCTGCACGCGAAGAGGGGCGCTATTCGAGTAGGAAAAAATTCCAACTCGCAAAAAGCGGAAGCCTCAGCCGCCAGAGAACCGGAGGGAAAAAGAAAGAGAAGATGCAAGTTTTCTAAAGGTTTTAAGGGTTTATTTATAGTTTTTTAGGAGAAAGAAGAGGTTTCTAATTTTCCAAATTTTTCTAAATTTTTCTGAATTTTATCGGAATTTTTTGGGATTTTTTAGGAATTTTTTCGACCAAAAAATGAATAAAAAATCATTTTTAAGAGGAGTGGGGCCCACTTAAGGCGGTGGACCGAACAGGCGCCTCGCCGCGCCTCGCCGCCGTCGAAAGGGCGCGAACAGCGCTCGAATCCGTGGCTATTTCACGCGGATTACTGGCATGGCCGATCCGGCCAGCTGGCGGCCGGCGGCTGGATGCCGCGGCGCGGCCAGGCAGGCCGCGGAGCGGGCTGGGCAGACCGCAGAGCTGCTAGGGCAGGCCGCGGAGCGGCCCGCGGTTCGGTGCCGCCGGAGGCGCCGGCAGTTGCCGGCGGCGGCGGCCGGCCGGATTCGGCCGGTTCGGCCGCCCGGTCCATTCCGGGTCCGAATTTCGTCCCGAAAACAGCAAATTATGTGTTTTTGGGGTCCCGGACACATTTTTTGACATTCCAGACTCGATTTCGGCACTTTCAGGGCCGTTCGAACCTCCTACACGCAAGATCAATTCTTAGTCACTCCCGAAAATTCTTTAAAATATGTGACGCATATTTTCGAACTCCTGGGGCTTCGACGTCCGAAAATAGGGGGGCAACTGATACGTCATCTCAAAATTATCTTGATCGGGCACGAATCTCGAGGCGAAAGATAGTTGGAAACTTCAAAAATTAATTTCGGGAGCATATAAACTCCAATTTCAGCAAGCTTATAGTCAAACTGAGCATCTCAGAAATACGAACCCAACGACACCAAGATCAACCCAATTTGAGCCCAAATGAGTCCGAATCAAGGGTTCAAAGCGCTATTGGAATATTCAAACCACAATTTGAGTTACCAAACGGTCTCCGATTTTGACGAGCTTATAGTCGAATCGAACGGCTCGACGAGAAAAATCCAACGAGCCCAAGATCATCAAATTCCGACATAATTAAGGCCTTCAAATGTCCAACGAACGGTGCATGATCAAAGGATTCGATATCGGCCGTCCATTCAGACCACTCCCAATTCGCCCTTGATCTCATGCCTATTTACGGGCTATGCCACTCCAGAAAAACTATAAATAGAACCCTCATTCTACACCAAGGGGACTCAAGTGAAGAGAGAGAAGAAGAAGAGAAGGAGAAGGAGAAAGGGGAAAAGGAGATTCCTCACCTCCTCGACCACCGCCGCCGGAGCTCTTCCTACCGCCTGAAGGCATCGAAACTCTGCCGGACTTTCAGGAAACGCCAGGAACTCGCAGAAGAGAGAAGAAGAGGAGGATAAAGAGGAAAAGGAGATTCCTCACCTCCTCGACCACCGCCGAAACTCTTCCTGCCGCCTGAAGACGCCGGAACTCTGCCGGATTTTGAGGAAACGCAGGGAATTCGCAGGATTTTGTGAATTTCGTGGAATAAACAAGTTGTATTTTGATTATCCCGACTTGTGGGACGAAATCCGCCATTTGTAATCTACAAAAACACTAATGGAAATTTGCAACTGGGCGAGGCCCCGTGGTTTTTCCCATTTTTGGGTTTTCCACGTAAAAACCCTTGGTGTTCATTCCCTTTTTCTGTTTGTGTGTTAAACTTACGTGCAATGCTAGGACGCAAATTCACAAACTCTACCGCCGCGTATATTCTAACACGCAACAATTACAAATTTTTTTTTTTCATTCAAATGTTTACAAAAAGATATTCATATTTAATTGGATAAATTTTTACAATCACAAGTCTATTAATTTTATGGCGATATAATGTTCTAAATTTAGGTGAATAAAACAACGTTTAATATGGTTCTTCTTCTAAAGAAAGTAAACGATAAAGGATTTTTTTATTATGCTAAGCTTCCACATTTGCCTGTGTATTAATCCCACATCGCTAAATTACTCTGAAATATTATCCAATATAGACTTCTGATTTGAGTTAAAAGTCACCGAGCTCGGTAACGTGAGCTTGTAATCCAAGTGGGGGTATGAAGGTACTTCGGATTATTGATCTGGTTTAATGGCTGATTGGTCATCGGGCTCGAAGTCTATCCGGTCCAATAGAAGTTTGCAGTTATACAATTATATACTGCGTGTATAGTTGAAAGCTAACCTCTCGAGAGTGGGATAGAGAGAGCGCTCCCGGTCGTTTGGGTAAGAGTTGTGGGATTTCTGGTGAAATTATCTTTGGGACGTTTGATTCAAATGAGTACCTTTTTTATTTTTGGCCTTAATATTTAACTTTATTCAAATGAGTTCAAAGGGGTGTCAAAATTGGGTTTCGGTTCGGGTTCGGGTTGAACTCGGAACTAACATGAGTTCAAATGGGTCGACCCTAACCTGACTCGGGTATGTAAACTGGTCGGAAATGTGAATCCGGACCCGACCCAGCGGGTTGTCCCGATCTGACATGCGTTGCGATTCTGGCGGCTGCAAGATAGCGAAACGGTGGGTTATAGCCGGCGGGGCGCGGATTTGGCGTGTGGGCACTGGACAGGTGCGTGGGTGGGAAGGTGAAAAGACGTTCGCAGGCAGGTGCGCGGGCAACCTCGGATGCATGGGCTGCCGCTGGCAGGCCGGGCAACCTCAACGAGTATGTGGGTAGGGTGTGGGCACAGTGGGGACAGCCGCAGGTAGGTGTGCGGGCAGTCGGGACAAGTGCGGACAGCCGCGGGCAGGGCGTGCAGCTCATTTCAAATGGGTTTCCTGGTTGACCTAACAACCTGTTGGGTCAACCCGAACCCACGCTCTCAAGTGGTGGTTTGGCGGAGCATCGACGTCAGGCGGTTGTCCGACGAAGCTCATGCCCTCAAGTGGTGGTCTGGTGGAACTCCGACGTCAGACTGTGGTTCAGCGAAGCTCGGGCACTAAAGTGGTGGTCCAGCAGAGGTGAGGGCCTCAAGTGGTATGGCCTGTAGATAGGTGAGAGATCAAAGTTAAATGGGGAGTGGTTGGATGGGCGCTGATATTGAATCCCTTGATCATGGACTGTTTGATGGACATTTGAATGTATGTCTTAGTGATGTTGGAATTCGGTGATCTTGAGCTCGTTAGATTTGTCTTGTCGAGCCGCTTGATTTGTCTATAAGTACGTTATGTTTGGAAACCGTTTGGTAATCCAAATTGTGGTTCGAACCTTCTAACAATGCTTCTAATCATCGATTTGGACCCGTTTGGCCTCGGATTGGGATGATTTGGTGTCGTTGGGTTCGTATTCTTGAGACACTAAGTTCGACTTTAAGTTTGCTGATGTCAGAGTTCAGATGGTCCCATTTTTAATTTCGAAAGTTTCCAACTCGATTTTGCCTCGAGATTTGTTGCCGATCAAGATATTTTTTTGATGGCGAATCAAATGTGATTATATATATATATATATATATATATATATATATATATATATATATATATATATATATCTGATACGTCATCATGAAATTATCTTAATTGAGCACGAATCTCGAGGCAAAATCAGTTCGAAAACTTCAAAAATTAAATTTGAGATCATATGAACTCCGATTTTAACGAGCTTATAGTCAAACTGAGCGTCTCGGAAATACAAATCCAACGACACCAAATTCGACCCAATCCGAGCCCAAATGAGTCCGAATCAAGGACCCGAAGCGTTGTTGGAAGGTTCGAACCACAATTTGAGTTACCAAACGATCTCCAATTTTGGCGAGCTTATACTCGAATCGAGCGGCTCGATGAGACAATTTTGGCGAGCTTATACTCGAATCGAGCGGCTCGCTGAATTACGACATCACTAAGACCTCCAAATGTCCAACGAACGGTGCATGATCAAAAGATTCGATATCGGCCGTCCATTCAAACCACTCCCAATTCGCCCCTGATCTCACGCCTATTTACGGGCTATGCCACTCCAGACAAACTATAAATAGAGCCCTCATTCTACACCAAGGGGACTCAAGTGAAGAGAGAGAAGAAGAAGAGAAGAAGAGGATAAAGGGGAAAAGGAGAATCCTCTCCTCCTCGACCACCACCGAAGCTTTTCCTGCCGCCCGAACACGTCGGGATTCTGCGTGATATTTAGGAGAACGCAGGAATTCTTCCCAACTTCCACGTGATGCTGAAATTCTTCCCAATTTGCAACAGAGTTCCCTTCTGACGCTGAAACTCCACCCAAGTGAAACCGGAGTTCTCCTTTTCCACCAACAGACGTCGGACTTCTACCCGACGTCGAACCTTCACTCTTCTACAAGTTTCTACCCGACTCCGGACTTCTACCGGTTATCGGACTTCACTGGACGTCTACGCGAAGATGAATTTCTTTCCATTGTTGGACTTCTACCTGACGCTGTCATTCTGATCTTCGTCGTCAGACTACAGTCTTTCTAACCTCCGTCGCCCGCCGACTACGGTCCTCCTGACTTATGTCGCCCGCCGAATACAGTTCTTTCGACCTCCGTCGCCCGCCGACTACGGTCCTCTTGACTAATGTCGCCTGCCGACTACAGTCTTTCCGACCTCCGTCGCCAACCGGCTACGGTCCTCCTGACATACGTCGCCCACCGACTACAAGTCTTCCGACCTCCGTCACCCTCCGACTATGGTCCTTCCGACCAAACGAAAATGTGTACAATGACTCTTTGTATTAACATCATGTAATGTACTCCATAAGATGTACATCAAGCTAAGACCTTCCACCAATGAAGGGCCTCATTTGTAATCGACTGTAATACTAGTGGATTCATTCAAACTGGGCTAGCTAGGCCCCATGGTTTTTCCTCCTTTTCAGGGCTTTTCCACGTAAAAATCTTGGTGTCTCATAAATTCTAGACCCTCTCTCTTATCTGATTGCGTGCCGGATTTTCGTACAATGCTAAGATGATAAACTTTATATTTCTCTACCGCCGGGAATACTCCTGGACGCAACAATATCCATATAAATTATGAAAGCATACCAATTTTCTATTAAATATATTTTGAATAAGAAACCCCATTGATGGGTTCCCCCAATTCTATGCTATATACAAAATGATCAGAAGTAGTCATTGGAATATCAATCTGTGCTAATATGCTCTTTTTAAAAATACGGGTCTTCTTCTATAGAAAGCAAGCGATGAAGGAATTTTTATTATGTTAAGCTTTCACCTTCGCATGCTTATTAGTCCCGCGTCGCTGAATTGTTTATAAATGTTATGCGATATATACCTCTCAGTTGCAATGTCCAATCACCGGGCTCATTGACGCGAGCTTATAACTCAAGTGAGGGTAATAAGATGCTTTGGATGGAATTCACAACGCTGCATTTGCTGGCCCTTGGACGTCACAAAGACCGACCAATGTTACGGGCAATGGCCAGCCAATGGAAGGCTAAGGGTAACTATAGGCCCTCGTGAACCAAACAAGCATCTTTTTTTTTTTTTTTTTTGAACTTTTAGTTAGCAAAGTGTGAACTCATTATCTTACAATATTTAATAATAAAATATATTTTTTTTCTTCAAGTGATTTGTTATAAGTTTACATAGCAGTCAACAATTCTTCTTTCTTAAATCATATTTTGAATTTCAATAGAGAATACAACCAACGACTAAGTCAGCTTAAATTAACTAAAATTTAGGGTTCGTTAGAGTCACCTCATCTAGATGCACATTTATGATATATTAAGTTTATAGTGGAAGTTGTAGGAGAACTCAGTAGAAGGGACCAAAAGGTGTCACTCAACCAGCATTTCTTGGGAGCTCACCCAACATGAGCAAATCAAGGATTCCTCTCTAGAGTTGGAGAAATTATGCTATGCGGAATCCAGTTATAGAGCTGTGTTCGGATGCTTTCGTGGAAAGTTAAAAGTCCGCGATATTTATTTGACTTGCGTATTGATTGAGTATTTATTGCATATTCGTTGCGTGCGTAAAATGTGCGTGTTGATTGAGTATTTTATTGTGTATTTAGTATTTATTGTGTATATGTTTCACATTTAATTTTCTGCTTATTTGTTGCGGATTTCTCTTCGTCTACGGTAAGTCCGAAAAGACAAACGGGTCGGGTAAGAAGTTAAATGAATATCCTAACTTTCCATGCAAGCACACCACGTGTAATGATTTTACTGGCATTCAAACAGCTATATAACCGGATTCCGCATAGAATAATTTCTCCTAGAGTTGGTAACTCGGCACTCACCACATTTTTGGACTATATCTCAGTTACCTTCTCTCTCTCTCTCCCAGGACGATAATTTTCACCAAACTCAACCGGATGAAAGTGTGTAACATTGTACAAGTATTCCATGCAGTGCTGTACTTTTTAACTTTTACTTGTGTAATATTTCATATATCCCTTAGAATCCTATAAATAGAGAATGATGAAGAATAATTCGAGAAACTTTTGGGGTTGATATAGTGGATACTTTGCCAATTTTGAAACTCATAGTTTCTTGAGTATTCTACAACTTTCCTTTATACTCTCTCTCTCTCTCTCTCTCTCTCTCTCTCTCTCTCTCTCTCTCTCTCTCTCTTCATTTTTTCCAAAGACAAGTTTGAATCCAATAAGGATGAAATGCTAACTTTAAAAAATTCAAATCAAATATAACCTAACAAATTAAATAAATTAACAAGAGATTATTGACATGCATTCATGAGCCTAGCTACACCAGTCATCATGGATTATCAAGAGTGAATTGTTATAATTGATGTGTATATAATTTTTTATATAAATAAATTGTGAAAGTTTGTCAATCTTTTATTAAATATATTCTGAATATGAAACCTCAATGATCAATTGCACCAAATTATCTTATCATATGGAAAATTATCACAAGTTAAAATTTATACAAGCAGAAATATAATAAGACTAATCTTCTAATCATGCCATAGCTGTATATTAGAATCTTCTTCACTTGGGAAACTCTCAGATTTCGTTCGGGACAGCTTTATTATTATTATTTTACTTTAAAAAATAGTAAAAAATCATCCAAAATAAAATGCTAGTCGCTCCACCAACTCCAATATAAACAAAGGCCAACAAATTAATTATCAATATACAATACATTATATCCAAATGATATAACAACTGACCATTTATTATTGTCAGTAGTGTTATTCTTTTTACGGCCTTCCATTCTGAACAACGATTATCTCGAACTCAAACTATACTTTAACTATTGCAAAAAAATCAATTTATAAAAAAGATCATTTTTTATGTTTGAATTAGCTTAAGGAGTATACTTACGAAATTTTTTTAAAAAGAACAAATACGGAACTTAATTATCCGATTGAAACCGGAACTTCATAAAGCATTTTCTACTTTGATCAGAAACCGAATTTAAACTCTCTGGTTTCTATAAATTCTTAAATTTTTTATTCACTCCTCCGATTTTTATAATTTCTTTTTTATTTTCTGTTATTTTGTCATTTGAAAAGAATCAGGAATATGAAATTCCGGTTTATTAAGAAATCGGATTTTCATCTTCTGGTCTCTTAAGAAACCGAAATAAATTTTTTTATTAATTGGCTTTTACGAATGGCAAACAGCTTAGTCTCTTTGATTAAAAATTAAGAATTAAAAACTAATGAATAAAATTTGATTTTTTTTTTTGGATATGCTACTACATGTTTAACTTCTTGTTAATAAAATGTGGTCTTAATGGGGCAAGAAAATCCAAACAAGAACCACAAAAGACTCATGAGTAACTATTTTAATGTATTCTAACATTCAAGATGACACCACAAATAGAACTAATTTAATTTAGCCAACCCCAACCCAATAAAATTTCTGGCCCCACCATTTGGTGCAACGTGTTAAACTGGCTCGCAAGCAAACTCTAGCTAGATTTAGTAATAGGCTCGACAAGTGGAGCTAATCGAGCTCAAGAGTCGAGCTCGAACGTAATTTCAAGCTCAAACAGACGTTTGCTTGACTCCTTAGCTTGTCGAGCGGCTCACAGAGGTGACTGGGCGGGAAAGGGAAATCTCAATCGAGTGCAAGCGGGCAGACACAACAATTCAAAGATCGGGCAGGAAAATATGCAAAATTTAATACGACAAGTGAGCGATAAAGAATTTTTTATTATGCTAAGCTTCCACCTTTGCCTGCATATTAATCCCACATCGCTGAATTACTTGTAAATATTATAGGATATAGACTTCTCATTTGAGTTGAACAGTCGCTGAGCTTGGTAACGTGAGCTTGTAACCCAAGTGGAGGTATTAAGGTACTTCGGATGATTGATCCGGCCCACTGGCTAATTTTCGTCGGGCTGAAGTGCCCGACCCGATACAAGTTTTGCAGCTATGTGCTGCGGGTTTGCAGTTAAATACTGCATGTGTAGGCGAAAAGCCTGGTTTTTCGTTGGACGTGAGAGAGAGAGAGGGTACTCCCCGTCGTTGTGTTAATGGTATGGGTAGCTGGGCCTTTGGTTTGGTGAAATTAGCCTTGGCCGTTTGAATAACGGGTACCTTTTGTTGTTTTTACCTTAATATCTTTATTCTTTTCTTCTGCCATTTTCGTTGCAATTTTAGTTCTTCTGCCATTTCCGTTGGAATTTTAGTTCAGAAAATAGCAGTTTAGAAAATGCTATTGATATTATCTTTTCCCCTCAACGTCATTCTATTTTTTTTTACGATTGGGTAGAGGTTTAACGATTATTGTTGGCCTGGGGATTATTGGCAGCCCGATAAAAGTTCTATAGTGATTTGTGGTTTGATGATGGTCTGACAACAATAATCGACCTGGCGAAGGTCTAACGGTGGTTGGCGGTCCAACGGTAGTCTGGCAGGTGTTGATGGCCAAGCAGACCTTTGACGTTAATCGGCGGACCGACGACAATCGAGTGAAGGCTTTGCGACGGTCGGAGGCGGATTGAAGTCCGTTGGTGGTTAATGGTGATTAATGAAATAATTAATTAAGATTTATAGTTTAATTTTTTAAATTATGAATTACTTAAATTATGAAATTTTAACATTTTATTATATTAATTAATTAATTAATAACGATAATAAATAAATTAATTAATCCTAATTAAACATAAAAATGAATGCAGTTAATTGTACTCAAATGCAATTAATCTAAATAAATGAAAAAATATATTGGATTTAAATGAATGAAATGATGGGCCGGGAGAATTTTTAGATGAATAAAATTATTTTAATATGAGGTATCCGAAAGCATGAGACGCTGGAATTTACATTTTGCTAAGCTTTCACTTTAGTCCCACATTGCTGAATTGTTTTGAATGTTGTCAGATATAGACCGGACATTTGCTATGATCATTTGCCGAGCTTTGTAACGTGAGCTTGTAACCTATGTGGGGGCATATGGGTGCTCTGAATGATTCATCTGGGTTCGTTGGGCTATAAATAATAGCCCGCCCGATCCCCAAAGCTACGGAGGTTACTTAACGACTTTCAAGCCCTGAATTTAGTTGTGTTCCAAATTAGAGGTGAACTCATAGGGGCTTGTGGCATAACAGAGCACAGCGAATTACTTCCTGAGCTCTCGTCGGTGGATGGATAACCGGCCGGTTGTCCGGGCAAGCCGAGTAGCTTTGGGCCAAGCCTGGTGAACCAAACTGGCACCTTTTTTATCGCGAAAAAAAAATGTTTTGTTGAAGAAAATCACAAAAAAACTGATAAAATCACAGTGTGCGATTATTTCGAAATTAAGCTAAAAGGTTAAACAAAATTTATTATTATCTTTGATCATTCTTCTTTGGGGAGAGGATGTTAGAAATCATTTTTCTTAATTTCTTTTATTTAATGGTCCATCTTTTTATTTTTTATAAACTAATTTAAAATTTATAAATAATAAAATATTTTTTTCAAATAAAAAAATTCTATTGAGATATTTGAATGACGATAAAGTTGGTAGGTGATCCAAGATTTTTTATGGAGAAAATATTACTTAATATTTTAAAATAATTTATTTAATTATTCAAATAATTCAAAAATTGAATAAGCTAGTTTAAGAGTTTGCCTAACCTTATTTCTCTCCAAGAATGTGTTCATGGGAAAATTATTACATCCCGTGTCTGGATTCATCCAGACATCAATCCAGACGCGCCACGTCACCCAGATAACCCGAGGCCCATTATTGTTTCCGAATGATATGGCGCGTCTGGATTGGTGTCCGGACGGTCCGATCACCGGACGTAATAATTCGCCGTGTTCATGAGATCTTCATAAGCCTGCAAGCATCAACAAATAAAGCGATTTTAAATACTGCAAGTAATCGTAGTCACATTCAAATATGTATAAGGCATAATATATAAGTGAATTCCAAGCACCCAAAGTTTAATAGATATCAACTATCTGAAAGCAATAGGGATAAATATTACAGGGAACAATGGAGTCATCGTTCTCAAGCCGCTGATCATCCTGCCATATTCTCGTCGTCCTCCTTACAACTACTAGAGAAATAAAACAATCAAGAGCTAAACAATCACTCTTGCAGTTTATAAGATGAAAATGGGAAAGCAGAAAAATGAAAAGTCACGCTTACATTGGAGAGGCGGTGCGAGATGCGCGAGGTAGAAGAACTCGTAGAATGCATAGAGCCTCGGGCACGCTCCGCTAATCTCCGCCTCCACCTCAGCCGTCGCGTCCTTCTCACATGCGCGATGGCCCCGTCCCCGTCGTATTCCTCTGTTCCACATTTAACAAAGCGTCACTTTCTTATTTCGCGCGAGAGAATTTCTAACCCGCTCAATTTGAGCGGGTTTCAATGTCGCACGAACGACCTCATGTAATACACTATTGATGCTTTGGAGGATTTACGTATGTTCCGCTCAAAATTAACCAAACGACCTAATTTAAGTAATACACGTAATTACATTATTTTACCCTCCTAATTTTGCATACCAAACAACCCCTAAATATATCATGAATTTGAAAGCTCATTGATCAATTGCCCCAAATTCTATTATCATATACAAAATTATCACAAGAAGTCATTGAAAAATACATAAATGTTTTTAAGAAAAGTTGTTGAAGAAAATCACAAAAAATCTGGAAAAAATCATAGTATATTTTTTTATCGAAACGGTTTAATTAATGGTGTAGACGGTAATGATGCTAAAATTTGACTTAAACTTTTATGATTGATAAGCTAATAAATAAATATATATAATATATTTAATTAAAACAAATTATTGGGCCTAATTCAAGTTGCTAGCAGGCTGGGTTGGGTTTCGAATGGATCAAGTTCATGTTCAATTTTTTGACATGTTTATTAAATGAGCAGTGTTCGAGTTGACCCAAATCAACAATTGGTCAGGTTTGAGTTGATCCGTCGGGTTGACCCGCCAACTTGAAATTGACTCATTTATTTTTTTCCTAATTTCTTTTATTTGTTGATATAAATTGTTTTATTTTTTATAAATTAATCATTTCATACGACAATATTGCTCATAACGACAAAAGATAAAATTAGGAGGCCATAGTGTTGATGTCAATACCATAAATTTATTTAATAGTAATGCCATGTCACAATGTTGATAGCGATGACATGTGTCAAAATTGGGTTGATGGGTCAACTCGAACCCAAACACATTTAATAAAAGAGTTGAAATTCTTAAATAATTCAAAAATTCAATAGGCCAATTCAACAATTTGCCGGTTGAACTGATGGTTTTGGTTGGTTCTCGCGTGTTTGATGTAGAAACCACTTTTAGGATAAACCAAATCGGGCAAAAGACCGGTTCACGGTTGAACAAAGGGGTAATTTTGAAAAATGTAAGTGCACTAATTATATGAGTCTTATGATTAGTAAGTATTTATTTTAGACACCAACAAATGTGCAAAATTTTATGAAAAAAATGTTAAAATGTTTTTTAAGTTAAATAGTAGACAAATTTATATATTTTAAAAAGATCAAAATAAGTATTATTCTTAGTAAATTCTTTTAAATTTGATATAATACTCAACAATTTCTCTTTCTTAAATCATATTTTGAATTTCAATAAAGAAGAAAGCCAACAACTAAATGATTTGATTAATGGAGTAGACGCTAATGATGCTAAAATTTGATAAAATAAAATTTATTATTGTCTTTGATCGTTCTGATTTTGGGTGAGAAATCAAGATAATTCTGGCTAAATATTAGCCTTCATGTAAGTAGAGGTGTCAAATAAATTGTCCAACTCGGGTTTAAAATTAGTTATTTTATTTTCTTAATTTTTTATTAATTTGTATTATTTTTTTTAATAAATTATTTTAAAATTTATGATGGATATGCTAATATATATATAAACAAGTTTGGGTTCAATTTTTTGATATGTTTGTTAAATGATCAATGTTCCGATTGATCCAAATCAGTAACTGGTTGGGTTCGGGTTGACCGTCAACTTGAAATTGACTCATTTATTTGTTTTTCTTAATTTCTTTTATTTATTGATATACTTTTCTTATTTTTGATAAATTAACCCATTCATAGGTTGGTTCCACCCATATGTTGGTTTTGAATTAAATCAGGCGGGTATCTTCTTCGCCCGATCCAACTAGCAAGCAGTCTGATTGCTGGTACAACAATTGTCTAGTCTTAAACCCACATATTAAAAAGTTTGATGAAGAACATATTAAAAAGTTTTTTTTAAAGTTAAATAGCAGACAAATTTGTATATTTAAAAAAGATCAAAATAAATATTATTCTTAGTAAATTCTTTTAAATTTGATATAAAGACAAATGTAGGAGATATATTATTGAAATCTATTTTTTTAATAGATTGAAGGCATTAAAATTAGAAATTTCTTATCTTATGATATATATATATATATAGTCTTAAGCTCTCTTATTTTTAGATAAGTTAAAAATAAGTTTTTAATGACTTATTGTTTAATGTTTAAAAGACTAAAAAAAAAAAAGGAATATGAAAAAGATATAAAGTACAAATAAGATTATGCATAAACATTAGCGATGATATTGGGTGAAAGTCAACGGGCGTCGATTTTGTTGTCGATAACATGTCTTGGCCTTATAATAGATGATGCCATGCATTGACAACGAGTTTCTATATTATTGTTGATTGTGTATATCAACTTTATAAAAAATGACGTGCATTGGCGTTGATAATGACAGCTATAAGAAGGAGAAAATGTGACTACAAGGGCCTGAAATTAGCCAATTGAAGAAGGAGATGTCAAGGTCCAAGTATCAATAAAGATGTGCATTGACGTTGATGATGTTAACTATAAAAAGGAGAAACGTGGCTGAGCGATAATATTTCAATGGTAGAGATTTGATTATGATGGTGGTCAAGGGATGATAATTTGACTACAGATGCCTGAAATTAGCCAATTGAGGACGGAGATGTTCAGGTCCAAGTTCCAGCTCTCAATGCCCTTTCTTGTGTTAGAAGTTTATCTTTAATATTCTTGATACGTCATCACAAAATTAGCTTGATCGGGCACGAATCTCGAGGCAAAAGCTAGTTGGAAACTTCAAAAATTAATTTTGGGAGTTCCTGAACTCCGATTTAAGTGAGCTTATAGTCAAACTGAGCGTCTCGGAAATACGAACCCAACGACACCGAGATCAACCCAATCCGAGCACAAATGAGTCTGAATCAAGGGTTCAAAGCGCTGTTGGAAGGTTCAAACCGCAATTTTAGTTACCAAACGGTCTCCGATTTTGACAAGCTTGTACTCGAATCGAGCGACTCGACGAGACGAATCCAACGAGCCCAAGATCATCAAATTCCGAAATCATTAAGGCCTTCAAATGTCCAACGAACGGTGCATGATCAAAGGATTCGATATCGGCCGTCCATTCAGACCACTCCCAATTCGCCCTTGATCTCACGCCTATTTACGGGCTATGCCACTCCAGAAAAACTATAAATAGAGCCCTCATTCTACACCAAAGGGGGAAGGGGAAGAGAGAGAAGAAGAAGAGGAGAAAGAGGAAAAGGAGATTCCTCACCTCCTCGACCACCGCCGGAGCTCTTCCTGCCGCCTAAAGACGCCGGAACTCTGCCGGATTTTCAGGAAACGCAGGAATTCTGCACAACTTCCAAGGGAGGCTGAAATTCTTCCCAATTTACAAGAGAGTTCCCTCCTGGATGCAACAGTTTGGCGCCGTCTGTGGGAACGTACTTCCCGACTGGGGGGCAACTTTTGCTCCAATCTCAAAAGTTCACACATAGCATCAATATCATAAGAAGCAGTTGCGGACTGGGGGGAAACTTTGACTCAAACCAATGTCAAATAGATCCTCCAATACCTTCAACACCAAGTTGATATTTTAGGAATATCCGAGCAAATGCAATGATACTTCAAATCAATTACAAGCTTTATACAGTCCAATGTTGGACTTCTACTCCTCAGGCAAGGTCTTAACCTCGACCTCAAAAGGACAATAACGGTCTAAAGATAGACTTTCTTCACATTTGATTCGGGATATACGTGGCGTTCGCCCCCTCCCAATCAAAGCAAAATCAATCCCAGGGGGATTCGATTCGACCTCTTCTATACAGGTTAACGTCGTCGAGCAAAGGCTCCGACATACAACCTCGGAAAGGTCTCACATCCTTGGTGGATTCTCCCGACCTCTTCCACACAGGTTAACGTCGTCGAGCAAAGGCTCCGACATACAACCTCGGAAAGGTCTCACATCCTTGGTGGATTCTCCCGACCTCTTCCACACAGGTTAACGTCGTCGAGCAAATGCTCCGACATACAACCTCGGAAAGGTCCTACATCCTTGGTGGATTCTCTCGGCCTCTTCCACACAGGTTAACGTCGTCGAGCAGGGCTCCAGCATACAACCTCGGAAAGGTCCTACATCCTTGGTGGATTCTCTCGGCCTCTTCCACACAGGTTAACGTCGTCGAGCAGGGCTCCGGCATACAACCTTGGAAAGGTCTCACATCCTTGGTGGATTCTCTCGACCTTTTCCGCACAGGTTAATGTTATCGAACAAATGTTTTAACATACAACCTCGGATATGTCATACATCCTTGGTTAACGTCGTCAGAATGCCGTCAAGGGACTTTCATTTAACTTCTCCACAAAGTTAAATTTCTACATGATGTTGAATTTCCTCTTGTCGCTAAATTTTTGCCTTGCAGGACTTTCGTCGGAATTCTGCTCGTCAGCGGACTCCTACCCGATGTCAGACTTCTGCTCGTCAGCGGACTTCTACTCGTCGTTAGACTTCTGCTCGTCGACGAATCTTCGTCGGTCTTCTTCTCGACGTTGAACTTCTACCCGACGTTGGACTTCTGCTCGTCAGCGGACTCCTACTCGTCGTCAGACTCCTCCTCGTCGATGAATTCTCGTCGGTCTTCTAACCCGACGTTGAACTTCTACCAGACGTCGGACTTCTGCTCGTCAGCGGACTCCTACTCGTCGTCAGACTCCTCCTCGTCGATGAATTCTCGTCGGTCTTCTACCCGACGAAGGACTTCTCCTTTCGTCGGACTTCTGTTCGTCGGCGGACTCCTACTCGTCGTCAGACTCCTCCTCGTCGACGAATTCTCGTCAGTCTTCTACCCGACGTTGAACTTCTACCAGACGTCGGACTTCTATTCGTCAACAGACTTCTGCTCGTCTTCAGACTCCTACTCGTCGACGAATTCTCGACGTTGAACTTCTACCCGACGTCGGACTTCTGCTCGTCAGCAGACTCCTACTCGTCGTCAGACTCCTCCTCGTCGATGAATTCTCGTCGGTCTTATAACCCGACGTTGAACTTCTACCAGACGTCGGACTTCTGTTCGTCAGCGGACTTCTACTCGTCGTCAGACTCCTCCTCGTCGACGAATTCTCGTCGGTCTTCTAACCCGACGTTGAACTTCTACCAGACGTCGGACTTCTGCTCGTCAGCGGACTCCTACTCGTCGTCAGACTCCTCCTCGTCGACGAATTCTCGTCGGTCTTCTACCCGACGAAGGACTTCTCCTTTTCGTCGGACTTCTTTTCGTCGGCGGACTCCTACTCGTCGTCAGACTCCTCCTCGTCGACGAATTCTCGTCGGTCTTCTACCCGACGTTGAACTTCTACCAGACGTCGGACTTCTATTCGTCAGCGGACTTCTGCTCGTCTTCAGACTCCTACTCGTCGACGAATTCTCGACGTTGAACTTCTACCCGACGTCGGACTTCTGCTCGTCAACAGACTCCTACTCGTCGTCAGACTTGTAATACCCCAAGATCCGTGTAGCGAAAGGATTCATCTGATCGCTCTTTCTTTTTTTTTATCGGTTTCTTCAACTGTCATTCATATCAATCCATACCAACATATATCCAGAGCCAGAAATAATTACATTACAGAAAAGAAACTACAGCAGATACTATAATTCACATATAGTACAAACAGAGAAGTGACAAAAGAGTCCAAAAGAAATATCTACACTAGCCACACCGGCTACAAAAGAAAGCCTACCAAAGGCTGCAAAACAAAATGCTGAACTCGACAGAAAGATCTTCAAACTGGAGATCCTGCACCTGAAATATTAACCACATATAATGAGCTTACAAAGCCCAGCAGGTCACCAAAGCCTACAACTGAAATCAAAGCACGACACTAAAAACAATATGCAGGTTAATCAAATCAAGTCAAATCAATCAGTCGAACATGATCAATGAATCAATGCAATACGGAAATCCATCGTCAATGAAATCAAGTCTGAACAGCGGAAATCAAATCAGTAGTCAGTGCAGTACGGAAATCAATAGTCAATAATCAACACGGCGATAAAACATCGATAAATCAATACGCCTCAGCAATCAAGTCGGTAAGTGCTCCTAGTCAATATCCAATCATCGTAGCAATGTCTATCAATCAATACTGTCAGTTCAATCAATCGTATCGTCTAATCAATTCGTCGAATCTATATCATCTATCCAATCCATAAAGCACTTTTCAGTCAATTATTTCTATCAGTAAGGGAATCCATCGAACAATCGAATCAACTCAATAAATCAACCTAGCAATTGAAAACAAATCTATACAATGAAATCATCAGGTCAATAGAAATCAATTCTACGATAAATCAAATCCATACGACAATAATCCATTCAATCAATCAGTCGATCGAGAACCGGTACGACGATTCAATGTATCAATATCAGTGTCAGTCTCTATGAATCAATACGTAGAATCCACATCAATATCGGTGCCGGTATCTATGAATCAATCAAATCGCTAACATCAATCGGAAAAGCAATACGATAAATCAAATCGGAAGAACAATACGATAAATCAATGAAATCAATTAAATCCTTCAAATCAATCAATCAATCGAATCCAATCTATACTATCAAGTCGATCCAATCAATCAGAAGGACAATACGATAAATCTATACAGTAACAAGTCGAATCAATGCAGGATCAATAGTATCAATGAATCTATGTATCTATGCCGTCTATGTCCATACCAATATCAATGATCAATAGTCAAGTAGTATCAATGCTCAATGATCATTCAATGAAATCAATGAATCCGTGCAATAGTAAGTCAATTCGATAAATCCAATCAATATCAATGAATCAGTCGGAAATCGATAAATCAATGCATATACGAAAATCCATACAATGGTCTTACTCGACAAGCACAAACACTAGCTATTATCAATGATCAATGATGCTGTTGTAGTTCGTTCAATGATGCTGTTGTAGTTATCCGCACGTTGGTTCTATCAAGAAGAGTCGTCACTCTTTTGCCCGCCGGCCGCCCCGTCGGCATATTAAACTCCTTATAACTCCCAATCGTTATATCGATGATCTATGGTCTATGATTTAAAGGAAAGCCCGTCGGCCCACCATCCTGTACAGGTATCGATCAATCTTCAACCAACGTTCAACCAGGTTCCCACTTGTCTTTCAGTAACAATCAATCCATGCAATAATCGATGCAATAAGCAATAGTAAAGAAATCGAGAACGATCATATCAATAGTCATAGGCAGATCAATTCAATCTATCAATTCCGGGAAAATCAGAAATCATACGAAAATCGGGCAGAGTAACAGTAGTCGGTCAAATTTACACAAAAATCTCCAAAAATCACAATCCACCAAATTAATACAGAACGTGTACAGTAACATTATAAGACTATTCTTCTACTACTCAAACCAATTCGGACATCATAATAATTTGCAGTCAAAATAAAACCCCGCAAAACCAAAACGAACCGGACGAAATCTTCCAGAAAATAATCAAAACGTGCAGAATAATCATATCTACAGCATACCAAAAGTTACGCGGTGAAATCTTCGCCAGTACCAAATCAGGTACGAAAATCACTTACAAAAACACAAATCTGAGCACCATTTTACAAAACCTCGAAATCTTCGAAAACAGAAGTAGGGTTCGGAATCCTTACAGCGAGACAAACACAATATCCAACAGCAACGAACGACGAAAATCGCTCCGCGGACCTCGAAATCGAACTTCTTCCTTTGCTTTCCTTCTCTTTCTCTCTCCTCAGATATTTTGGTTTTTAAAAAATGTTTTTCTCTCTCTTCAAAACGAGCTCATTTCCTTAAGTAATGCTCATATCGGCCCGGCCGATCGTCTCGATCGTCCTGGACGATCAGACCAAATTCATATCGTCCTGGGACGATTTTTCAGGACGATCAATACTGTTCATAGGCGATAAAAACCCCTACTCACTGACTTGTGCCATCCACTAATCGTCCCGGGACGATACCTCGATCGGCCTGGACGATTTCGTCCAGAAATCATTCCAGAAAGCATTCCAGAAGACAGCTATTCAATGCACTGATCGGCCTGGACGATCCAAACTTCGTCCTGGCCGATCCTGGGAGGAAAATCATTTTTCCAGCGGCTACAGCAAAGGAACAAGGTCTTACAAGACTCCTCCTCGTCGATGAATTCTCGTCGGTCTTCTAACCCGACGTTGAACTTCTACCAGACGTCGGACTTCTGTTCGTCAAAGGACTTCTACTCGTCGTCAGACTCCTCGTCGACAAATTCTCGTCGGTCTTCTACCCGACGTTGAACTTCTACCAGACGTCGGACTTCTGTTCGTCAGCGGGCTTCTGCTCGTCTTCAGACTCCTGCTCGTCGACGAATTCTCGACGTTGAACTTCTACCCGACGTCAGACTTCTGCTCGTCAGCAGACTCCTACTCGTCGTCGGTCTTCTACCCAACGAAGGACTTCTCCTTGTCGTCGGGCTTCTGCTCGTCAACGGACTGATACTAGTCATCGGCTTCTCGCTCGACTGTTACTTGCAACGCACACTCGAACTCTCTCCTTTGGCTCCACACACGATCGTTGAATGCTTACGAGCTTCAACTCGATCGTCCATCGCCTGCAAACCTCCGCTTAGATGGAAAAGAAATCCCGTAGGTTTCTGCACGTAAGGAGGGGCGCTATTCGAGTAGGAAATGATTCCAACTCGCAAATAACGGAAGCCTCAAACGTCAGTAAACCGGAAGGGGGGGAAGAAATCCTGTAGGTTTCTATCGCCAGTAAACCGGAGGGGGAGGAAGAAATCCCGTAGGTCTCTATCGCCAGTAAACCGGAGGGGGAGGAAGAAATCCCGTAGGTTTCTATCGCCAGTAAACCGGAGGGGGATGAAGAAAACCCGTAGGTTTCTATCGCTAGTAAACCGGAGGGAGAAAGAAGGAGGAGTTGCAAGTTTCCTAAGGGCCTAGGAGGCCTATTTATAGGTTTTGAAGAGAAAGGATGGAAGTTATTCCAATTTTCAAAATCCCCAATTTTTCTAAATTTTTTCCGAATTTTTTTGGAAATTTTTAGGATTTTTTTCGGAATTTTTTTGCCCAAAAACAGCAAAAAAAAACATTATTTTCGCGTATATGGGGTCCCACATTGGCGGTGGACCGAACCGCCTTTTCTCTCTCCTCAAAACGGCGAGCAAAGCATGCGGATCCGCGGCCACAGCACACAGATCGCGAAGGCCAGCCGCACATCGCGCAAAACATGCGGTAGCGACCTCCCGCAGCAACCGCACGCGGCAGCCAAGCGCGGCAACAAGCGCGCGAACGCGCGCGATGCCCAGGCGGGCGCAGGCGCGACCCGCGCGAACAAGCGCGCTGCCCAGGCGAGCGCGGTCGCAACCCGCAGGCGCAGCCCTGGCGTGCTCGGGCGCACCCCCGGCGGGCGCATGCGAGCCCAGGCGCGGGCTCGCGGGCGTGCGCGACCGCAGTTCCTCGGCGCCAGCGGCTGCGGCGGCGGCCGGCTGGCTGGTCCGGCCGGTTCGGCCGGTTCCCCCCGCCCGTCCATTCTGGACCCGTTTTTCATCCTGAAAAGTCCGATTCAGACATTTTTGGTGTCCCCGGACATGTTTTTCGACGTTCCGGACTCGATTTCGACACTTTCGGAGCTCAACGGTTCTACAATCAAGTTTGTGCAAGTGTTCTATTTTTGGAACGCAATTTTTTGCGATTCAGCCAGTGTAAAATTTTGGAACATATATTTTCGGACTCCTGGAGCTTCGGCGTCCGAAAATAGGGGGACAACTGATACGTCATCACAAAATTAGCTTGATCGGGCACGAATCTCGAGGCAAAAGCTAGTTGGAAACTTCAAAAATTAATTTTGGGAGTTCCTGAACTCCGATTTAAGTGAGCTTATAGTCAAACTGAGCGTCTCGGAAATACGAACCCAACGACACCAAGATTAACCCAATCCGAGCACAAATGAGTCTGAATCAAGGGTTCAAAGCGCTGTTGGAAAGTTCAAACCGCAATTTGAGTTACCAAACGGTCTCCGATTTTGACAAGCTTGTACTCGAATCGAGCGGCTCGACGAGACAAATCCAACGAGCCCAAGATCATTAAATTCCAAAATCATTAAGGTTTTCAAATGTCCAATGAACGGTGCATGATCAAAGGATTCGATATCGGCCGTCCATTCAGACCACTCCCAATTCGCCCTTGATCTCACGCCTATTTACGGGCTATGCCACTCCAGAAAAACTATAAATAGAGCCCTCATTCTACACCAAAGGGGGGAAGGGGAAGAGAGAGAAGAAGAAGAGGAGAAAGAGGAAAAGGAGATTCCTCACCTCCTCGACCACCGCCGGAGCTCTTCCTGCCGCCTAAAGACGCCGGAACTCTGCCGGATTTTCAGGAAACGCAGGAATTCTGCACAACTTCCATGGGAGGCTGAAATTCTTCCCAATTTACAAGAGAGTTCCCTCCTGGACGCAACAATTCTGAGAGTGACATTTTTATAAATTTCATCGAAATTCCAAAAATATAATTCTTTAGATGGCACAATATTCCCCTTAATTATAGACCATTTTTTTAGTATTTAGATTGCATGAATATATATATTTAATTTGTCTAATCGACATATGTACTTTAACTAGATTTTTGCTAAAAACAATGTTTATATAATCCCAAATATAATTATAATTTTTTTTTCATTCAAATGTTTACAAAAAGATATTCATATTTAATTGAATGAATTTTTACAATCACAAGTACAAAATGAATTGAAATATACTCATTTGTCTATTAATTTTATGGCGATATAATGTTCTAAATTTAGGTGAATAAAACAACGTTTAATACGGTTCTTCTTCTAAAGAAAGTAAACAATAAAGGATTTTTTATTAAGCTAAGCTTCCGCATTTGCCTGTGTATTAATCCCACATCGCTAAATTACTCTGGAATATTATCCAATATAGACTTCTGATTTGAGTTAAAAGTCACCGAGCTCGGTAACGTGAGCTTGTAATCCAAGTGGGGGTATCAAGGTACTTCGGATTATTGATCTGGTTTAATGGCTGATTGGTCATCGGGCCCGAAGTCTATCCGGTCCAATAGAAGTTTGCAGTTATACAATTATATACTGCGTGTATAGTTGAAAGCTAACCTCTCCAGAGTGGGATAGAGAGAGCGCTCCCGGTCGTTTGGGTAAGGGTTGTGGGATTTCTGGTGAAATTAGCTTTGGGCCGTTTGATTCAAACGAGTGCCTTTTTTATTTTTGGCCTTAATATTTAACATTATTTTCTTCTTTTTTATTTTTTGCCTTAATATTTAACTTTATTTTCTTCTTATGTCCGTTAAAATTTTAGTTGAGAAAATGCTATTGATAAATATGCAGTACATTATTCTTGTAATTATATAATGTTTATAATTTTTCCCCTCAACCTCATTATCTTTTTTTTTTCATTGAATAAATCATAACTTTCTTTAATTAAATTTTTATATCTAAAATTTACTTGCTTAAAATTTTAACATATGATAAATTTTTAACTATGCAAAATTTTCAAACAGAGACTTTGATGGAGGGTTTAGTGGATTACGACAATTACTTTTAAAAATTTCAATACAAATGTAAAAGCTGATGTGTAGGGTGCTCTGAATGATTCATCTGAACCATTGGCTGGTTTGTATTGGGCCGAGTGTTGGCCCACCCGATCCAAGATGGGTAGTTGATTGCTACTGGTTTAGGCGTAGGCTTAAATTAGTTGTATTCTAAATTAGAGGAGAAAGCGTGAGGCTGGTTTTACAGAGCAGCGATTACCTCTAGCTCTCATCGGTGGATGGAAAACGGGCCGGTGGTCAGGACAAACCAAGTAGCCGTTGGGCCTGGTGAACCAAACCGGCATTCTTTTTATTTATTGCAAAAAGAAATGTTTGTATGAAAAGTTGTTGAAGAAAATCACAAAAAATCTGGAAAAAATCATAGTATATGTTTTTATCAAAATGATTTGATTAATGGCGCAGACGCTAATGATGCTAAAATTTGATAAAATAAAATTTATTATTGTCTTTGATCGTTCTGATTTTGGGTGAGAAATCAATATAATTCTGACTAAATATTAGCCTTCATGTAAGTAGAGGTGTCAAATAAATTGTCCAACTCGGGTTTAAAATTAGTTATTTTATTTTCTTACTTTTTTTATTAATTTGTATTATTTTTTTAATTTTTTAATAAATTATTTTAAAATTTATGATGGATATGCTAATATATATATTTATAATTCGTATTTCTAACGAGTCAAGTTTGGATTCAATTTTTTGATATGTTTGTTAAATGATTGGTGTTCCGATTGATTCAAATCAGTAACTGGTTGGGTTCGGGTTGATCGTCAACTCAAATTTTAAATTAATTTACAAATATTACTTAATATATTATTTAATCATTCAAATAATTCAAAATTTAAATAGGCCGGTTCAAGAGATTGGTGATCGGTTCAACAGTTTGCTGGTTGGACCGGTGGTTCTGACTAGTTCTAGACGATTTGATATAGAAACAATTTTAGGATAAACCGGATCGGCATTGAGATCGGTTCACGGTTGTACTGGTCAGACCAGCCAGTTCGTTCTGATTTTTAAAACCTTGAAAAATACAATTGAACAAAGGTGTAATTTTAAAAAATGTTAGTGCACTAATTATATGAGTCTTATGATCAATAAGTATTTATTTTAGACACATTAAAAAGTTTTTTTTAAGTTAAATAGCAGACAAATTTGTATATTTAAAAAAGATCAAAATAAGTATTATTCTTAGTAAATTCTTTTAAATTTGATATAAAGACAAATGTAGGAGATATATTATTGAAATAATTTTTTTAATAGATTGAAGGCATTAAAATTAGAAATTTCTTATCTTATGATATATATCTAGTCTTAAGCTCTCCTTTTGTATAATTCAGTTATTTTAAGATAAGTTAAAAATAAATTTTTAATTACTTATTGTTTAGTGTTTAAAAGACTAAAAAAAAAATGGAATATGAAAAAGATATAAAGTACAAATAAGAATATGCATCAACATAGCGATGATATTGGGTGAAAGTCAACGTGTGTCGATTTATCTATTAATTGAAATATACTCATTTATCTATTAATTTTATGGCGATATAATGTTCTAAATTTAGGTGAATAAAACAACGTTTAATATGGTTCTTCTTCTAAAGAAAGTAAACGATAAAGGATTTTTTATTATGCTAAGCTTCCGCATTTGCCTGTGTATTAATCCCACATCGCTAAATTACTCCAGAATATTATTCAATATAGACTTCTGATTTGAGTTAAAAAGTCACCGAGCTCGTTAACGTGAGCTTGTAACCCAAGTGGGGGTATCAAGGTACTTCGGATTATTGATCTGGTTTAATGGCTGATTGGTCATCGGGCCCGAAGTCTATCCGGTCCAATAGAAGTTTGCAGTTATACAATTATGTACTGCGTGTATAGTTGAAAGAAAGCCAACCTCTCGAGAGTGAGATAGAGAGAGCGCTCCCGGTCGTTTGGGTAAGGGTTGTGGGATTTCTGGTGAAATTAGCTTTGGGCCGTTTGATTCAAACGAGTACCTTTTTTATTTTTGGCCTTAATATTTAACTTTATTTTTAGCTTATGTCCGTTGAAATTTTAGTTGAGAAAATGTTATTGATAAAAATGCAGTACATTATTCTTGTAATTATATAATGTTTATAATTTTTCCCCTCAACCTCATTATCTTTTTTTTTTTTCATTGATATCCAACAACGCTTCTAACCATCGATTTGAACCTGTTTGGGCTCGGATTGGGATGATTTGGTGTCGTTAGGTTCATATTCTTGAGACACTCTGTTCGACTTTAAGTTTGCTGATGTCAGAGTTCGGATGGTCCCATTTTTAATTTCGAAAATTTCCAATTCGGTTTTGCCTCGAGATTCGTTGCCGATCAAGATATTTTTTTGATGGTTAATCAAATGGGATTATATATATATATATATATATATATATTATATATATATATATATATATATATATATATATATATATATATATATATATATATATTATATATATATATATATCTGATACGTCATCATGAAATTATCTTAATTGGGCATGAATCTCGAGGAAAAATCAGTTTGGAAACTTCAAAAAATTAAATTTGAGAGCATATGAACTCCGATTTCAACGAGCTTACAGTCAAACTGAGCGTCTCGGAAATACGAATCCAACGACACTAAATTCGACCCAATCCGAGTCCAAATGAGTCCGAATCAAGGACCCGAAGCGTTGTTGGAAGGTTCAAACCACAATTTGAGTTACAAATGATCTCCGATTTTGGCGAGCTTATACTCGAATCGAGAGGCTCGACGAGACGAATCCAACGAACCCAAGATCGCTGAATTCCAACATCACTAAAACCTCCAAATGTTCAACAAACGGTGCATGATCAAAGGATTCGATATCGGCCGTACATTCAAACCACTCCCAATTCGTCCCTGATCTCACGCCTATTTACGGGCTATGACGCTCCAGAAAAACTATAAATAGAGCCCTCATTCTACACCAAGGGGACTCAAGTGAAGAGAGAGAAGAAGAGGAGAAACAGGAAAAGGAGAATCCTCTCCTCCTAGACGACCACCGGAGCTCTTCCTGCCGCCCAAACACGCCAGGATTCTGCGTGATATTCGGGAGAACGCAGGAATTCTTCCCAACTTTCACGTGATGCTGAAATTCTTCCCAATTTGCAACAGAGTTCCCTTCTGACGCTGAAACTCCACCCAAGTGAAGCCGGAGTTCTCCTTTGTCACCAACAGACGTCGGACTTCTACCCTACGTCGAACCTTCACTCTTCTCCAAGTTTCTACCCGACGCCGGACTTCTACCGGTTATCGAACTTCGCTGGACGTCTACGCGAAGATGGATTTTTTTCCATTGTTGGACTTCTACCTGACGTTGTCCTTCTGATCTTCGTCGTCAGACTACAGTCTTTCTGACCTCCGTCGCCCGCCGACTACGGTCCTCCTGACTTATGTCGCCCGCCAAATACAGTTCTTTCGACATCCGTCGCCCGCTGACTACGGTCCTCTTGACTTATGTCGCCTGCCGACTACAGTCTTTCCGACCTCCGTCGCCAATCGACTACGGTCCTCCTGACATACGTCGCCGACCGACTACAAGTCTTCCGACCTCCGTCACCGTCCGACTATGGTCCTTCCGACCAAACGAAAATGTGTACAATGACTCTTTGTATTAACATCATGTAATGTACTCCATAAGATGTACATCAAACTATGACCTTCCATCAAGGAAGGGCCTCATTTGTAATCGACTGCAATACTAGTGAATTCATTCAAATTGGGCTATGCCTCATGATTTTTCCCCCTTTTCAAGGGTTTTCCACGTAAAAATCTTGGTGTCTTATAAATGCTAGACCCTCTCTCTTATCTGATTGCGTGCCGGATTTTCGTACAATGCTAAGACGATAAACTTTATCTTGGTATGCCCTTTCTTTGTGCATATTTGGCAGATGATATTTTATGTGGCATTGCATCATGAGGCTTGGTTGCCGGTTGAAGAAGAGCGTCCCCGCCCCCGTCTTCCTCTGTTCCTGTTCATGTACAGAGCTGTCTGGTTGTCCACATTCACTGGATATCTTGATGCATGTGTTTGAATATGTATTTCTTCACTCATAAGTAGCTCATATAGGTTATCCAAACTCAGCGGATTCTGCATTGTTCGGACTGATGTTTTGAACGACTGATATGCCGGCGGCAGTCCGTTCAAGATATGATGAAGAATGTCTTCCGTGTCAAGTTTTGCGCCTACGTGATTTGATCAAATAATTTCTTGATCTCCGTCAAGTATTGTGTCATTGACAGATTCTTCATCGATATGTTTTGGAGTTTGTTCTTCAACTGTATAACCTTCGAGCGGTTGGTCAATTGGAATCGGAGCTGATGCACGTGCCAGATCTCGGATGTAGACTCAAGATGCACAACGTATGGCAAGATTTATTGAGAGATTGTTGAACAGATTGCGGTTGCAAGATTTTGGTCAGTGACCATCCATCTTGTGCGATCTTGAGAGGATTCGTCGTTCTCAAACTCAGGATTTGAGGATGTGTGCAAGAAGTTGTCAAAGCCGTTCTCCTTGAGTAGTTTGGCAATTTGATTGCTCCATATTGGGTAGTTGTCCGATGATAGGGGATGAGGAATGATTGATTTTAGATTAGAAACAACGAATTTTAAGGACGGATCTATGAGGGATTTGGTAGAAACAGCACCTGAAACGTTTTCGGTGGTGGAGGAGGCCGATACTTCAGTCGCCATGATCGGTCCTTAGGAAGGACTGACTTTTGATACCATGTGGAAATGAATACTCGTGAGAGAGAGAGAGAGAGAGAGAGAGAGAGAGAGAGAGAGAGAGAGAGATAAAAGAAGCAGATCAAGAAGATGAAGACATAAACCATATATTATTCTCCTTTCTTAATATGAGTACAAAGATCCTTTTATAATAAATCCTACATGAATAGAGTACAGGTGTCTCAATCCTATTGGCTATACTTAACTATGTAATACATGCTATTTATGTTCTAATACATAGTGTTGATGTCAATACCATAAATTGATTTAATAGTAATGGCATGTCACAATGTTGATAGCGATGATATGTGTCAAAATTGGGTTGATGGGTAAACTCAAACCCAACACATTTAATAAAAGAGTTGAAATTCTTAAATAATTCAAAAATTCAATTGACCAATTCAACAATTTGCCGGTTGAACTGATGGTTTTGGTTGGTTCTAGCATGTTTGATGTAGAAACAACTTTTAGGATAAACCAAATCGGGCAAAAGACCAGTTCACGATTGAACAAAGGAGTAATTTTGAAAAATGTGAGTGCACTAATTACATGAGTCTTATGATTAGTAAGTATTTATTTTAGACACCAACAAATGTGCAAAATTTGATGAAAAAATGTTAAAATGTTTTTTAAGTTAAATAGTAGACAAATTTATATATTTTAAAAAGATCAACATAAGTATTATTCTTAGTAAATTCTTTTAAATTTGATATAATACTCAACAATTTATTTTTCTTAAATCATATTTTGAATTTCAAAAAAGAAGAAAGCCAACAACTAAATCCGCTGAATTGTCGAATTAAATTAACAAAAATTTAGGACTCATTAGATATGCCTCATCTAAACGCACATTTATGATAGAATAAGATTATATTGGAAGTCGAAGGAGAACTCAGCTGAAAGGACCAAAAGGCGTTAATCACCCATGCTTTCTTGGGGAGTTCACCCTATATGAACAAATTCATGATTCATCCATAGAGTTGGTAACTCGACACTCATCATATTTTTCTGTACCGCCGCGAATATTCTAGGACGCAACAAGCCTAACTACACCAATCATCGATTATCAAAAGAGTGAATTGTTATAATTGATATGTATATAAATTTCTATATAAATAAAATGTGAAAGTATATCAATCTTCTATTAAATATATTCTGAATTTGAAAACTCATTGATCAAATTGCCTCAAATTCTATTATCGTATACAAAATTATCACAAGTAGTTATTGGAAATCTTATTATGTAAAAGCCAAAAAAAAAAAAAAAGCATTCTCTGCAAAATATGCACGTTAAAATTATGGTTTTCACTAAAAACTACGATCTCTTTTTGCCCAAAGCTTGAGACGTTGGAATTTTTATTAAGTTAAGCTTTCACTTTCGTTTTTTTAGTCCCACATTGCTGAAGCTATTTGAATGTTGTCAGATATAAATCGTTCATTTGCTGCAGTAGATTGCTGGGCTCAGCAACGCGAGCTTGTAACCCATGTGGGGGCAGTCGGGTGCTCTGAATGATTCATCTGAACCATTGGCTGGTTTTTATTGGGCCGAATGTTGGCCCGACCCATCCAAGATGGGTAGTTGATTGCTATTGGTTTGGGCGTAGGCCTAAATTAGTTGTGTTCTAAATTAGAGGGGAAAGCGTGAGGCTGGTTTAACAGAGCAGCGATTACCTCTAGCTCTCATCGGTGGAAGGAAAATGGGCCGGCGGTCCGGGCAAACCAAGTAGCCGTTGGGCCTGATGAACCAAATGGGCAATCTTTTTTGTGCCAAAAAAAAAAAAAAAAAAAAAAAAAAAAAAAAAAAAAAAAAAAAAAGAGAGAAATGTTTGTATGAAAAGTTGTTGAAGAAAATCTGGAAAAATCTGGAAAAAATCATAGTATATGTTTTTATCAAAATGATTTGATTAATGGCGTAGACGCTAATGATGCTAAAATTTGATAAAATAAAATTTATTAAATCAAGATAATTCTGGCTAAATATTAGCCTTCATGTAAGTAGAGGTGTCAAATAAATTGTCCAACTCGGGTTTAAAATTAGTTATTTTATTTTCTTAATTTTTTTATTAATTCGTATTATTATTATTATTATTTTAAAAAAAAATATTTTAAAATTTATGATGGATATACTAATATTCAAGGTGCTAGCTGGCTGGGTTGTAATTCTAACGAGTCAAGTTTGGATTCAATTTTTTGATATGTTTGTTAAATGATTGGTGTTCAGATTGATCCAAATCAGTAACTAGTTGGGTTCGGGTTGACTGTCAACTTGAAATTGACTCATTTAATTTTTTTTTCTTAATTTCTTTTATTTATTGATATAATTTTCTTATTTTTGATAAATTAACCCATTCATAGGTTGGTTCCACCAATAGGTTGGTTTTGAATTAAATCGGGCGGATATCTTCCTCGCCTGATCCTACTAGCAAGCAGTCTGATTGCTGGTACAACAATTGTCTAGTGTTAAACCCACACCTTAGGCCAAGAGATGAACAAAAGAAGAATTTTTATTTTGCACCGGGTCAGTTCAAAGATTAATCAGAATGTGTCATATCATATTTTTTTGCACGGGATACTGCTGTATACCGGTTGATGTCCGCGGTCCACATAAAATAATTTTCCATTTGCCTTGAACTCGTATAATTTATTTAATATTATCAATTAAAAATAAATATTATTTAAATAAGTAAAAAATATTTTAAAATAGATAGTCTATCTTATGAACATAGAGTTCAACGCAAATGGAAAACTCTCTCTTGGTATGAGTTAGAATTGAGTAATATCTCACATTAGTAATAAAGTATTGGAAATTTTTAATTTAAAATTAAGCATTTTAAATTTCAAAATTAATTTACAAATATTACTTAATATATTATTTAATCATTCAAATAATTCAAAATTTAAATAGGCCGGTTCAAGAGATTGGTGATCGTTTCAACAGTTTGCTGGTTGGACCGGTGGTTCTGGCTAGTTCTAGACGATTTGATATAGAAACAATTTTAGGATAAACCGGATCGGCAATGAGATTGGTTCACAGTTGAACTGGTCAGACCGGCCAGTTCGTTCTGATTTTTAAAACCTTGAAAAATACTATTGAACAAAGGTGTAATTTTAAAAAATGTTAGTGCACTAATTACATGAGTCTTATGATCAATAAGTATTTATTTTAGACACATTAAAAAGTTTTTTTTAAAAAAGTTAAATAGCAGATAAATTTGTATATTTAAAAAAGATCAAAATAAGTATTATACTTAGTAATTTCTTCTAAATTTGATATAAGGACAAATGTAGGAGATATATTATTGAAATCTATTTTTTTAATAGATTGAAGGCATTAAGATTAGAAATTTCTTATCTTATGATATATATATAGTCTTAAGCTCTCTTCTTGTATAATTCAGTTATTTTAAGATAAGTTAAAAATAATTTTTTAATGACTTATTGTTTAGTGTTTAAAAGACTAAAAAAAATTGGAATATGAAAAAGATATAAAGTACAAATAAGATTATGCATCAACATTAGCGATGCTATTGGGTGAAAGTCAACGGGTGTCGATTTTGTTGTCGATAACATGTCTTGTCCTTATAATAGATGATGCCATGCATTGACAACGAGTTTCTATATTATTGTTGATTGTGTATATATATCAGCTTTATAAAAAATGACGTGCGTTGGCGTTGATAATGGCAGCTATAAAAAGGAGAAAATGTGGCTAAGCGACAATATTTCGGTGATAGAGATTTAATCATGATGATGGTCAAGTGATTACAATGTGACTACAAGGGCCTGAAATTAGCCAATTGAGGAAGGAGATGTCAAGGTCCAAGTATCAATAAAGATGTGCATTGACGTTGATGATGTTAACTATAAAAAGGAGAAACGTGGCTGAGCGATAATATTTCAATGGTAGAGATTTGATTATGATGGTGGTCAAGGGATGATAATTTGACTATAGAGGCCTGAAATTAGCCAATTGAGGACAGAGATGTTCAGGTCCAAGTTCCAGCTCTCAATGCCCTTTCTTGTGTTAGGAGTTTATCTTTAATATTCTGAGAGTGACATTTTTATAAATTTCATCGAAATTCCAAAAATATAATTCTTTAGATGGCACAATATTCCCCTTAATTATAGACCATTTTTTAATATTTAGATTGCATGAATATATATATTTAATTTGTCTAATCGACATATGTACTTTAACTAGATTTTTGCTAAAAACAATGTTTATATAATCCCAAATATAATTACAATTTTTTTTTTCATTCAAATGTTTACAAAAAGATATTCATATTTAATTGGATGAATTTTTACAATCACAAGTACAAAATGAATTGAAATATACTCATTTCTCTATTAATTTTATGGCGATATAATGTTCTAAATTTAGGTGAATAAAACAACGTTTAATACGGTTCTTCTTCTAAAGAAAGTAAACGATAAAGGATTTTTTATTATGCTAAGCTTCCACATTTGCCTGTGTATTAATCCCACATCGCTAAATTACTCTGGAATATTATTCAATATAGACTTCTGATTTGAGTTAAAAAGTCACCGAGCTCGGTAACGTGAGCTTGTAACCCAAGTGGGGGTATCAAGGTACTTCGGATTATTGATCTGGTTTAATGGCTGATTGGTCATCGGGCCCGAAGTCTATCCGGTACAATAGAAGTTTGCAGTTAAACAATTATATACTGCATGTAAAGTTGAAAGCTAACCTCTCGAGAGTGAGATAGAGAGAGTGCTCCCGGTCGGTTTGTGTAAGGGTTGTGGGATTTCTGGTGAAATTAGCTTTGGACCGTTTGATTCAAACGAGTACCTTTTTTATTTTTGGCCTTAATATTTAACTTTATTTTCTTCTTATGTCCGTTGAAATTTTAGTTGAGAAAATGTTATTGATAAATATGCAGTACATTATTCTTGTAATTATATAATATTAATAAGGGGTTTTTACATACATAACACTTAAAAGTATCATAAATACATATTAAACACTTCAAAAAAAAAAAAAAAAAAAAAAAAAAAAAAAACACTTAAACAATTGTATTTACTAATATACCATCTAAAACTCCTTTTTTACTCAATTCTAGCACTCCGTTTAAATCTCATCAGAAATCCCGTGGAGTCGTCGTCTTCCATTCGTCACACGAGATGTGGTTGAGAGCGGAGCCTGCTCCACTGCTTCCGCTTCTGCTCGCGCTTCAAGTGCTGCACACTCTCCTCATTCACGACAATATCATCATCATCGTCATCTTCTTCCTCCAAAATAGCCTACAAAAATTTTAGTAACTGCAGCCAATTCCACTTTATAAATATACATAGATCATCTAATAAAGCTTAAGTTCTGTACTCTGCTTGTGGTATCTTCTTCCCTGTATGTGTGATGGCAAAATCCTGTAGCAACAAGAGGTGCATATATCTTGGGCATTTGTACACTTGCACTAAGAAGAGTCATTCACAATCATCCTGCAACTAGAGTCATGCGCCATCTCAGAGAAAGCCTTCCCACTAGAAATAGCATCCCCACACAGGATTATTGGGGTCGGATCACGAACCTGGACGGAGCTCCCAAGATTGCTGCTAGGTGGTTCTGTGTCAAGAATGGAGTCATCAGAATATTGCAGGTTTTGGTCTATGGGAGACCTCATGATAGAATTGTGCCCGGCTAATTAGTGTGTTTTATTACAGTTTTTAAAATTTATTTGTTTTCATTGTGGCATTATCCTGTAGGTTGTGCCATGGTTTATGGATTCTGAAGGGATGATAATAATTGTTTATTTAGCTCTGTTTTGATTTATGGATTATGAAGCCATGGTTTTTTCTTGCAGGTCCACTTCCATAAGTCTCATTCATGTGACCAACCTGCTCACTTCGGTGCTCATCCGACAGCCCAATCCCATGATCCCAGCCCCTCGAACCCGGGCTGATTGTTTTTTGTTGTGCTCTTGTTCTTCAATACGTTTTGTAGAACGTTCTGTTCATTTTTTGCAAAGAAACTTCCTGTTCTGAATGTGTTGTGCTCATGTTTTATGTGTTCTGTACGATTTTATTATTCTGCACAAGGCAATCAGACTTCCTGTTCTATTTTAGTTCTGATCTAAGCTCAGTAAGAGCTCCACAAGATTTAAGTTCTGTTCTAAGCTCTTCAGTGAGAGAAATCCAGTTAGACGTAAAACTTCAGTGGTTTCTTGCAATCCGGCGGCTACAGCAAGTCGGCTTTAGCGAAGGAAACAGAGAAGCAACTGACGGTTCAACTCATGAGACTCTTCGACTTCGGCAGAGGGAACAAAGAAGCTACTGACGGCTCAATTCATGAGACTCTTCGACTTTGGCAGAGAGAAGGGGAGAAGCGACAGTTAGATTATAAATATTAGTTAAGGAAATAATTTCGACGGAGGGCTTAGATTTACGAAGAGGCAATATTAGTTAAGGAAACCGATAAATTAATAAAAAATTATATAATTAAATGGGAAAACACATAAATTAAGAAACATATAATTAAATGAAATAGACGGGAAACTAAAACGTTTAGAAATCTTAAAATTAATTTGGAATGAGGTCTACATAAAGAGCATTAAATTATATAAGTATTATTTTTTGAATTATTAATTATTTGTATTATAATGGATTGCCAAGATAATTTAAGAAGAAATAAAATGGATGGACAAGATTTGCTTGGGAAAGGAAACTCAAGCCCCTTTTATAATAGTAGTATAGATTTAATCGAAATTCCAAAAATAATTCTTTAGATGGCACAATATTCCCCTTAATTATAGACCATTTTTTAGTATTTAGATGTCAGTTTAAATACTTGCATGAAGATATATATTTAAATTGTCTAATCGACATATGTACTTTAACTAGATTTTTGCTAAAAACAATGTTTATATAATCCCAAATATAATTATAATTTTTTTTTTTCATTCAAATGTTTACAAAAAGATATTCATATTTAATTGGATGAATTTTTACAATCACAAGTACAAAATGAATTGAAATATACTCATTTCTCTATTAATTTTATGGCGATATAATGTTCTAAATTTAGGTGAATAAAACAACGTTTAATACGGTTCTTCTTCTAAAGAAAGTAAACGATAAAGGATTTTTTATTATGCTAAGCTTCCGCATTTGCCTGTGTATTAATCCCACATCGCTAAATTACTCTGGAATATTATCCAATATAGACTTCTGATTTGAGATAAAAAGTCACCGAGCTCGGTAACGTGAGCTTTAACCCAAGTGGGGGTATCAAGGTACTTCGGATGATTGATCTAGTTTAATAGCTGATTGGTCATCGGGCCCGAAGTCTATCCGGTCCAATAGAAGTTTGCAGTTATACAATTATGTATTGCGTGTATGGTTGAAAGCTAACCTCTCGAGAGTGGGATAGAGAGAGCGCTCCCGGTCGTTTGTGGTATAAGGGTTGTGGGTTGTGGGATTTCTGGTGAAATTAGCTTTTGGCCGTTTGATTCAAACGAGTACCTTTTTTATTTTTGACCTTAATATTTAACTTTATTTTCTTCTTATGTCCGTTGAAATTTTAGTTGAGAAAATGTTATTGATAAATATGCAGTTCATTATTCTTGTAATTATATAATGTTTATAATTTTTGCACTCAACCTCATTATCTTTTTTTTTTTTTTTTCATTTCTAAGAAAATCTAATACGTAGATATAAACATATTACAAGAAAGGTTGTTAGAAAAAAATATCTTGAATCAACCTTATAGGCGATCACATGTGTAATGTGTTACGACCAACAACAAATCTAAGGTGTTGACATAATCAATGAAGCTTTGGTTGAGAAGTGATAATCTGATGGAGGCAGTTGAATGACATTGGTTCAATGACGATAGTATGAACAATAACGATGGACCGATCATGATGATCAAACAGTGGTTGTACGATGGTTGTATGATGATGGTGATTGTGTAGCAATGCGTCTATGATAGTCATTTTAATTTAAAATGTGGTACAACTTTCATTGATATAAATGACTCTGTTGCAATGCATAGAAATATTTAAAAATATATATAATTAGTTATTCTTATAATTAAAAATGCATATACATATTTAACAATGTATAGAATAATTTATTCTTATAATTAACTGATTCAAAATGTCAAACTATATGCTAAAGCATTAAATCTCATAACTTTTATGCACATACTTCATGGGTATGTTTAGCCCCCCTCAACAGTAATGCTCAGACCACCTACCTCTTTAACTTAGATTAATTCATTAGTGCATAAGACTATGGGGTGACTTCAAATGAAATATTTTTTAAAATAATATTGCATGTCAGAACATTCACAATGGTATAGAATTTACACCGCAGAAAAAACATCATTTTTAGGTGGCATTTTCATACAAAAAATGACAAAAATCCGTCGATAATTTGTATTTCAGGCGGATTTTTGACGGGAAATTATCCAGGGATATTACACGTGTTGGAAAACAAACACTGACGAAAAAAGAACTATCGAAAATATTTCTAGCGGAAAAAGTTAGCCAAAAAATATTTCTGGCAGATTTCCCGACAGAAATTGATTACATAAAAAATAGAAAAAAAATGTTCAGATTTAGCCCGAGCATCCACTGCTCTCCGGTAAACAAAGCTCGTAGGCCCCCGCACTACTCATGATCCAAACTCGTAAGCCACCCCCCGTTAACCAAACTCGCCCTAGTCACCAGAGAACTCCGCACACCCGTCACCCACGAACCTACCTGCACGCCCATCACCGACAAACCCGCACGCCTCTCTAAACAACCTTATAGACGATAACATGTGTTAATGATGTTTGCAACAAATAATAATAATTTTAAGGTGTCGACATAGTGACATATGGTGGTCGGAATACTTTAGTCGAGCGATGGTAGTCTTGTGGCGGTAATTACATGACATTGGTCCGACGATGATAGTAGGAACATGAGCCGGGGACTGACCATGATGGTCAAGTAGTGCTTGGTCAATGGTGGCAAGAAGATGATGATCGTGAAACAATGCCTCCACAACAACGGTCATTAATTTAAAATGTGGTACAACTTTCATTGTCATGAATGGCTCTATTACAATGTGTAGAAATATTTAAGAAAGTATTTCAGGGGTTTCATAAGAGTATTAAGTTTTTTTATTGATACGTCATTACAAAATTAGCTTGATCGGGCACGAATCTCGAGGCAAAAACTAGTTGGAGACTTCAAAAATTAAATTCAGGAGCATCCGAACTCCGATTTCAACGAGCTTACAGTCAAACTGAGCGTCTCGGAAATACGAACCCAACAACACCAAGATCGACCCAATCCGAGCCCAAATAAGTCCGAATCAAGAGTTCAAAGCGCTGTCGGAAAGTTCAAACCGTAATTTGAGTTACCAAATGGTCCCCGATTTTGACGAGCTTATACTCGAATCGAACGGCTCGACGAGACGAATCCAACAAGCCCAAGATCACTAAATTCCGACATCATTAAGGCCTCCAAATGTCCAACGAACGGTGCACGATCGTAGGATTCAATATCGGCCGTCCATTTGACCACTCCCTATTCGCCCTTGATCTCACACCTATTTACGGACCATGCCACTCCAGAAAATCTATAAATAGAGCCCTCATTCTTCACAAGAGAGGATCTAAGCAAGAGAGAGAAGAAGAGAAGAGAAGGAAGAAGAGAAGGAAGGGGTTCCTCCTCGACAGCCGCCGGACCACCGCCGGACCACCGCAGGAATCTCGTCGGACCACCGCCGGACCACCACAGAACCTCGTCGGACCACCGCCGGACCACCGCAGAAACCTCGCCGGACCACCGCCGGATCATCGCAGGAACCTCGCCGGACCACCGCAGAACCTCGCCGGACCACCACCTTAAGGCCCGACACTCAGTCCTTACTTCCTGCCAAAGACCCGACGACTTGTTCAAGACCCGACACTAAGTTCCTACATCCTGCTGAAGACCCGACGTCCCACTCAGGGCTCGACATTCAGTCCCTACGTCCTGCTGAGGACTCGACATCTTACTTAATTGATTGTAATCTGTTCACCCCTGGAGGTGATTCAGTCTTTTGTAACCAACTCAAAGTCTAGTGGAATCATTTTCAACTGGGCTAGGCCTCGTGGTTTTTACCTTTTTAAGGGTTTTCCACGTAAAAAATCTTGTGTTCTCTGTGTGTGAGCTAGTTATACGTACAACGTTAAGACGCAGAATTAAATCTCTATCGCCGCGTATTTTCTAGTCCGCAACAGTTTGGCGCCGTCTGTGGGAAAGCTAATCCCACTACATCAAGGAATCATCCAATGGTCAACAGGCGTAGCCATCGCATCATGGGAACCTCCCGCTCTAATTCACACCAATCCAGGAATCAGTCCCTGAATCAAGGACGACAGGCATCTGCCTCCTTTCACCCCGGTAACCGACACCTTGCAGGAGAAGGAACTTCAGGGCCATCCCTAGAAGAACGTATCAGAAAAATGGAGGAATCTCAGAATGAGATCCTTCAGCTCTTAAGGGGAGCTCGAGGACCAGCGCCAGTGCCCCAAGAAGATACTCTTCTCCCTCGAGACCAGCCAGGATTCGAAGACATTCTTCATGTCGAAGTCCCCTTCCTCCGCCAAGGATGCGCCCTCCTACACGTCCAGAGAATGAGCTTGCTGATACAGCAAGCTCTACCCATCCTTCACACATGGGCCACAGGCATCATATGCCTCCAGAAGTCCTAGAAGACTTGGACCAACAGCACGTTACTGAACTCCCCCGCAATACTCTCCGGGATGAGTTGCGGAGGCTAGTCCGAGAAGAGTTCCCCACAAGAGGTACAAGACACTCCCTTCGCCAACGGGACGTTCACGAATCGTCACCTTTCACCGAAGCTGTCCTCCGATACCCCGTTCCGGCAAGATTCAAACTCCCGAATATTGATTCGTATGATGGAACTTCAGACCCCTACGAGCATATCGACCACTACCGCACTATTATGCATATCCAGCAGGCCCCGGACGCTTTGCTCTGTCAAGTTTTTCCTGCCACCCTTAAAGGGCAAGCCCGGACATGGTTCTACTCACTGCCTGCCCGATCCATCTCGATATTCGTTAAATTGGCCAAACTGTTCGTCGAACAGTTTGTAGCCAACCGAAGGACGATTAAAGATTCCTCCCACCTTTCAGGGATACGTCAGAACGAGGGTGAATCCCTTAAAGAATACTTCCAGAGGTTTTCTACGGAAGCCCGACAAATTTCAGGGGTAGATCCCGAATTGCTTAGAGGTGTATTTCTTGGAGGACTCCGCCCAGGCCCCTTCTACTCAGCACTCATGCGAGATACGGTCCATTCATATGCGGATCTAATCCATCGGGTAGAGGCTCAAATCTCCGCCGATGATGCCATCAATGCTCATAGAAAGCAATTTGAGCAGACGACCGGGAAGCGTAAATATCCCCCAGGGACGGAGAATCCCCCCTCACAAAGGAAGAAGCAAGGAAACTACAATTTTCCTCCTCGACCCTCACAGCCGCGACAAGAACCTCGTCAAGAAAAGGAGTACACACCACTCAATACATCTCAAACAAATGTATTAATGGCCATCCGGGATCAGGAGAACATAAAATGGCCACACCCTTTGAAGTCCAACGTCGGAAACCAGGAGCAATATTGTCACTTCCACCGTAGCCGTGGGCACAGTACTGAAGCATGTTGGCAACTCAAGGAAGAAGTTGAGAGACTGATCCGACAAGGATATCTCCGACAATTCATCAAGAATGCACCAGCCCGAGATGAAGTTGGTCCGACTGGGGGGCAGAATCAACAACAAAGACAGTCGATAAACAATCGCCAAATAGTGGGGGAAATTGGAACCATTGCTGGGGGCCTATCAACGCCTTGCCGAGCTTTAATTGCGTAGAGCACAGTAGTGCTGTTTGTTTTAAGTATCGTATGTCTTTAATATTGTATGACTTTAGTACTGTCTGTCTTTAATTTTGAATATTGTTTGTGGTGTTTGTAGCTTCTCCCTCCCTAAGCTGTCTTAGGGAGTTATGTTTTTGCTTAATGTAGTAAGACTTTGTTTCTTTATCTTTTTCGAGTAAAATTGTATTGATAAATTCGCAAAAGCTGTGAACGTTAATATTCTTGACTCGAACAAATACATAATCGTTATTGTAGCTCAATCACCAGATAATCAATCCTTGGTGGATTCTTCCGACCTCTTCCATACAGGTTAACGTCGTCGAGCAGGGCTCCGGCATACAACCTCGGAAAGGTCCTACATCCTTGGTGGATTGTCCCGACCTCTTCCACACAGGTTAATGTCGTCGAGCAGGGCTCCGGCATACAACCTCGGAAAGGTCTCACATCCTTGGTGGATTCTCCCGACCTCTTCCACACAGGTTAACGTCGTCGAGCAGGGCTCCGGCATACAACCTCGGAAAGGTCTCACATCCTTGGTGGATTCTCCCGACCTCTTCCACACAGGTTAACGTCGTCGAGCAGGGCTCCGGCATACAACCTCGGAAAGGTCCTACATCCTTGGTGGATTCTCCCGACCTCTTCCACACAGGTTAACGTCGTCGAGCAGGGCTCCGGCATACAACCTCGGAAAGGTCTCACATCCTTGGTGGATTCTCCCGACCTCTTCCACACAGGTTAACGTCGTCGAGCAGGGCTCCAGCATACAACCTCGGGAAGGTCTCACATCCTTGGTTAACATTGCCAGAATGTTGTCAATGGACTTCTATCTTACTTCTCCACAATATTAAAATTCTACCCAATTTTGAATTTTCTCCTGTCACTGAACTTTTGCCTTGTAGGACTTTCAGCGGACTTCTACTCGTCGTCGGACTTATGTCCGTCGACGAACTTTCATCGGTCTTCTGCCCAAGGTCGTACTTCTACCCGACGTCAGACTTCTCCTACTCGTCGGACTTCTGCTCGTCGACGAACTTTCGTCGGGAAGGCTTCTCCCCGTCATCAGACTTCTGCTCGTCGATGAACTTTCGTCGGTCTTCTACCCGACAGTACTTCTACGGGATGTCAGACTTCTGCCTGCCGTCGGACTACTAACCGTCGTCGGACTTCTTCCCATTGATGGACTTTCGTCGATCTTCTACACAGCGTCGGACTTCTATGTGTCGTCGAACTAATACCCGTCATCGGTCTTCTGTCCGTCAATGGACTTTCGTCGGTCTTCTACCCGACTCACTGCATCTATTTAACACCGGACTTCTTCCTACCATCAGAACTCCACATGATCTCTCGAAGTAGAAAGAGAAGAAGGAGAAATCTCCGGACTTCCTTGCCAAGAGAGGGGCCTCAGAAAACTGAGGGAAGGCCTCAATAGAAAGGACAGAGGGAGATGAGGAAAGAAGAAAATCTCCGGACTTCCTTGCCAAGAGAGGGGCCTCAGAAAACTGAGGGAATGCCTCAATAGAAAGGACAGAGGGAGAAGATCTCCGAACTTCCTTGCCAAGAGAGGGGCCTCAGAAGACTGAGGGAAGGCCTCAATAGAAAGGACAGAGGGAGAAGATCTCCGAACTTCCTTGCCAAGAGAGGGGCCTCAGAAGACTGAGGGAAGGCCTCAATAGAAAGGACAGAGGGAGAAGATCTCCGAACTTCCTTGCCAAGAGAGGGGCCTCAGAAGACTGAGGGAAGGCCTCAATAGAAAGGACAGAGGGAGAAGAGAAGAAAAGAGAAGAGGAAGAGGAGTGGAGTGATTTTCTAAAGGCTTGAAGTGCCTATTTATAGTTTTTTAGGAGAGGGAAGAGAAGTTTCTAGAATTCCTGAATTTCTAAATTTTTCTAAAATTTTTCGGAATTTTTTAGAATTTTTTGGGAATTTTTAGGAATTTTTTGGAATTTTTTCGGGCCAAAAAACATGAAAAAATCCTATTTTTCGTGAGGTGGGGCCCACTTGAGGCGGTGGGCCGAACCGCCTCACCCTCCACCGCCTTACGGAGCGGCAGCTCCAAGCGGCGCGGGCCACCTGGGTCAGGCGGCCCGCTGGAGCCGACCGCACGGGTCAGGCGGACCCGCTTGCGCGGGTCAGGCGGCCCGCTGCGCGGACCGCGCGGGTCAGGCGGACCCGCCCGCTAGGCGGACCGCGCGGGTCGGGTGGACCCGCTTGCGCGGGTCAGGCGGCCCGCCGGAGCTCGGGCCACGCGTTCCAATGCCACGCCCGCGGTGCCGGCGGCGGCCGGCCGGCCGGTCCGGCCGCCTAGCCCTCCTAGGGCCCGATTTTCGTCCCGAAAACTCCGTTTTCGACGTTTTTGGGGTCCCCGGACACGTTTTTCGACGTTCCGGACTCAATTTTGGCACTTTCAGAGCTCATCGAGGCCTCCTTGGCTTGATTTGTGCAAAATTTCAACTTATGGAAAGCAATTTTTGCTATTCGGCCAACACAAAATGTCGACACTTATATTTTCGGACCCCTGGAGCTTCGACGTCCGAAAATAGGGGGGCAACTGATACGTCATTACAAAATTAGCTTGATCGGGCACGAATCTCGAGGCAAAAACTAGTTGGAGACTTCAAAAATTAAATTCAGGAGCATCCGAACTCCGATTTCAACGAGCTTACAGTCAAACTGAGCGTCTCGGAAATACGAACCCAACAACACCAAGATCGACCCAATCCGAGCCCAAATAAGTCCGAATCAAGAGTTCAAAGCGCTGTTGGAAAGTTCAAACCGTAATTTGAGTTACCAAATGGTCCTCGATTTTAACGAGCTTATACTCGAATCGAACGGCTCGACGAGACGAATCCAACAAGCCCAAGATCACTAAATTCCGACATCATTAAGGCCTCCAAATGTCCAACGAACGGTGCACGATTGTAGGATTCAATATCGGCCGTCCATTTGACCACTCCCTATTCGCCCTTGATCTCACACCTATTTACGGACCATGCCACTCCAGAAAATCTATAAATAGAGCCCTCATTCTTCACAAGAGAGGATCTAAGCAAGAGAGAGAAGAAGAGAAGAGAAGGAAGAAGAGAAGGAAGGGGTTCCTCCTCGACAGCCGCCGGACCACCGCCGGACCACCGCAGGAATCTCGTCGGACCACCGCCGGACCACCACAGAACCTCGCCGGACCACCGCCGGACCATCGCAGAAACCTCGCCGGACCACCGCCGGATCATCGCAGGAACCTCGCCGGACCACCGCAGAACCTCGCCGGACCACCACCTTAAGGCCCGACACTCAGTCCTTACTTCCTGCCAAAGACCCGACGACTTGTTCAAGACCCGACACTAAGTTCCTACATCCTGTTGAAGACCCGACGTCCCACTCAGGGCTCGACATTCAGTCCCTACGTCCTGCTGAGGACTCGACATCTTATTTAATTGATTGTAATCTGTTCACCCCTGGAGGTGATTCAGTCTTTTGTAACCAACTCAAAGTCTAGTGGAATCATTTTCAACTGGGCTAGGCCTCGTGGTTTTTACCTTTTTAAGGGTTTTCCACGTAAAAAATCTTGTGTTCTCTGTGTGTGAGCTAGTTATACGTACAACGTTAAGACGCATAATTAAATCTCTATCGCCGCGTATTTTCTAGTCCGCAACATTTATAAATGTGTAAATTATTTCGGTTTGAAGATAATTTGGAGTTCTTAAGAGTGTAAATTATTAATATAGTGTAAATCATTTTAGTCTAATACTAAGATAAATCAAACTCGCTCAATTTTGAGAGAGAATGGTTTATGCCACAAGCAAATTTGCTTGACCGTCATATGTCACTATGTCGAAGAAGTTAATATTATAAAGCTTTTAAAAAGGTAAATCATTTCAGTCTAATTTTGTACCTTTTCTAAAAAGTAGTTTTAAAACTATTATTTGAGATAATGAAATTTTCTACGAAGAAGTTAATATTATAAAGCTTTAAAAATAGTGCAGAAATACAATTCTCTAAAATATATTTATGCAAAAGTGGCACATACAAACAACATCAAACAAATATATTTTTTTTTTTTTTTCATTTTGAAATTGAAAAGGCAAAATTAAGCCGTCCCAAATGAGGCCTTAATTTGAAATCAGCACTTGTTTGGAATCAGAGGCTTTGATGGAGGGTTCAGTGGATTACGACAATTACTTTTAAAATTTTCAACACAAACATAAAATCTGATGTTTGCATATCTGAATAGAAAACCATTAAAATAAACATTCTCTGATAATTCTGACTGTACTAATATAATAAAATTTATACAAGCAGAAATATAATAAGACTAATCATCTAATCATGCCAAAGTTGTATCTTACAATCTTCTTCACTTAGCAAACTCTCAGTCCCTCCAACTCCAATATAAACAAAGGCCAACAAATTATCAATATACAGTACATTATATTCAAATGATATAAAAACTGACCATTTAGTAATAGGCTCGATGAGTGGAGCTTATCGAGCTCGAACGTGATTCCAAGCTCAAACAGACGTTTGCTTGACTCCTCAGCTCGTCGAGCGGCTCACAGAGGTGACTAGGCGGGAAAATGATATCTCAATCAAGTGCGAGCGGGCAGACACATCAATTCAAAGGTCGAGCGGGAAAACCAAATTGACGGAGCACGGGACAACGACGGACGAGCTCGGGACGACGAATCTTAACAGCAGACTTGATGACCAGCTTGAGACGATGGATCTTGATGGCGGAGTCTCAGGACGATGAAGAATGAGCTGGGGACGATCAATCTCGATGGCAGACAAAACGAGCTTGGGACAATGGATCTCGACGTGGATCCTCGGGACAATAGCTAGCGAGCTCGGGACGATCAATCTCGACGTTGGACGCGACGACAAGAGGACACAACGATGACAAACCTCGGGACGACATTAGAGAACGCGATGATGAGACCACTTGGGATGGAGCACGAAAGCTGAGCTCAGGATGGAGCTTGACATGAGACTAGTCGAGCTCGAGCTTATTATTTGGCATGCGAGCTCAACTGGAACAACACCGTGGCTCGAGCTTGCCTCGGCTTGTTTGCACGCCTAATCACCAGTACAAAATGAATTGAAATATACTCAATTACTCATTATAACATATTGTATAATCTTGAAAATTATACATTAACAATATCTTTTATCCTTAAATTCAAAAAAAATTGATTTTAAAAGTTGGCAAAAAAATTTCTTGATAGTAACTATATCATAATATCTTCCGATCAAAATAAATAATTTGATACCAAAATTTGATCAATGTGCCCATTTAAGTGAATAGGATCAAGTGAGGTGTATTTGAATTTAATGGAATTTAAACTAACAAATTAAGTAAATTAATTTAGATAATTGACATTCTGTGCTAAATATGCAACGTTTAATACGGTTCTTCTTCTACAGCAAGTGAGCGATAAAGGATTTTTTATTATGCTAAGTTTCCACCTTTGCCTGCATATTAATCCCACATCGCTGAATTTTCTGTAAATATTATAGAATATAGATTTCTCATTTGAGTTTAACAGTCGCTGAGCTTGGTGACGTGAGCTTGTAACCCAAGTGGGGGTATTAAGGTACTCTGGATGGTTGACACGGCTCACTGGCTGATTTTCATCGGGCCGAAGTGCCCGACCTGATACTTGTTTGCAGTTAAAATACTGCATGTAAAGGCGAGAAGCCTGAGTTTAACGGCGGACGTGAGAGTGCTCCCTGTCGTTGGGTTAATGGTATAGGTAGCTGGGCCTTTGGTCTGGGGAAATTAGCCTTGGCCGTTTGAATCAAACGGGTACTTTTTTTTGTTTTTACCTTAATATAAATTTTATTCTTTTCTTTTGCCATTTCCGTTGAAATTTTAATTCAGAAAATGCTATTATATGAGCATATTGCAAAAAAGGTTGTTAGAGAAAATAATTTGAATCAACATTATAGGCGATGAAATTTGTTAACGTTATTTATAATTGCCAACAAAAAATCTAATGTGTCAACATAATAGCCAATTATGTTGGTAGAGCGACTTTGGTCGAGCAATGGTAATCTAATGGTGGTAGTTGTATGACATTGGTCCAACGAAGATAGTAGGAACAATAACGGCAGACTAATCATGATGGTCAAACAATAGTTGAACAATGATTGTATGATATGATGATGGTGATTGTGCAAGAATACCCATAGTCATTATTGAAAGAACAATAACCAAGGATTCCGTTCAGATAAGCCGTTTTTCTCAGGATGCGAGGGCAACTTAGTTGTTGAGTGATATCCGATTCTTGCAGGCGTTGCTAATAAATTCGCCACCGCCATCTGAGCGTAAAATTTTGGGAGTGCAGTGGTGTTGGTTTTTAACGATTACAAAATGATTTAAATTTTGCGAGAGCTTCTTGTTTAGAATGCATAAGGTAAAGCCACGAAAAACGAGTAAAGTCAGTGATGAAAACAATGTAGTATCGGTATCCGTCTAATGAATTTAATGAAGCTGGACCCCATATGACATATGTGAATGAGATCAAATGGGGCTGAAGTAATAGAGAGACTTATTAAAATATTGCTTGTGACTCTTGGTCATGTTACAATAAATGCAAACAAATAATGAGAAACATTTGAGATATCAGGTATGCTGTTTGCTAGGATCGGGAGGAGACGAGTGTTCAGATGACCAAGGCGGGTGTGCCAAAGTTGAGAAGATGTGGTACTAGCAGTAAGAGTCGAGGGTGAGTTGTCAGGTGACATATGAATCTGATAAAGACCGTTATGAAGATGCCCACGAAGAAGCAGTCATTGGTCATGAAGATCCTTAATTTCAAATATATTAGCATCAAAGCAAATTGAGAAGGAATAATCTGAGGTTAGTTTAGAAACATATAAAAGATTGTGTGTGAGCGATGATGGTACATGAAGAGGGTTACATAGATGAAGCTTACGAGGAGTGTCGGGAAGAGGAAGGAGTCCTCGACCTGAATTTTGAATGGAGAGAGAGGATCCTTTGGCAATTTACACAATATCAGGTCCATGATAGGCAGTAGGTGAGTGAAGATAGGTGTCGTCCAGTGTGAGATGGGTTGACACACCAGAGTCAAGAACCCAATCTTGAGTGGGTGAGGCAGACAATTGAGCAAGGAGGGTGCGTGGCGATCTTGAAACCGTGGGAGTGAACTTGAAGTTACAACGATGCCAATAGTTGAGGGCTATGTGACCGATCTTTCCACAGATTTGGTAGATGGGCATCGCGGATTGAGTTGTTTGGTTCGGCGGGTTGCTGGAGAATGCTGGAGGAGTCTTGCTTTTAAAGAATCGTTTATGGGGGCATCTGCAGGATTGGTTGGAGGAAGAGGCATAGAGAGCTATAGCTGGTGAACTAGTTGTTTGATCTTTGAGGTGTTCTTGATGGAGATTAATCTCCTCGCTACATAGAAGAGAGTAGAAGATGTCGAGATCTATAGGTAGAAGTGAGGTACAAATGGCGATCTTGAAGGAGTTGTAGGTGGACGGGAGACCATTAAGAATATAAAGGATGATGTCTTCTGAATCGATTTTTGATCCGGAGGCAACAATGTTGTCGACAATAGATTTTATCTGAGGTAGGTACTATTGCATGGTAAGATATTTCAGTTGAACGTGATGAAGTTCGTTCTTTAGTTGGATGACATGAGATCGACAAGTGGGTTGGAGACACCATTCAAGAACCGACCAAGCTTCATGTGCGGTGGTGGAGGAAAGAATGTATGGTAGAATAGATTGAGAAATCGTGGAAAAGAGGGTGGATAGAAGGTTGTTGTCTGCGAGCCGCCAGCGAGCATAATCAGTGGAATCGACGTCGGCGGGTGAAGTAGTGGTGCCAGTTAGACGGCCGGCGTATCCATTGGATGTGAATTGCTGAAGAATTTGCGTCCGCCATATAGCGTATTTATTCGCCGTGAGGTGATGTGGAGCGAGGTTCTTGATGTTCGAGACTAAGAACTTGAGGGTAATCGGAGCAATCTCAACATGTTTTTCCTGAATGTGATCCCTGATAAAATAATGATCTATTTCTATATGCTTTGTGCGAGCATGAAAAACAAGATTGTTGGCGAGTGCAATTGCTGACATATTGTCGTAAAAAAATGGTAGTGGTCTTTTGTTGCGGTATGTTGAAGTCATTTAGTAGCCGTCGTAGCCAAAGAACATCAGCAGTGGCGGCTGCCAGCGTGCAGTATTCAGCTTCCGTAGATGAACAGGCCACGGTGTGTTGCTTTTTCACGCTCCACGAGACTGGTATTTCCCAGAAATGAACAATAGACTGTTGTGGATCGGCGAGAATGTGTGTCACTAACCCAGTCGGCATCCGAGAATGCTGTGAGGTGCAGAGACCCGAGGGAGATGGGAATGCCGTAGGAGGAAGTGTCGTGGATATACTTATGAAGACGTTTGAGTTGATGATAGTGTGTAGGTTGTGGGTTGTGCATGGATTGACACAAGAGGTTGACTGAGTATGCTATGTTGGGTATAATGATGGTTAGGTATTGAAGTGATCCAGTGAGTTGGCGGTAGATGTATGGATTGGAGAGAATTGGATCATTGAAGTTAGTGAGAGTTTGTTTTGTAGAAGTGGGGTTGGAAAGTGGATTGCAGCGATGAGGACTAGCCTATTGGAGAATTGACTAGTTTGCACCCCTAATCACAAGTACAAAATTAATTGAAATATACTCATTATAACATTTCATATAATCTTGAAAAATATACAATAACAATATCTTTTATCCTTAACTCCAAAAAAATATTTAATTTTAAAAGTTGGAAAAAAAGTTCTTCTTTATAGTAACTATATCATTATTCCTACGGATCAAAATAAATAATTTGATACCAAAATTTGATCAATGTGCCCATTCAAGTTGATACGTCATCTTGAAATTATCTTGATCGGGCACGAATCTCGAGGCAAAAAGCTAGTCGGAAACTTCAAAAATTAAATCCGGTATCACATGAACTCCGATTTCAGCGAGCTTATAGTCAAACTGAGCGTCTCGGAAATATGAACCCAACGACACCAAGCTCAACCCAATCCGAGCCCAAATGAGTCCGGATCAAGGGCTCAAAGCGCTATTGGAAGGTTCAAACCGTAATTTGAGTTACCAAACAGTCTCTGATTTTGACGAGCTTATACTCAAATCGAACGTCTCAACGAGATGAATCCAACAAGCCCAAGATTGCCAAATTCTGACATTATTAAGGTCTTCAAATGCCCAACAAACGGTGCGTGATCAAAGGATTCGATATCGATCGTCCATTCAAAACACTCCCAATTCGCCCCTGATCACATTCCTATTTACGGGCTATGCCACTCCAAAAAAACTATAAATAGAGCCCTCATTCTTCACAAAGGGGAGGGGAGTGAAGAGAGAGAAGAAGAAGAGGAGAAAGGGGAAAAGGAGATTCCTCACCTCCTCGACCACCATCGGAGCTCTTCCTGCCGCCTGAAGACGCCGGAACTCTGCCGGATTTTTGGGAGAATGCCAGAATTCTGCCTAACTTCCATGGGATGCAAAAATTCTTCCCAATTTACAGCAGAGTTCCCTCCTAATGCCGAAACTCCGCCTAAGTGAAGCCGGATTTCTTCTCTGCCACCAACAGACGTCAGACTTATACCCGACGTCGGACCTTCACTCTTCGCCAAGTTTCTACCCGATGCCGGATTTCTACCGGTTATCGGACTTCACTGGACATCTACGCGAAGATGGATTTCATTTCATTGTTGGACTTCTACCTGACGCTGTCCTTCTGACCTCCATCGCCAGCCGACTACGGTCCTCCTGACTTACGTCGCCCGCCGACTACAGTCTTTCTGACATTCGTCGCCCGTCGACTACGGTCCTCCTGACTTAGGTCGCCCACCAACTACAGTCTTCCCGACGTCCGTCGCCCGCCGACTACGGTCATCCTGACTTACGTCGCCCGCCGACTACAATCCTTCCGACCTCAGTCGCCAGCTGACTACGGTCCTCCTGACTTCCGTCGCCCGTCGACTACAGTCCTTCCAATAAAGCGAATATGTCAATAGTAGCTCTTTGTATTTACACCATGCAATGTACTCCTTAAGATGTACATCAAGTTAAGGCATTCTCTCAAGGAAGGGCCTTATTTATAATCGACTGCAAATACTAGTAAATTCGTTCAAACTGGGCTAGACCCTGTGGTTTTTCCCCCTTTTTTCAGGGGTTTTCCACGTAAAAATTTTGGTGTCTCATAAATGTTAGACCCTCTCTCTTATCTGATTGCGTGCCGGATTTTCGTACAATGCTAAGACGATAAACTTTATATTTCTCTACCGCCGCGAATACTCCTGGACGCAACACAAGTGAATAGGATCAAGTGAGGTAGATTTGAATTATTGCATGCAATGGAATTTAAACTAACAAATTAAGTAAATTAATTATAGATAATTGACATTCTGTGCTAATATGCACCGTTTAATACGGCTCTTCTTCTACAGAAAGTAACCGATGAAGGATTTGTTATTATGCTGAGCTTCCACCTTTGCCTGCATATTAATCCCACATCGCTGAATTAGTGTTGAATATTATGCAATATAGACTTCTGATTTAAGTTGAACAGTCGCTGAGCTCGGTAGCGTGAGCTTGTAACCCAAGTGGGAGTATTAAGGTACTCCGGATGGTTGATCCGGTTCAATGGCTGGTTTGCATGGCTAATTATCATTAGACCAAAGTCTTCCCGGCCCGATAAGTTTGCAGCTAAATGCTGCTGGTTTGCAGTTAAATACTGTGTGTATAGGCGAAAGCCTGAGCTAACCTCTCAGTAGAGAGAGTGTCTCCTCTCAAGAGCAAGAGAGAGCGAGCTCCCTGTCGTTGGGGGTTCTGGTATACGGGCCGGTGGTCTGGTGAAATTAGCCTTGGGTCGTTTGAATCAAACAGAGTACCTTTTTATATATTGGCCTTGGAATTTTAGTTGAGTAAATGCTATCGATAATTATACAGTACATTATTCTTGTAATTATATAAGAATAATAAATTCTCCCCTCAACCTCATTATAATTATTTTATTCTATTCTATTTTTTACCTCATTATAACTCTTGTTTTCTGTGATTTCAATGAATAAATCATACCTATTTTTAATTAAATTATAGCTAAAATTTACTTAAATTTTTAGCTTTGCATCCTAAAAAATTTATGGAAGAAAGATAGTGTTTAATCTCTTGATTTTATAAGAAAATCTAATACACAGATATGAATATATTGCAAGAAATGTTGTTAGAGAAAATAATTTGAATCAACTTTATAGACGGTGACATGTATAGTAAATAATTTGTTACGGAGGTTGATCTTCTTGGATGAGAGGGAAAGATGGAGATGGGGAATGCACATCAATTGGAGGGAAAATGAGAAATAAAAATGTTTATTCAATTTCCTGATCATACAAACTAGTCCAACCAATTCTATTTTGACTAAGACAGCCTAAGGGTAAAACAACAAAACTTGAATGACATTGGTCTGATGATGGTGATCCGATGATAGTAATTGCATGACATTAATCCGACGATGATAGTAGGAACAAGAGTGGTGGACTGACCATTATGATCAAACAATGGTTGGGCAATGGTGACATGATGATGGTGATCGTGTAACAATGCCTCCACAACAATGACCATTAATTTAAAATATGTAATAACATTTATTATTATGAATGATTCTATTACAATGTATAGAAATATTAAACAAAATATTTCAGAGATTTCATATGAGTATTAAGTATTTTCAAAGGGTGTAAACTTTTTTTCGGTTTAAAGATGGTTTGAAGTTCATAAGAGTATAAACTATTAATGTAGTGTAAATCATTTTAGCTTATTTTTGAGATAAATCAAATTCGCCCAAGTTTGAGCGAGAATAATTTATACTACAAGCAGAAGTCCGACGTTGGTTAGAAATCCGACGAAAGTCTGGCTACGGGCAGAAGTCTGACGTTGGGTAGAAGTCCGACGATGGACGAAAGTTCGGCTTCAAGTAGAAGTCTGGCGACTGGCGAAAGTCCGACGAAGGATACAAGTCCAATGAAAGTCTGGCTAAGGACAGAAGTCCGACGTCAGTTAGAAATCCGGCGTCAGGTATGAATCTGGCGACAGGCAGAAGTCCGTCGGTGGCAGAGGAGTCCGGTGGCAAGAGAGCTCTCTTCCTTCTCTTCTTTCTCTTCTTGTTTTGTATAAATTCGAATATAATAAACTCTTAATCTCTCTACCCCTACATATGTTCTTACACAAACAATAGGAAATAATATAATCCTTGAGGTATTACTAATGTTTTATATAGATAAATTGTGGAAGTATATTAATTTTCGTTTAAATATATTCTGAGTTTGAAACCTCTTTGATGGGTTGCTCCAATACTAATAAATTTAAAAATTATCACAAGAAGTATTGGAAAATCTTTTTTTTTTTTGGGACATTTAGGCCATTTAAGGCAAACTCACACATGGACTCGAACCTTGGACCTCTTAGTTGGAAGCCTAAGCTCTCAACCAATAGGCCAAGGGGAGTTGTGTAGTATTGGAAAATCTTATTATGTAAAAGCAGAAAAAAGAAAGCTATTATGTATTAAATTTGCAGTTATTAAATACCAATGATTAAAGTAGGAATTGCCAAAAAAAAAAAAAAAGATTTTCGCTAAAAAAAAATACGTTCCTTCTTCTATAGAAAGTTAGCGATAAAAGAATTTTAATTATGTTCTTCCATCTTTGCCTGCGTTAGCTGTTTAATTAATCCCACATGGCTACTGTAGTAGATATATTTTAGAATATATATTTGCCAATTGTGAAGATTGCTGACCGAGCTGCCGCGCCCTGAGAGCACGCTTGTAACCAAGTGGGGTCTTAATGTGATTCGAATGGTTTTTTCTGGCTCATTGGCAGGGTTGCCGACTGCTAGCCCGCCCCATCCACGATGTGGATCCTTGGCAACCCTCCCATCTGTGGATGGGATAACGGGTTGGTAGTTTAAGAAGCCTTTGAGTTCAATCAAACGGGTCACTACAATTTTTACTTGCCCAATTTTTTTTAAGCAAAATACGATATCCTTTTTGGCCCAAAGCATGGAACAATTATTTAGTCCGGTGAACGTACGCTCCTCTACGTTCGGCCACGAATGTTGTAACGCCACGTAGCATGAAGAAAAGTCGCCGACCCGACCCGCTGTGTTTTGGGTTCTCGCACGTGTTAAATTTTAAATGGCAAAAAAACGGGAACACTTTGAAGTGCGACGCTTCACCTTCTTACGGAGTTTCGAATCCCTGTCACTGTTTACTTCGTTTTTTCAGATTTCTACCAAATCCTTTGGAGTTCTCCAGCATTTTCTTCGTAAATCTGCAGGATTTCGTTCGTAGTTCTCCATCATTTCAACTCGAAGTTCTTCGTATTTTCCAGTTGAAAACCACCACTGACAAAATGCCTGAGGTTAGAAACGATTTGCCGAGAATGTTTGTTTATCTCGTTATTAATCTAAAGGTACCGAGTTTTTGAAACTCGGTACACATTCTAAAACTCGGTACTAATGGGTATTCGGTATTTATTTTTTTTCCATTTTCTCGGTATATGATTATTATAACTCGGTACACATTCTAAAACTCGGTACTAATCGGTATTCGGTATTTGGTTTTGTTACATTATCTCGGTATATGATGATTAAAACTCGGTAAAGGTCCTTACTGATTGATAAAACTCGGTACACATTTCATAGTGATGTTTGGTTTTCCTTAGTAAATTGAACAGAGTCATATAGTTGTATTTAGGGTTTAGGATTTGGTTCTACCGGATTACTCGGTACTCAGTACTCCGTACTCGGTACGAGGTACTCGGCACTCGTCACTCGGTACTCGTCACTCGGTACTCGTCACTCGGTACTTGGTACTCGGTATTTCACTCGGTACTCGGTATTCGGTACTCGGTATTCGGTACTCGGTACTCGGTATATGATACTCGGTACACTCGGTATTGCCTGTTAAAACACGTTATGTTAATAGTATTTTGTTATTCTTCGATACATTTAACTCGGTATTCAAAACTCGGTATTTGGTACTCGGTACTCGGTACTCGGTACACTGATTTATTTCTTGTAGTTTTGCACGGAATATCTCTGTAAAACTGTTATTTTCTTACTGTTTACACTTTATTATGCAGGGATATACCCCCAAGGTTCATTTTAGATGTCGCACATCAGGATTTAGGGAAGTTTGTAATGAATTGGTTGAGAAATTTGGTGATCAGTTTGTCAGTAGCCTAAGTGAGCTACAAATTAACCAGTTTTTATTTCTACCTCGTTTCCCACAAAATGTTCCTATGGTTTATATGTTACTGTCAACGTGGGATAACCACTCTGAAAGTTTTGTTATTAATAGCCGTGTTTTACCTTTCACTTCTGAAGAAATAGCGTTGATTATTGGCTTACCGGACAGAGGTATTCAATTTGAGCCCATGACTGCAACAATTGCTGGTAAAACAGCAAATGACATAAGGCATGACATTCTGAAATTGGAGTCCTCAACGCCTATGGAGATTGTCAGGCAAAAATTTATTGTATACCTATTGTCCAATATTTTCTTTCCAATGGCCAACTTCCGAGTGCAATCAACTATATTGGACGTTGCAAAGAATGCTGAGCAGTTCAGAGCATACAATTGGCCTCAATCCATTAGGGATTTTCTTGTTATGGAATTTAATACAATAGCAAAGAAACAGTCAAAAGGACAATCATTGGGATATGTAAATGGATTTGTTATGATAATAATTGTGAGTTTTTCTTACACAAATTTGTTATTGATTTGTTAATTTCAATGTTTTCATAGGTAATATATTTCATACACTGATTTATATTGTTTTATTTTATGTTTTAGATTTGTTTTTTTGAGCATACAAAGTTCCACCCAGTAGTGGATAATTTGGCTCGCCCACCTCTACTTCGTTGGGATGCAAAATTTAATTATAGAATTAAAGATGTTGAAAATTTACTTAAAAGCCTTAAGGATTCTGAGGTACAATTCTCATATGCATTGATTTGACTTTATTTTGTACTTCTATATTTTGGGTATTTATAAAAGATTTCCTCCAGATATTGACAGATTTAGAAGTGATAACAGATTTTGAGAAGACTTTAATTCAGAATAGTAATCCAGAAAAATCCTCTTCAAAAAATGAATATAACTTTCTTGAATAAAATTTTGCTGCTTGGTTCAGTATCGGACTTCTTTTCATGTAAGGTTGTATCTTACTTTGAGAACATTTGAAAATTTCATCTCGTTCATTCCGACGCCAACTATTTATAAGTTTCTCCAATACAAGGAAACATTCGGTTAGAGAACTTGTAGCCTTTGAAATACCATGGCAAACAAAATTTGTAGACTCACTACGTTGTGTAGACAATATTCCAAGGTTAAAGCAATCTTTGTTGAAAGCTGTGGACCACCTATCCCGTATTTTGTACAAATCATTTAACCACTGATGGTTGTGTAAGTCTCCTTCGCTAATCATCTCATTCCATAAACTATCAAATTCCTCCGATGAATCACACTTGTTGAAGCAACTATAAAAAAGGCCTTTAACTTTGTTGTTACTATTAAAACACCAAACTTTCGAAGGCGCCTTCTTGTGTATATGCCATTGGCACAACCGATGTCTTGTATTAGGAAATACAAGCTCTATTGCCCTTGCCATTGCTTGATCTTGATCAGTGAATATAGTAATTGGATGTTTATTATCCATAATTCTTAAAAAGGTTTGAAATAACCAACAGAATGAATCAATAGTTTCATCAGATAGAAAAGCCATCCCTAATATAATGTTTTGCCAATGATTATTGACTCCAATAATAGGGGCACATACTAAATTATATTTGTTCAAACGGTAGCTTGTATCAAAAATTATTACATCCCGAAGCAGTCATAATCCACTCTCCCCAAACCATCGACCCAAAAAAAGTTTACCAACCTATCTTCATCGTCAGTTTGCACATCCCATGCAAATAGATTGTCTTCAGCACACCTGTTTTTGAACAATTTGATTAGCGAATTGCAGTCCCCATTCTCAATTTTTGCTCTTCTCTCCTTTTGAATATAGTTGTATGCATCTCTCTTGGTAAAACCAAGATTTTCTACTCCTCCAACCTCCTTAGATAGATATGAAAATGCATTTATTGTTCTGATTCCCGCATTTGCCATTGACTTCAGAACAGTTGCATTCTCTTCAGTGATGTGCCTAGATGATCTCAACAAATGTTGATCATCCGGTTTTGCCAACTCATGGTTGTGTGTTTCTACCGAATTTTTCGCGGTCCATATCCCTTCTTCACTAACAAAAAATCTCACCATAGCAGGGCACCCAGTTCTTGTAGTTGATTTTCTAAATTTAATCTTCTGTACATTTTCTGTTTCCTTCTTGAATCCAGATTTTGAACACACAAAAACCTTTGTTTTCAACTTCCTAGTACCAGGCCAGTATGAAAGATGTTCTTTCCGAACACTGAAGCCATGCTTATGTGCATATTCGCAATATTTAACATATGCTTCCTTCTCAGATTTGTAAACCCCCTATCAAAATAAATTACATTAAACATTAAAACAAAGAAAAATATTCCATTATAAATAAATGAAAATCTTGGTACAGGTTCAATACCGAGTTATAAAAAACTCGGTACAATTTAAGGGTATTTCAATTCTAGGTGTATATAAGTCATAATTAACGTCAATCTAACGAAAACTTATAAATACCGAGTTTTAAATACGAATACCGAGATATTAAAAGTTATTAAAAAAAACTCGGTACCAGTTCTACATAAGTACAATATCTGTACAGAAATCAATTTCAAGTAATAAAAATTAAAATCTAGTTATGTATAATACATAAATGACGTAAAAAATGTTTTAAAAACCCAAATACCGAGAAATACCGAGAAATACCGAGTTGTCATAAAACTCGGTATTTCGTCTTCATAGCTATAAAAAAAAAAGGGAGGCAATATAAACACATATCGAGCAGTACCAACTTATAAAAAATCAAGAAACATTTAACTAACAATCAATACCGAGTTATCTAAAGGTTAGATAAAAACAAATATGAGAATATCAAACCACGATGGATGACAGCTTACTTGTAAAAAATAGGAAAAATCGTCATTCAAAGTATAAGTGCCAAATGTTTCGTCGAAATCGTCTAACTCTTCCAAAGTAGGAGTTCCCAGAGTAGCTTCCTTCGAATCCATGTAGTGGAAAGCTATGCGAAAGTTTCGAAAACCCTAAACACTGTATAACGTTCTGTGTACAGTGAAGATAAATGGCCAGTAGTTTATATACCCGCGTCTTATAAAGTTTTCCCGCCCATTTAAGGGAAAAATAATCGTCAAATATCCAAAACACCGCGGGTTTGGGTCGGGTCGTCGGGCTGTTACGTGGCGTAAATTTAATGGTGGCCGAACCTATAAAACCATTCGGTCAGAGGACGTAATAATTGTTCCAAAGCATGATACGTTGGAATTTTTATTACGCTAAGATTTCACTATCATTTTTTAAGTCCCACATTGCTGAATTCATACTGAATATTGTTAGATATAGGTCTCTCATGAACTACAAATTGCTAAGAAAATTTGATTTTTTTCTTAGATTTTATTATTTATTGATATAATTTTCTTATTTTTTTTGATAAATTAATCCTTTCATACGACATTATTGCTCGTAACAATATACGATAAAATCAGGAGGCTGTAGTGTTAATGCCAACACCATGAATTGATCTAATGGTGATATCATGTGACAATGTTGATAGCGATAACATGTGTCAAAGTTGGCTTGACGGGTCAACTCGAATGCAACCCAATTAACTAAAATTTAGGGCTCATTGGATTAGCCTCATCTTGGAAGTCGAATGAGAACTCAGCTGAAGGGACCAAAAGGCGCCATTCACCCAGTATTTCTTGGGAGCTTACCCTAAGGGGCTGTTTGATTGCCTGCAAAGTAAACGCAATGTAAAGCAAATGCAGTGTAAAGTAAATGTAGTGCATTCCAAATATTTTGAGGCTGTTTGGTTGTCTGCAAAATAAACGCAGGAGAAATGTTTCTCTAGTTTGGTTAGATATATCCAGAGTAAAATAAAAACAGTGCATTTGTAATATTTTTTTTTGTCATTATAATTTATGTATTTCAGATGATAATATTAAACATGCCCATACAATTAAAGTTTCATTTGGGATGATTTTTTATTGCTTATTAAAACAGCTTTTTAATTTAGGCCATTGAGTATTGTCTTTAACTGGACTAATATTGATCTGGAAAATTTTATATATGAAAAACTAAAAATGGTATTGGATTGTTTTTTTGGAAATAAGTATAGATAATATACTTCTACTTATGTCATAGAAGTTTCTGAAACAAAAATACGTAATCATGATTTCAATTCAATGGTATCTAACTATATCCAATTACATGATAGATTTATAAAGAGTTATCAATCTTTCACTATATGATTACTTTGGGGCTGCTAATTGCAAGATTTAGACTAAATCTTGTCATATAATTGTTTGAGGAACATAAATCCTTCCAGCTTCTGAAAATCCAAATTCTTCTCTTCCTCATTCAAGGACAATTGAATATAAGCATGATTCAACTAAAATAGCATATAATAAATCTTACAAGTTCAAATTGATAAATCTGGTAAACATTCAAATATTAAACTTATTTGGTAATGACAAAAACTAAATTGTGCTAAACCTTGATAAATTATTTTAGGATTTAAAATTTCTGAAAGGAAGAAATCCGTTAAATCCTGCCAATGGTGGGATTTAGTATGTCCTGGATTTAATCAATAACATGGCTAAAACAGGATTTATCAAAACATGAGGATTTAGAGGCTCTTTGCTTGGAACAATTATTTAGTCCGGTGAACGTACGCTCCTCTACGTTCGGCCACCAATGTTTTAGCGCCACGTAGCATCAAGAAAAGTCGTCGACCCGACCCGCTGTTTTTTGGGTTCTCGCACGCGCATTTTTTTAAATCCTTTACGAGCCGCTAACCAAATACTGAGTTGTACCGAGTACCGAGTACCGAGTTTTTTCTTGCAATACCGAGTACCGAGTTTTTCTAGCAATACCGAGTACCGAGTTTTTTCTAGCAATACCGAGCAAATCCTGAACAAATACTGAGTTGTACCGAGTACCGAGTACCGAGTACCGAGTATTTTCTAGCAATACCGAGCAAATCCTGAACAAATACTGAGTTGTACCGAGTACCGAGTACCGAGTTTTTTCTAGCAATACCGAGCAAATCCTGAGCAAATACCAAGTTGTAGAAAAACTCGGTACAACTAGGTATTTGCATGATTTTGGTCTCCACAGAGCGGTATTTTTCGTTTTTGCAAAGCAATACCTACCAAATACTGATCAATATCGAGAAAATCGCGAACTTTCGGGTTCCGCTACGGGTCAAGTCGTCGGGCCGCGTGGTAAAGAGTAAGAACACGTGGCGACATGTTATTGGCGGCCGAAGGTAGCTCTACGTCCGGTCAGAGGACGTAATAATTGTTCCTTTGCTTGCGGCCACATGAAGCCTCCAAAATTCTGTTTGACAAGATTTAGGCTTCGATTGGGAGGGCTTTCTTAGTGCTTTTTAAAGCAATTTCTAAGTCTTGCAAACGAAGTCTTTAGCTAAATCTTGTTTAAATCAAGCCTATAATAGTATATCAAACAGTTCATTCATTTTCTTCTAGAGTGGACGCCAAATTAGGATATAAATGTAAACTCGCAAAGATTTATACACAAAATGTTTTTTATGGGATATTTTTTCATTTCAAGATATTATGTAACCATCCACAAATCTCAATTTTTTCAGATGATTTTACCATTTCTCTTAGTGCAACAACTATCATTACTCAAGAAAAGTAGAAAGGCCTCAAGAATTAACGCCGACTATTCCAAAACAGAGAAAAATAAAAACGATATAAAGAACGGCCACAAATACGAGAGCGAAATAGCTGCAGCTCACTCGCTCACTCGTGGCGTCGACGAACAAACAACAGCATCGCCGGTTTAAGCTCAGCTTCATCGGGTTCTTCCAATCCATCCAATAACCAGATTAGTCACCGATTCTCTGACGCAGTACAAATATATCGAAATGGAAAAGAAAAGGAGGGACGTTAGTCACGTTATTATATATACCTTCTGGAGAAATTGAAGGGGGAGAGCACGCCGGATGAATCCTTCGCCGCAAGCGAATGCCTTACGGGGATGCTCCTCCTCCGGCGACACCTTCTTCCTGTTCTCGATCTCCGCCATACCCTTTCTCCTCGTGCAATCTCACACCTCGTGCGAAGCAATGAAGCCGAACAGCAACGACGATGCTAACTCGAGCTCTCGTCCTTACCTCCGATGAAAATGGCGCAACTTCCGATCGGACAAAGGGAACGTCGTCGTCGCGCGAAGTCTGAGAAGAACGAAGTAGCCGAAGAACCCTCTCGTGCAATCTTACACCACCCTCTCGTGCAATCTTACACCACCTGCGAAGCAATGAAGCCGAACAGCAACGACGCCATCGTCCAGCGAATTTATAACCCGCTCGATACGAGCGGGTTTCTAATTCCCGCAAAACAGCCTCCTTATTACACGCCTAATGCATCGGATGGGTTTCGTTTGTTCCGCTTAAAATTAACCAAACACCTTAATTTAGTAAATACATGTATTTGTTTTACTTTACCCTTCTAATTCAGGCAACCAAACAGCCCCTAAATGAGCAAATTGAGGATTCATCTCAAGAGTTGATAACTCAATACTTACCACATTTTTGGACCATATCTCAATCACCCTCTCTCTCGTAGGAATACAATTTTCACCAAACACAGCTAGATGAAGGCACCTACGTACTCATGAGGCCCTCAATTCAACTCGCCGCGACCATCCAAGCAAGAGTTCTTATTTCCCCATGACAACATCTTACTCACTTCTCTCTATTTAGGCAAACTTAGAGCTTCCATACAAGTCACCTATCTCGTCAACCTACTCACCAACTACTGCTAACCTCTCACATAAGCACTCGCCCAAGCACACTCAACACTATTGGAATTGCCCATAAGCAACTCCTCAAAGCCTTCAAACAGCAACCTCCTTCGGTCAAGCATAAGATAATACGTGTTTGGAGTAGTGTGTAATACTGTACAATCTATGTAGCGTTGTACTTTTTAACTTTTTATTGTGTAGCAATTCATATAGCACTTAGAATCCTATAAATAGGAGATGAAGAAGAATAATTCAAAAAATTTCAGGGTTGATATAGTGGATACTTTGCCAATTTTGAAACTCATAGTTTTTTGAGTATTCTACAATTTTCCTTTATACTCTCAAGGTGCATTTGAACTATTATGCATATGATCCCGATGATGGTTGACGTCGATTAATGAAATAATTAATTAAGATTTATACTTTAATTTTTTAATTATGAATTATTAAAATTATGAAATTTTAATATTTTATAATAATAGTAATATATATATATATATATATATATATATATATATATATATATATATATATATATATATATATATATATATATATATATATATATATATATATATATACACACACACACACACACATAACTACTGTGATAAAATCACAGTATATGATTATTTCGAAATTAAGCTAAAAGTTTGATAAAACAAAATTTATTATTGTCTTTGATCATTCTTTTTTGGGGTGAGGATGTTAGAAATCAACATAATTTACTAGCTAATTTAAAATTAACTCATTTCATTTTTCTAAATTTCTTTTATTTAATGGTATAATTTTTATATTTTTATAAACTAATTTAAAATTTATAAATAATAAAATATTTTTTTTTTCAAATAAAAACATATTATTGGGACTAATTTTCAAGGTGCTAGTAGGCTGGTTTTTATTTCCAATGGGTCAAATTTGAATTTGACATGTTTATTAAACTATCTAAGTTTATGTTGACCCAAATCGGGAATGGGTTGGATTTGGGTTATCCTCAAACTTGAAATTGCCTTATTTAATATTTTTTTCTTAATTTTCTTATTTTTGATATATTAGTCTAAAATCTATGATTCATAAGCTAATTATAAAATTTATTTATTTTTCAATTAAAATGAGTTATTGGGCTAGATTTTGTTTCCTAGTGGGTTAGGTTTGGGTTTCCAACGGGTCAAGTTTAAGTTCAGTTTTTTGACATGTTTATTAAATGACCATAATTCGAGTTGATCCAAATCAAGTTAGGTTGATAGGTGCATGGATCATATATAAGAAAAAGATATCCTAGTGTGAATAGTGGAGCCGACGATAACAGTGTTGTCGACTATGATTTTGATGAAGGTGAGATATTGAAGCATGGTTGAGTTGCCCATGGAGATATGGTGGACTTCATTTTTTAATTGTATTACTCTGGAACAGTTGGTTGCTTGTAGGCTATGTTCCATGTGTCGAGGTTGAGGACGTGGGGAAGAATGTTGAGGGATAGAGTGGAGAAGATGGCGGCTGTAAGATTATTGTTGATTAATGTCTATGGGTCGGAGATGTGGTTCAGGTGGGATGCAACAGCCTGCATGATGAGGCGAGAATGGGCAATTGAGGTTTTGTCGAGGAAAGAAGCATAGATGTTGGTGCGGAAAAACTTTAGAACTTGAGATCACTAGGTTGGGTAGTTGTCATTTGAGTGTTGTATAGGCACAATTTTTTTTTTAAGTTGGAGATGAGGAACTTCAGAAAGGAGGGAATGAGAAGGTTTTCTGATAAGTTATCTACTGTGATCTCACCTGTGTGAGAGGAGAGGGATGAGGTCATTTGAAGGAATTAGGGCTATTTGTCAATTGGCTATGATACCTTGAAGAAAGCTATTTCTTTACAGGAAAGTTCCTGTGTATGAAGTCACATGCAGAACGTTAGTAATAAAAGGAAGAAGAGAAGGATACCAGAGCTAGCTTATTTCATCTATGGATTAGTACTGTAGCATTACAGAGTAATATATAGTTGAGAATAAGCAAAAGGGATAATGGAGCAGAGGCCGTTAGAGCCTGCCATGCATAGAGTAGAGTAGTGGGAGATGTCAATTGTTGAGGTAGGAGGTAGATGATAAGAGTTGTGTGCAGCCGGTACATTTTAGGTGTCCTAACAGTGTATACGCAAAGCAAGAAGAGAACGACATACATGAAAAGCAGTGGAGCGGAGAAGGTTGAATTGATCATTTCTATATTTTTGTAAGACTGATTTCATACATGTTACTGAAGCATTTTTACATGCGTGTGTGTTTAAGGGTTGCTTTACATGATGGGTGATATTGTTTTGGTTTATTAAAATCCTGTGGTTCTTATTTGTTCTGTTCTAAAGATGACTACTCCACTTGTCTATTATTGTTAGATTGTTCTGTTGCTTCTGTGTAGGCAGAGGTTGCTGGTTTTATAGGTAAATTTAATATTGGACCTGAATCCGACCGACTAATCCATTTTGACATCTTTACATGTTCATATTTAGAGTTGGTGTTAATATCGTACATCAATTTTATATATAATAATATATGTTGACATTAATGACTATATAATAAAAGACGACAATGTCTTAAAAAATGCTGCTGCAGTGATTATTGCCGTTCATCATCACTAAACGTGTTAGGATGTCCACCTGGTGGAGGTCCAGGAGGGGTACCTACGGGGCCCAGGTGAATCAAACAAGCATCTTTTTTATTTCGTTTCTGCAGTTTGAGTTGAACTAAGTCATTATTCTGCAGTATTTAATAAAATTAACTGTGTCATGTAATTGACAAAATGCTATCCTCTTTGCACTGTTTGGGTAAGTTTGGTTTGGACTTTGGAGTAAATATAAGAGTAAAATATTTTAAATACAGGAGTATTGAATGTATTGATATTTGATTAAGTAACATATTGCTCTGCTAGGGCTTTTCCCTTGCGACGGCGGCGTGCCGCTCTCCGGTCGGGGGCAGTGGCGTTGGCTTCCAGGGAGTTTCCATTCTTCTTTCCTCTGGTTTTGTTTTGTCTCTGAGCTTTTGTTGGTAGTTTGCTTTCCGGCATGCGCCGGATGGCCCCGAAACTAGTTGATCATGGATTTTTAGGGATTTCGACTTCCTCTCGTTCTTTTCTTCAAGCTCTATCGAGATCTTCCTCTAGTAATGAATTTCCGAAACTTAAGGTATCGTCTTTTCGTGGTATGCCTTCCTTGTGAATTTCGGATGATGAAATCATGGCTTTGGCTAAGCCTTTTCAATTTGTTCTTGTTGGTTTTTTTCCTACGAAACGTCAGTCTCTTGAATCAATTCGTAAATTCTTTTTTAATCTTAAGCTTACTGGTGATGTGTCGGTAACTTTGCTGGATTCGTCCCATGTGCTAATCAAATTAGAACAAGACTTGAATCCTATTTGGTTTTCAATTGTTTTATGAAAATTACAAAATGGTCTCCCTTTGTTGAAATTGGGGTTGAATCTCCTGAGATTCCGATCTGGGTCTCTTTCCCCTCATTACGGCCGCATCTTTTCTCTCCTAAAATTCTGCATGGCTTAGCTTCCATCTTTGGTAAGCCTCTTAAAATTGATACGGCTACGGCTGTGGGATCGAGGCATCGTCCCAGGACGATCAGTGGATGGCAAAAGTCAGAGAGCAGAGGTTTCGATCGCTTATGAACAGTTATTATCGTCCCGAGAAATCAGCCGGGACGATGTGATATTGGTCTGATCGTCCAGGACGATCGAGACGATCGGCCAGGCCGATCTGAGTATTACTTAAGGGAAATCAGTCATTTTGAAGAGAGAGAAAACTTTTATTAAAAATCAAATTTTCTGATCCGAGAAAAAAGAGAAAAAGAAGAAAAAGGAAAAGTTGATTTCGGGAAGCCGTGGATCCGTTTTCGATCGACGAGACTGTTGAGAATTTTGCTGTACGCAAGGTAAGGCACAATCTGACTTTCTCAATTTTCAGAACCGTTGCTGTTGACGGTATTTTATGTCCGGATTTTGATTTTGTTAACGAATTTCGTCCGTATCTTCCGATTGATTTAGTTTTTACTGCGTAACTTTCTGTATATTGTTGCTGTGCCGGGTGTGCACATTTTGATTATATTTTGGAGATTTTTGTCCGGACCGTTTTGATTTGGCGGTGTTTTATTTCACCTGTATTTTTCTGTGTGAATATTAAATGCTGTGGCAATAGAATAAATGTTCTGAAATGTTGTTATCTACATTATGTACGAATTTGGTATTTTGTGATTTTCAGGAAAAATTATGTAAATTTCATACGCTGCCGTTATGCTGCCCGATTTTTTGGGTAATTTCTGATTTGTCCGGAATCCTTCTAATTTGATATGCTATATGTATATGATATATAAAGGGAGTTATTGTCACGACCCGACCCGAGACGAGACGGATCCCGTTCGCACCGGGCCGCGACGGAGAAGCACTAACCAGGATCTAGCTTTGGAATTTGGTTCAGAACGGAATCTTCCAAATTACTTTAAACAACACAACAAACACAGAGCTACTAAAACATCAAATGTAGCGGAACAAAACATCTCTAATTTCTTTTCCTCAAAGCAATCATCTACAAATACAGTACATGGCTTTTAGACAGAAATAAAGACAGAACAAAAAAGCCATGAATGTACAAAAATTAAAAGGTACAAAACAATACCTACTAATCAGACTCTGAACTAATCCTGGACTTCCTTCCTTTTCCCAGAACCTGAAAACCACCAGAAAGCAAGGGTGAGCTCAACAGCTCAGCAAAGCAACAAACCTCCAATCAAAATCCTCAGAATCTCAAAACCAACACAATCAGACAAATCCATACAGAAATCAAAACAGAATTGGACAGATATCAAATCAAACAGAACTGTACGGAAACAGAAGTTGTATCAAATCAGAAACAGAACAGATCAGACATATCAGATCAACAGAATCAGAATCGTACAGATCACATCGGAACAGAATAAAATCATATCAGAATCATATATCATATATCAGATATTTAATTAATAGCTAAATGTGCCCCCGGCACCAGAACAATAGCTGAGTAATTAATAGCTAAATGTGCCCACGGCACCAGAACAGATATGCTTACAGCACCAGAACTTATAGCACCAGAATACATAAATAGTGCTTATAGCACCTAAACAGATTTTCCTCGGATCCGGAACAGATCAGATATCAAAATGTATATTGAGCTCATTTCAGAATTCCTATTTTACTAACTGAATCTCATAGGATCCATGCCCCTTATAACTCCCTTTTTATAGCATATACAAATAGCATATCAAATCAGAATAATTCCGGACAAATCAGAAATTACCCAAAAATCGGGCAGCACAACGGCAGTATACAGAATTTACACAATTTTCCTGAAAATCAAAATTCACCAAATTTGCACAGAATATAGATATCAACATTTCAGAATATTTATTCTACTGCACAGAGAATTTCCAATTTCACAGAAAAATCCAGTCGACTAAAAACACAGTCGAATCAAAAATACCCGGACAAAAATCTTCAGAAAATAACCAAAATGTGCACACTCGGCACGTCAACAACATACAGAAACTTACGCGATAAAAACTGAACCAATCAAAAGATACGGACGAAAATCACAAACAAAAATCAATTCCGGACAGATAATTCCGCCAAACACGACGGTTCTGAAAATTGAGAAAGGTGGAATGTGCCTTACCTCGTGCACAACAATATCCTCAACAGTCTCTTCGAACGAAAACGGCTCCGCGTCTTCCCGAAATCAACTTTTCCAATTTCCTCTTTTTTCTCTTTTCTCTCGGATCGAAAATCAGATATTTTATAAAAAATTTCTCTCTCTTCAAATGAGCTGATTTCCCTTAAATCATACACAGATCAGCCTGGCCGATCGTCTCGATCGTCCTGGACGATCAGACCAAACAACATCATCCTGGCTGATACTCCAGGGCGATGATCTAGCCGATACTTGTGAACAGTGCAATCGGCCTGGCCGAAGTCCTCAATCGGCCTGGACGATACCTACAGGAAATCACCTAGAGCAAATCTGGACAAATTCTGGAGCAGTTTCTCAACTGTTCGTCCCAGGACGATCCCAGATCGTCTTGGACGATCCTGGAGCAGATCTTGCTATTACAGTTATAAGGGGCCTGGATCCTATGAGATTCAGTTAGTGTCTGGGAAATCTGAAATGAGCTCAATATGAAATCTGTTCTGTTCCGGATCCGAGGAAATCTTTTTAGGTGCTATAAGCATTATATATGTATTCTGGTGCGATAAGCACATCTGTTCTGGTGCCGTGAGCACAAAGGGAGGCATAAGGGGCCTGGATCCTATGAGATTCAGTCAGTGTCAAGAAATTTAGCTATTAATGATATATCTGATATCTGATATCTGATTTGATACGATTTTTGATTTTCGTACAGTTCTGATCTGACTCTGATTTGATATGTCCGTATCTATTCTGAATTGATCTGTTTTATTATGAACTGTCCGGATTCCAATGTCTGTTCGATTCTGTTCTGGTTTCTGATTGGATTTGGGTCTGATGTGTTTGGTTTTGGATTCTGGAAGTTTTGATTGGAGTTTTGTCGCTTTGCTGAGCTGTTGAGCTCACCCTTGCTTTTTGGTGATTTTCAGGTTCTGGGAAAGGGAATGAGGTCTTGGACTAGAGTTCAGAGTCCGATCTGTAGGTATTGTTTTGTCCTTTTGATTTTTTGTGCAGACATGACTCTTATGCACTGTTTCTTTCTGTCTGAGCCATAGTATGTAGTTGTAGATGATTATTTTGAGGAAAAGAAAAGAAAAAGATAAATCTTTTGTTCCGCTGCATTTGATGTTTTTAGTAGCTCTGTGTTTGTTTGTTTTGTTTAAAATATTTGGAAGAATCAGTTCTGAAACAAATTCCAAAGCCAGATCCTGGTTAGTTTTTATGTCGCGGCCCGGTGCGAACGGGATTCGTCTCGGGTCGGGTCGGGTCGTGACATCTTTAGCTAGGGTTTTAGTTGAACTGGATATTACTAAGTCTTATCCTAATCGTATTTGGCTGGGATCTGAAAAGCTTGGATACGTGCAGCATGTGGTCATGGAAGAATTCCCTATTTTTTGTAGTGCTTGTCATTGTTTCGGTCACGCTGTGGGTGAATGTAGGACTAAAGCTGTTGTTTTAGATGCTTCTGTTTTACCTAAAACTGTAGTGACTAATGCTAAAACTGTTTCACCAGTTATTGTGGAGCCGTTGGATGGAAATCAAGATGCTGTGATTGTGCCTACTTTGGTGAATGTTGATTTAGCTAGAGAATATACAGACGTTCCTAACGTTGGCATTGTTGATTCTGAAATTGTTTCTAAAGATTTATCTCCTAATGCTTTGTCTTTCTTTCCCCCTGGTTTGGTTGCTAATCTGGAGGGGTCGTTGGGAAATCCTTTGTTAACTGATTCTATTTCGGAAGAAATTGCTATTGTTAACCCTTCTGTGAATATTTCTGTGGATGCTGGGTGTTTGGTGAAGCTGATGGTTTCTAATCAGTTGCTGGGTGATGAGGCGGTGCAGCCTATTGCTTCGTGTGTTGAGCAGGTTGAACCGAGTAGGTACTCTTTGCTTGCTGCGATGCCAGATGGTAATCGGGTTGATATTGCGGATGTTCAAGGCAATTTGGCTGTTTCTCAAAATTTGGTTGATGTTCCTGTTAATGTAATCGCTACCAATTCATTAAAGCTGCATGTGGGTGGTAAAGCTGGTGTGGATGTTAGATCACATGGTGATTGGATGCATAATTCGTCGGAATGTGATTCTGATTCTGATTCCTATTTAGATCCTGGAAACGAGTATAATATGGTTCGTGATTGACCAATTTCTGGTTCTTTTCGTGGAAAATTTTGGGGTAGAGGCGGTAGAAAAAGATAATTCGGTCTTGTCGTTGGATCAATTTGATTTTCGTTTCATTTGTTGGTTGCAGGGCAATGATGTGGCTGGGGCTCGTGTCCTCATTTGCCTCATTGTGGCAACCTCTACTGGATGGTCTTTGTGCGGTCTCGAGGATGCTGGTAGCCTCGGTCGTCTGCTGAGCCCCCGATTGTTTTGGAGAGTTTTTAGCTTTTATCATGGTTATTTTTTAGCTTTTAGAGGTTTGTTGCCTTTTCTTTTGGGGGGCTTTTTCTTTTTGTCTCTCTCTCTCTCTCTCTTAATTTTCTTAATAGACAAATTTGAATCCAACATGGATCAAATGAGGTGTATTTGAAATATTATGCAAAATCGAATTTAACCTGACAAGTTAAATAAATTAACAATATATTATTGACATTCATGAGCCTAGCTACACCAATCATCAATTATCGAAAGAGTAAATTGTAATAATTGATGTGAATATAAATTTTTATATAAATAAATTATGAAAGTATATCAATCTTCTATAAAATTCATTCTGAATTTGAAAGCTCATTGGAGGGGAAAGCGTGAGGCTGGTTTAACAGAGCAGCGATTACCTCTAGCTGGCTGGGTTGTATTCAAGGTGCTAGCTGGCTGGGTTGTATTTCTAACGAGTCAAGTTTGGATTCAATTTTTTTATATGTTTGTTAAATGATCGGTGTTCCGATTGATCCAAATCAATAACTGGTTGGGTTCGGGATGACCGTCAACTTGAAATTGACTCATTTAATTTCTTTTCTTAATTTCTTTTATTTATTGATATAATTTTCTTATTTTTGATAAATTAACCCATTCATAGTTGGTTCCACCCATAGGTTGGTTTTGAATTAAATCGGGTGGATATCTTCCTCGCCCGATCCTACTAGCAAGCAGTCTGATTGTTGGTACAACAATTGTCTAGTCTTAAACCCACACCTTAGGCCAAGAGATGAACAAAAAAGGAATTTTTATTTTGCACCGGGTCAATCCAAAGATTAATCAGAATGTGTCACATCATATTTTTTTGCTCGGGATACTACTGTATACCGGTTGATGTCCGCTGTCCACATAAAATAATTTTCCATTTGCCTTGAACTTTTATAATTTATTTAATATTATCAATTAAAAATAAATATTATTTAAATAAGTAAAAATTATTTTAAAATAGATAGTCTATCTTATGAACATAGAGTTCAACGCAAATGGAAAACTCTCTCTTGGTATGAGTTAGAATTGAGTAATATCTCACATTAGTAATAATGTCTTGGAAATTTTTAATTTAAAATGAAGCATTTCAAATTTTAAATTAATTTACAAATATTACTTAATATATTATTTAATCATTCAAATAGTTCACAATTTAAACAGGCCAGTTCAATAGATTGGTGATCGGTTCAACAGTTTGCTGGTTGGACCGCTAGTTCTGGCTAGTTCTAGACGATTTGATATAGAAACAATTTTAGGATAAATCGGATCGGCAATAAGATCGGTTCACGGCTGAACTGGTTAGACCGGCCAGTTCGTTCTGATTTTTAAAACCTTGAAAAATACTATTGAACAAAGGTGTAATTTTAAAAAATGTTAGTGCACTAATTACATGAGTCTTATGATCAATAAGTATTTATTTTAGACACCAACAATTGTGCAAAGTTTGATGAAGAACATATTAAAAAGTTTTTTTTTTAAGTTAAATTGCAGACAAATTTGTATATTTAAAAAAGATAAAAATAAGTATTATTCTTAGTAAATTCTTTTAAATTTGATATAAAGACAAATGTAGGAGATATATTATTGAAATCTATTTTTTTTAATAGATTGAAGGCATTAAAATTAGAAATTTCTTATCCTATGATATATATATAGTCTTAAGCTCTCTTCTTGTATAATTCAGTTATTTTAAGATAAGTTAAAAATAAATTTTTAATGACTTATTGGTAAAAGACTAAAAAAATTAGAATATGAAAAAGATATAAAGTACAAATAAGATTATGCATCAACATTAGCGATGATATTGGGTGAAAGTCAACGGGCGTCGATTTTCTTGTCGATAACATGTCTTGGCCTTATAATAGATGATGCCATGCATTGACAACGAGTTTCTATATTATTGTTGATTCTATATCAGCTTTATAAAAAATGATGTGCATTGGCGTTGATAATGATCTATAAAAAGGAGAAAATGTGGCTAAGCGACAATATTTCGGTGATAGAGATTTAATCATGAATATATATATTTAATTTGTCTAAACGACATATGTACTTTAACTAGATTTTTGCTAAAAACAATGTTTATATAATCCCAAATATAATTACAATTTTTTTTTTCATTCAAATGTTTACAAAAAGATATTCATATTTAATTGGATGAATTTTTACAATCACAAGTACAAAATGAATTGAAATATACTCATTTCTCTATTAATTTTATGGCGATATAATGTTCTAAATTTAGGTGAATAAAACAACGTTTAATACGGTTCTTCTTCTAAAGAAAGTAAACGATAAAGGATTTTTTAGTATGCTAAGCTTCCGCATTTGCCTGTGTATTAATCCCACATCGCTAAATTACTCCGGAATATTGTTCAATATAGACTTCTGATTTGAGTTAAAAAGTCACCGAGCTCGGTAACGTGAGCTTGTAAACCAAGTGGTGGTATCAAGGTACTTCGGATTATTGATCTGGTTTAATGGCTGATTGGTCATCGGGCCCGAAGTTTATCCGGTCCAATTGAAGTTTGCAGTTATACAATTATATACTGCGTGTATATTTGAAAGCCAACCTCTCGAGAGTGAGATAGAGAGAGCGCTCCCGGTCGTTTGGGTAAGGGTTGTGGGATTTCTGGTGAAATTAGCTTTGGGCCGTTTGATTCAGACGAGTACCTTTTTTATTTTTGGCCTTAATATTTAACTTTATTTTCTTCTTATGTCCGTTGAAATTTTAGTTGAGAAAATGATATTGATAAATATGCAGTACATTATTCTTGTAATTATATAATGTTTATAATTTTTCCCCTCAACCTCATTATCTTTTTTTTTTTTCATTGATATCCATGAATAAATCATACCTTTCATTAATTAAATTTTTATATCTAAAATTTACTTTCTTAAACTTTTAACATATGATAAATTTTTAACTATGCAAAATTTGCAAACAGAGACTTTGATGGAGGGTTTAGTGGATTACGACAATTACTTTTAAAATTTTCAACACAAATGTAAAAGCTGATGTGTAGGGGTGTCAAAATTGGGTTTCTTGTCAGGTTCTGGTCGAACGCGGAACTAACATGGGTTCAAATGGGTCGACCCTAACCTGACTCGGGTATGTAAACTGGTCGGGAATGTGAATCCGAACCCGACCTGGCGGGTTGTCCCGATCTGACATGCGTTGCGATTCTGGCGGCTGCAAGATAGCGAAACGGTGGGTTATAGCCGACGGGGCGCGGGCACTGGGCAGGTGCGTGGGTGGGAAGGTGCGCAGACGTTCGCAGGCAGGTGCGCGGGCAACCTCGGATGCGTGGGCTGCCGCTGGTAGGCCGGGCAACCTCAGCAAGCATGTGGGTAGGGTGTGGGCACAGTCTGGACAACCGCATGTAGGTGTGCGGGCAGTCGGGACAAGTGCGGACAGCCACGGGCAGGGCGTGAAGCTCATTTCAAATAGGTTTCCTGGTTGACCCGGCAACCTGTTGGGTCAACCCGAACCCATGCCCTCAAGTGGTGGTTTGGCGGAGCATTAACGTCAGGCGGTTGTCCGGCGTAGAATAATATTGCATGTCCGGCATCTTTAACTTAGATTAATTCATTAGTGACTTTAAATGAAATATTTTTGAAATAAAATAATATTGCATGTCAGAACATTCACAATTGTATAAAATTTACACTACAGGAAAAACATCATTTTTAGGTGGCATTTTCCTACGAAAAATGACAAAAATCCGTCGGTAATATGTATTTCCGGCGGATTTTTGACGGGAAATTATCCAGGGATACTACACATGTCAGAAAACAAACACCGGCGAAAAAAACTGTCGGAAATATTTCTAGCGGAAAAAGTTAGCCAAAAAATATTTTTGGCAGATTTCCCAACATAAATTGATTACAGAAAAAATAATTTTTTTTTTTCAAATTTAGCCCGAGCGACCATTGCTCTCCCGTGAACAAAGCCCGTAGGCCCCCGCACTACTCATGATCCAAACCCCCCCCCCCCCCCCCCCCCCCCCCCCCCCCCCCCCTGAACCTACCTGCACATCCGTCACCGACGAACTCGCACGCCTGTCTAAACAACCTTATAGACGATAACATGTGTTAATGATGTTTGCAACAAATAATAACAATTTTAAGGTGTCGACATAGTGACATATGGTGGTCGGAAAACTTTGGTTGAGCGATGGAAGTCCTGTGGCGATAATTACATGACATTGGTCCGACGATGATAGTAAGAACATGAGCCGGGGACAGATCATGATGGTCAAGCAGTACTTGGGCAATGGTGGCATGATGATGATGATCGTGAAACAATGCCTCCACAACAACGGTCATTAATTTAAATTGTGGTACGACTTTCATTTTTATGAATGGCTCTTTTTAAACTGTAGGAAGCCGTGTTGGGGAGGGAGAGGAGGTTAGGGGAATTGGTCTTGTTGGTGAAGCATTGGATAAAGGATTGGAGCGGTGTGGCGGTGGCGGTGGCGGAGGAAACAAGAAGGGTCGAGGATAGGAGGAGGAGGATGAGAGGTATCATGGCTTGTTATTACTTCGTTGACGCCATTGTGGTTCTCCTCTCCTCTTCTACTTATAGTTGCAAAGGCTTGGTGGTGCAACATGCAAGCGTTGCCATTTGCTACGAAGTACAGGATTTGAAGACTAATTCGACGTGTTGTTTGGCTGATATGACCCGATGCTTGTTGGTGCATTTGAATTATTTTATTATTTTGTTATTTTATTTTCTGTTATATGAAATTCTGGTTTCTTAAGAAATCGGATTTTCATCTTCCGATCTCTTAAGAAACCGAAATAATTTTTTTTATTAATTGGCTTTTCCGAATGACAAGCAGCTTAGCCTCTTTATGCAACATTTAATCCTAAACAATTCAAAGATCGGGCGGGAAAATATGCAACATTTAATACGACAAGTGAGCGATAAAGAATTTTTTATTATGCTAAGCTTCCACCTTTAATCCCACATCGCTGAATTACTTGTAAATATTATAGGATATAGACTTCTCATTTGAGTTGAACAGTGGCTGAGCTCGGTAACGTGAGCTTGTTACCCAAGTGGGGGTATTAAGATACTCCGGATGATTGATCCGGCCCATTGGCTAATTTTCATCGGGCTGAAGTGCCCGACCCGATACAAGTTTGCAGCTAAGTGCTGCGGGTTTGCAGTTAAATACTGTGTGTATAGGCGAAAGCCTGGGTTTAACGGCGGACGTGAGAGAGAGAGTGCTCCCCATCGTTGGGTTAATGGTATGGGTAGCTGGGCCTTTGGTTTGGTGAAATTAGCCTTGGTTGTTTGATTCAAACGGGTATCTTTTTTTGTTTTTACCTTAATAACTTTATTCTCTTCTTCTGCCATTTCCGTTGGAATTTTAGTTCTTCTGCCATTTCAGTTGGAATTTTAGTTCAGAAAATGCTATTGATATTATTTTTTCCCCTCAACGTCATTCTATTTTTTTGACGACTGGGCAGAGGTTTAACGATGATTGTTGGCCTGGCGATTATTGGCAGCCTGATAAAGGTTCTATAGTGATTTGTGGTTTGTTGATGGTCTGGCAACAATAACCGACCTGGCGGAGGTCTAACGGTGGTCGGCGGTCCAACGGTAGTCTGGCAGGTGAAGCAGACCTTTGACATTAATCGGCGGACCGACGACAATCGAGTGAAGGCTTTGCAACAGTCGGAGGCGGATGGAAGTCTGTTGGTGGTTAATGGTGATTAATGAAATAATTAATTAAGATTTATAGTTTAATTTTTTAAATTATGAATTACTTAAATTATAAAATTTTAACATTTTATTATATGAATTAATTAATTAATAATGATAATAAATAAATAAATTAATCCTAATTAAACATAAAAATGAATGCAGTTAATTGTACTCAAATGCAATTAATCTAAATAAATGAAAAAATATATTGGATTTAAATGAATGAAATGATGGGCCGGGAGAGTTTTTAGATGAATAAAATTATTTTAATATGAGGTATATGGAAGGGACATTAAATTGCTTAATTAATTCTTTTTAATTTTTTAATTAATCATATTTATAAAACATTAATCGAATGAGGGAAGAATAAAAAATTAGTATGAGGTGTATGTAAAGGCATTAAATTGCTTAATTAATTTTTTTTATTTTTTAATTTCTCATATTTATAAAGCATTACTGGATGGAGGGAAGAATAAAAATATTATTTTATAATGAGATATATGTAAGTGGCATTAAATGGTATAATAAATCATTTTTAATTTATTAATTATATATAATACAATAAATGGACAAGATAATTCTATTTTAAATAATCAAGATTTAATGCGAAAGGAAACTCAAGCGGTTTTATAATAGCTATATATATATATATATATAATATATATATATATATATTATATATATATATATATATATATATATATATATATATATATATATATATATATATATATATATATATTAAATTAATTTTATATTATAGTAAATAAAAAAAAAAAACTTATAATATTATTCAGCCTCTTGATGACTAAAGTATGCTTTCACTTAGAAATACAATCAGCAGGGGCGGAGCCAGAAATTTTTTCATGTGGGTGGCACAAACTATTGAACCTTAAAATACCCTCAACCATTCGTTTACCCCATTTTAAGGTGGGCATTAGCGTGTTTTAAGAAAAAATTTAGAATCATCATTTTAAAATTAAATAAAAATGAATTTTATTTGTGATATAATAATGACACTTTAATAAACTGATGAAGAAAAAGATTTTGATTTAAAAAAAAAATTAACATCATAAAATTAAATAAAAATGAATTTGCTTAAATTAAAATTTGAATGATATTAAATTCAACTTTAAAGTTTTTCAATTCCAATTTCATTTCAAATTTATGCTTTCTCAAATAAATTATTAAGATATAATTTTTAAAATTTTAATAGGGCTAATCCATCTCCATCTCCACTGTAGTTGTGTTTTTTTGGCACAGTTCTTGCTTGCCTTGGCGTTGTTTCCTCCCAAGAAAATCCAAAAGCGAAAACACTTAACGAGCTCTTCGAGTATGGCTACAAATGAACCGAGCGTTCGACGAGCTACTCGTGACTCGGCTCGATAAGAGCTCGTCTATGTTCGTTTGATAATGTAAATGAACAAGTTTGAACAACTTTGATAATACTCGATAGCTAAATAAACAATCTTGAACACCCTGACGTTCGGCTCGTTATGTTCACGAATAAGATCGTTTAGAGCTCGTGCACATCCCGTTAAGAAACTCGATTAAAAGCTCGATTATGTCTTATTTATTAAAAATAAATATTTAACTATTATATCTTATTTAACTAATAAAATATTAAATATAAGGTTATATATATATATATTATTATTGTTGTATTAAAAAAATTATTGCTGTATAAAAAGAAACAAAAAATATATGTGCTGGGAGAAGGCATTATTCCATGAACAGCCACAGGAGAAACAAAAAAATTGCTTAAACAGACCACGCCTACTCTCTCTCTCCTCCTTGACCATAGGGAAAAAATTGCTGATGGGATTTAGTCCCACATTGACTAGAAATATGTCATGTTTCTATATAAAATAGCATACATGCGCTTGTTGGTTACTTAAAAGCTTACAACGTATGTACACAATTGGGTGGGTTAGACACTTAATTTTTTAATTAATTTGGCTGGCCGCGTTGGTCAAAATAAAATATATTTTGTGAATTTTGAGTGGGCTCGAACAGCAGTCTAAAAAGCTCGACGAGCTTCGACCCGGGCTGACTCGGTTCGGTTCGATTGAATCCCTATGTCCGACGGTGGGGGGTGAAAAGGAAATACTTGCGATTTGCGATAAAAAAAGAAATAATTTATTTGATTTTATATGTAATTAACACATCATTAATAGAATTAATAAAAAATTAATATCAAAAGTCAGTGGGGGCCCGTGCCCCCATGCTGCATCCTGCATCCGCCAGTGAATACAATCCGTTTTTTTGCCGAAAGCATGAGATGCTGGAATTTTCATTATGTTAAGCTTTCACTTTAGTCCCACATTGTTGAATTGTTTTGAATGTTGTCACATATAGATCGGACATTTGCTATGAACATTTGCCGAGCTTTGTTACGTGAGCTTGTAACCTATATGGGGGCATTTGGGTGCTCTGAATGATTCGTCTGGGTTGCTTGGGCTATAAATAATAACCCGCCCGATCCACCTTAGGTAGGTTAATAGCAACTTTAGAAGGCCTGAATTAGTTGTGCTCCTAATTAGAGGGGGGGTACGTGTAGGGCCTGTGGTTTAACAGAACATAGCGATTGCCTCGGAGCTCTCATTGGTGGAAGGATGACGGGCCGGTTGTCCGGGCAAACCAAGTAGATCTTGGGCCTGGTGAACCAAACGGGCACCTCTTTTGTTTTGTTGAAGAAAAGCACAAAAAACTGTGATAAATTCACAGTATATGATAATTTTAATATTAAGCTAAAAGTTTAGGGTCTTTGATCATTCTTTTTTTTGAGGTGATGATGTTAGAAATCAACATAATTTACTAGCTAATTTCTTTTATTTAATGGTCCATTTTTTATTTTTTATAAACTAATTTAAAATTTATAAATAATAAAATATTTTTTTCAAATAAAAAAATATTATTGGGACTAATTTTCAAGTTGCTAGTACACTGGATTCTAATTTCCGATGGGTCAAGTTTGAATTTGACATGTTTATTAAACTATGAGAGTTTATGTTGACCCAAATTAGGAATGGGTTGGATTTGGGTTATCCTCCAATTTGAAATTGACTTGTTCAATTTTTTTTCTTCTAAATTTTCTTATTTTTGATATATTAATTTGAAATCTATGATTCATAAGTTAATAAAATATTTTTCTTTCAATTAAAATGAGTTATTGGGCTAGATTTATATTCCTAGTGGGTTAGGTTTGGGTTTCTAACTGGTCCAGTTTATGTCCAGTATTTTAACATGTTTATTAAATGACCATAAGTCGAGTTGAACCAAATCAAGTTAGGCTAATAGGTGCTTGGATCATATATAAGGATGTTTGTGGTTGCCTTTGTGGGTGCTTTAGTGTAGAAGGGGTTAAAAATTAGGTTACAATTGGTCAGTCCCACTTGTTGTAAAATGGTTTCAGCATATGAGGATTGAGAAAGGAGAAGTTGATTTGGACAGTGAGATATTTGAATGACAATAAAGTTGGTAGGTGATCCAAGATTTTTTATGGAGAAAAAATTACTTAATATTTTAAAATAATTTATTTAATTATTCAAATAATTCAAAAATTGAATAAGCTAGTTTAACAGTTTGCCTAACCTTATTTCTCTCCAAGAATATGTTCATGGGAAAATTATTACGTCATGTGTCTGGATTCGTCCGGACCCAATCCAGACACGCCACGTCACCCAGATAACCCGTGGCCCATTGTTTCCGAATGACGTGGCGCGTCTGGATTGGTGTCCGGACGGTCCGATCACCGGACGTAATAATTTGCCGTGTTCATGAGATTTTCATAAGCCTGCAAGCATCAACAAATAAAGCGAAAAATTTAAATACTGCAAGTAATCGTAGTCACGTTCAAATATGAATAAGTCATAATATATAAGTGAATTCCAAGCACCCATAGTTTAATAGATATCAACTATCTGAAAGCAATAGGGATAAATATTGCAAGGAACAATGGAGTCACCTTGTGGATCAACAAGGTCGTTGCAAAGCAAATTTTAAAGAAATTAATTCAAACTGAAACCCAAATCAAAGGAAAAGAAAGCTTATAAAAACAAAATCTCACTTCGAGGAAAAACAGGTGATCCTTCTCACGCCGCTGATCATCCTGCCGTATTCTCATCGTCCTCCTTACAACTACTAGAGAAATAAAACAATCAAGAGCTAAACAACCACTCTTGCAGTTTATAAGATGAAAATGGGAAAGCAGAAAAATGAAAAGCCACACTTACATTGGAGAGGCGGTGCGAGATGCGCGAGGGAGAAAAACTAGTAGAATGCATAGAGCCTCGGGCACGCTATGCTAATCTCTGCCTCCACCTCAGCCGTCGCGTCCTTCTCACATGCGCGATGGCCCCGTCCCCGTCGTATTCCTCTGTTCCACATTTAACAAAGCGTCACTTTCTTATTTCGCGCGAGAGAATTTCTAACCCGCTCAATTTGAGCGGGTTTCAATGTCGCACGAACGACCTCATGTAATACACTGTTGATGCTTTGGAGGATTTACGTATGTTCTACTCAAAATTAACCAAACGACCTAATTTAAGTAATACGCGTAATTACATTATTTTACCCTCCTAATTTTGCATACCAAACAACCCCTAAATATATCATAAATTTGAAAGCTCATTGATCAATTGCCCCAAATTCTATTATCATATACAAAATTATCACAAGAAGTCATTGAAAAATCGAAATCTTATTATGTAAAAGCAAACGAAAAAGCATTCTCTGCAAAATATGCACGTTAAAATTATGGTTTTCACTAAAAAAATACGATCTTTTTTTGCCGAAAGCTTGAGACGTTGGAATTTTTATTATGTTAAGCTTTCACTATCGTTTTTTTAGTCCCACATTGCTGAAGCTTTTTCAATGTTGTCAGATATAAATCGTTCATTTGCTGCAGTAGATTGCTGAGCTCAGCAACGCGAGCTTGTAACCCATGTGGGGGCAGTCGGGTGCTCTGAATGATTCATCTGAACCATTGGCTTGTTTGTATGTATTGGGTCTAATGAAAGGCCCGCCCGATCCAAGATGGGTAGTTGATTGCTATTGGTTTAGGCGTAGGCCTAAATTAGTTGTGTTCTAAATTAGAGGGGAAAGCGTGAGGCTGGTTTAACAGAGCAGCGATTACCTAGCTCTCATCGGTGGATGGAAAACGGGCCAGTGGTCCGGGCAAACCAAGTAGCCTTTGGGCCTGGTGAACCAAACGGGTACTGTGTACTCTTTTTGTTGCAAAAAAAAGAAAAAAAGAGAGAAATGTTTGCATGAAAAGTTGTTGAAGAAAATCACAAAAAATCTGGAAAAAATCATAGTATATGTTTTTATCAAAATGATTTGATTAATGGCGTAGACGCTAATGATGCTAAAATTTGATAAAATAAAATTTATTATTGTCTTTGATCGTTCTGATATTGGGTGAGAATGCTATAAATTTGTAAGTAGAGGTGTCAAATAAATTGTCCAACTCTGGTTTAAAATTAGTTATTTTATTTTCTTACTTTTTTTATTAATTTGTATTAATTTTTTTTATTTTTTTAATAAATTATTTTTAAATTAATGATGGATATATATATATATATATATATATATATATATATATATATATATATATATATATATATATATATATATATATATATATATAATTCAAGGTGCTAGCTGGTTGGGTTGTATTTCTAATGAGTTAAGTTTGGATTCAATTATTTGATATGTTTGTTAAATGATCGATGTTCCGATTGATTCAAATCAGTGACTGGTTGGGTTCGAGTTGACCGCCAACTTGAAGTTGACTGATTTATTTATTTTTTCTTAATTTCTTTTATTTATTGATATAATTTTCTTATTTTTGATAAATTAACCTTTTCATAGGTTGGTTCCACCCATAGGTTGGTTTTGAATTAAATTGGGCGGACGTCTTCCTCGTCCGATCCTACTAGCAAGCAGTCTAATATTGTTGCTGGTACAACAATTGTCAATCTTAAACCCACACCTTGGTCCAAGAGATGAACAAAGGAAGAATTTTTATTTTGCATCGGGTCAGTTCAAAGATTAATCAGAATGTGTCACATCATATTTTTTTGCTCGGGATACTGCTGTATACCGGTTGATGTCCGCTATCCACATAAAATAATTTTCCATTTGCGTTGAAGTTTTATAATTTATTTAATATTATCAATTAAAAATAAATATTATTTAAATAAGTAAAAAATATTTTAAAATAGATAGTCTATCTTATGAACATAAGAGTTCAACGCAAATGGAAAACTCTCTTGGTATGAGTTAGAATTGAGTAATATTTCACATTACTAATAATGTCTTGGAAATTTTTAATTTAAAATGAAGCATTTCAAATTTTAAATTAATTTACAAATATTACTTAATATATTATTTAATCATTCAAATAATTCACAATTTAAACAGGCGGGTTCAATAGATTGGTGATCGGTTCAACAGTTTGCTGGTTGGACCGCTGGTTCTGGCTAGTTCTAGACGATTTGATATAGAACAATTTTAGGATAAACCGGATCGGCAATAAGATCGGTTCACAGTTGAACAGGTCAGACCCGGCCAGTTCGTTCTGATTTTAAAACCTTGAAAAATACTATTGAACAAAGGTGTAATTTCATGAGTCTTATGATCAATAAGTATTTATTTTAGACACATTAAAAAGTTTTTTTTTTTAAAGTTAAATAGCAGACAAATTTGTATATTTAAAAAAGATCAAAATAAGTATTATTCTTAGTAAATTCTTTTAAATTTGATATAAAGACAAATGTAGGAGATATATTATTGAAATCTATTTTTTTTAATAGATTGAAGGCATTAAAATTAGAAATTTCTTATCTTATGATATATATCTAGTCTTAAGCTCTCTTCTTGTATAATTCAATCATTTTAAGATTAGTTAAAAATAAATTTTTAATGACTTGTTTAGTGTTTAAAAGACTAAAAAAAAAGAATGGAATATGAAAAAGATATAAAGTACAAATAAGATTATGCATCAACATTAGCGATGATATTGGGTGAAAGTCAATGGGCGTCGATTTTGTTATTAATAACATGTCTTGGCCTTATAATAGATGATGCCATGCATTGACAACGAGTTTCTATATTATTGTTGATTGTGTATACCAGCTTTATAAAAAATGACGTGCATTGGCGTTGATAATAACAGCTATAAAAAGGAGAAAATGTGGCTAAGCGACAATATTTCGGTGATAGAGATTTAATCATGATAGTGGTCAAGTGATTACAATGTGACTACAAGGGTCTGAAATTAGCCAATTGAAGAATGAGATGTCAAGGTCCAAGTATCAATAAAGATGTGCATTGACGTTGATGATGTTAACTATAAAAAGGAGAAACGTGGCTGAGTGATAATATTTCAATGGTAGAGATTTGATTATGATGGTGGTCAAGGGATGATAATTTGACTACAAAGACCTGAAATTAGTCAATTGAGGACGGAGATGTTCAGGTCCAAGTTCCAGCTCTCAATGCCCTTTCTTGTGTTAGGAGTTTATCTTTAATATTCTGAGAGTGACATTTTTATAAATTTCATCGAAATTCCAAAAATATAATTCTTTAGATGGCACAATATTCCCCTTAATTATAGACCATTTTTTAATATTTAGATTGCATGAATATATATATATATATATATATATATATATATATATATATATATATATATATATATATTTAATTTGTCTAATCGACATATGTACTTTAACTAGATTTTTGCTAAAAACAATGTTTATATAATCCCAAATATAATTACAAATTTTTTTTTTTTCATTCAAATGTTTACAAAAAGATATTCATATTTAATTGGATGAATTTTTACAATCACAAGTACACAATGAATTGAAATATACTCATTTCTCTATTAATTTTATGGCGATATAATGTTCTAAATTTAGGTGAATAAAACAACGTTTAATACGGTTCTTCTTCTAAAGAAAGTAAACGATAAATGATTTTTTATTATGCTAAGCTTCCACATTTGCCTGTGTATTAATCCCACATCGCTAAATTACTCTGGAATATTATCCAATATAGACTTCTGATTTGAGTTAAAAAGTCACCGAGCTCGATAACGTGAGCTTGTAATCCAAGTGGGGGTATCAAGGTACTTTGGATGATTGATTTGGTTTTAAAGCTGATTGGTCATCGGGCCCAAAGTCTATCCGGTCCAATAGAAGTTTGCAGTTATACAATTATGTACTGCATGTATAGTTGAAAGCTAACCTCTCGAGAGTGAGATAGAGAGAGCGCTCCCGGTCGTTTGGGTAAGGGTTGTGGGATTTCTGGTGAAATTAGCTTTGGGCCGTTTGATTCAAACGAGTACCTTTTTTATTTTTGGCCTTAATATTTAACTTTATTTTCTTCTTATGTCCGTTGAAATTTTAGTTGAGAAAATGCTATTATTGAGACACTAAAGCGTTTCTAAATAAATATCTAATTTTAGATGATTGATATACTCATATACATATACATTAATTATATGGTATGTGTGCAAATTCCACAAACTGAAATAAAATGTAATTAATGAATATTTTTAAACTTTAATCAAATTACTTATTTATAATCATTATCAAAATATTGTGAGTCACTATTAATATTATCTTTTTCACTAAATATTGATTAATTTGTTTTTAAGTATAATTTTAAAGTTTGCTCAACATACTCTTTTTTTCAATTATTTTTATGATTTTTTTGTAACATATATTAATAAAATTTAATTATTATTATTTAATTTTATTATAAAAACAAATTGTGTGATTTGAGATGAAGAACATGAGAAATCATACTCATCAACCACCATATCACAAATGATTTAATCAATTTTTTGTTTAAAAATATAATATTTATCTCTAATTTATTATTATGAATTATGATGCAATGATACTATGCAATAAACTAATAATAGATTATTGTGAGGGCATAATAAGACATGAATTTGCTCGAAAAAGAGATACATCTAAAATGATAAATATGCAGTACATTATTCTTGCAATGATACTATGCAATGATACATCTAAAATGATAAATATGCAGTACATTATTCTTGTAATTATATAATGTTTATAATTTTTCCCCTCAACCTCATTATACTTTGTTTTCATTGATATCATACCTTTCTTTAATTAAATCATACCTTTCTTTAATTAAATTTTTATATCTAAAATTTACTTTCTTAAAATTTTAATTAAGAAAGTAAATTTAAGACTGTGGTTTAGCGGAGCTCGGGCACTAAAGTGGTGGTCCAGCAGAGGTGAGGGCCTCAAGTGGTATGGCCCGTAAATATGTGAGAGATCAAGGTTAAATGGGGAGTGGTTGGATGGACGCCGATATTGAATCCCTTGATCATGGACTGTTTGATGGACATTTGAATGTATGTCTTAGTGATGTCGGAATTCGGTGATCTTGAGCTCGTTAGATTTGTCTTGTCGAGCCGCTTGATTTGTTTATAAGTACGTTATGTTTGGAAACCGTTTGGTAATCCAAATTGTGGTTCGAACCTTCCAACAACGCTTCTAACCATCGATTTGGACCCGTTTGGGCTCGGATTGGGATGATTTGGTGTCGTTGGGTTCGTATTCTTGAGACACTAAGTTCGACTTTAAGTTTGCTGATGTCAGAGTTCAGATGGTCCCATTTTTAATTTCGAAAGTTTCCAACTCGATTTTGCCTCGAGATTTGTTGCCGATCAAGATATTTTTTTGATGGCGAATCAAATGTGATTATATATATATATATATATATCTGATACGTTATCATGAAATTATCTTAATTGGGCACGAATCTCGAGGCAAAATCAGTTCGAAAACTTCAAAAATTAAATTTGAGATCATATGAACTCCGATTTCAATGAGCTTACAGTCAAACTGAGCGTCTCGGAAATACGAATCCAACGACAGCAAATTCGACCCCAATCCGAGGCCAAATGAGTCCGAATCAAGGACCCGAAGCATTGCTGGAAGGTTCGAACCACAATTTGAGTTACCAAACGATCTCCGATTTTGGCGAGCTTATACTCGAATCGAGCGGCTCGACGAGACGAATCCAACGAATCTAAGATCGCAGAATTACAACATCACTAAGATCTCCATATGTCCAACGAACGCTGCATGATCAAAGGATTCGATATCGTCCGTCCATTCAAACCATTCCCAATTCGCCCCTGATCTCACGCCTATTTACGGGCTATGCCACTCCAGAAAAACTATAAATAGAGCCCTCATTCTACACCAAGGGGACTCAAGTGAAGAGAGAGAAGAAGAAGAGAAGAAGAGGAGAAAGGGCAAAAGGAGAATCCTCTCCTCCTCGACCACCACCGGAGCTCTTCCTGCCGCCCGAACACGCCAGGATTCTGCGTGATATTCGTGAGAACGCAGGAATTCTTCCCAACTTCCACGTGATGCTGAAATTCTTCCCAATTTGCAACAGAGTTCCCTTCTGACGCTGAAACTCCGCCCAAGTGAAGCCGGAGTTCTCCTTTGCCACCAACAGACGTCGGACTTCTACCCGACGTCGAACTTTCACTCTTCTCCAAGTTTCTACCCGACGCCGGACTTCTACTGGTTATCGGACTTTGCTGGACGTCTACACGAAGATGGATTTCTTTCCATTGTTGGACTTCTACCTGACGCTGTCATTCTGATCTTCGTCGTCAGACTACAGTCTTTCCGACCTCCGTCGCCCGCGGACTACGGTCCTCCTAACTTATGTCGCCCGCCGAATACAGTTCTTTCGACCTCCGTCGCCCGCCGACTATGGTCCTCTTGAATTATGTCGCCTGCCGACTACAGTCTTTCCGACCTCCGTCGCCAACCGACTACGGTCCTCCTGACATACGTCGCCCACCGACTACAAGTCTTCCGACCTCCGTCACCCTCCGACTATGGACCTTCCGACCAAACGAAAATGTGTACAATGACTCTTTGTATTAACATCATGTAATGTACTCCATAAGATGTACATCAAGCTAAGACCTTCCACCAAGGAAGGGCCTCATTTGTAATCGACTGCAATACTAGTGGATTCATTCAAACTTGGCTAGGCCCAATGATTTTTCCCTCTTTTCAAGGGTTTTTCACATAAAAATCTTGGTGTCTCATAAATGCTAGACCCTCTCTCTTATCTGATTGCGTGCCGGATTTTCGTACAATGCTAAGATGATAAACTTTATATTTCTCTACCGCCGGGAATACTCCTGGACGCAACAATATCCATATAAATTATGAAAGCATACCAATTTTCTATTAAATATATTTTGAATAAGAAACCCCATTGATCGGTTCCCCCAATTCTATGCTATATACAAAATGATCAGAAGTAGTCATTGGAATATCAATCTGTGCTAATATGCTCTTTTTAAAAATACGGGTCTTCTTCTATAGAAAGCAAGCGATGAAGGAATTTTTATTATGTTAAGCTTTCACCTTCGCATGCTTATTAGTCCCGCGTCGCTGAATTTTTTTTGTTAGCAAAGTGTGAACTCATTATCTTACAATATTTAATAATAAAATATATTTTTTTTCTTCAAGTGATTTGTTATAAGTTTACATAGCAGTCAACAATTCTTCTTTCTTAAATCATATTTTGAATTTCAATAGAGAATACAACCAACGACTAAGTCAGCTTAAATTAACTAAAATTTAGGGTTCGTTAGAGTCACCTCATCTAGATGCACATTTATGATATATTAAGTTTATAGTGGAAATTGTAGGAGAACTCAGTAGAAGGGACCAAAATGTGTCACTCACCCAACATTTCTTGGGAGCTCACCCAACATGAGCAAATCAAGGATTCCTCTCTAGAGTTGGAGAAATTATTATATGCGGAATCCAGTTATAGAGCTTTGTTCGGATGCTTACGTGGAAAGTTAAAAGTCCGCGATATTTATTTGACTTGCGTATTGATTGAGTATTTATTGCGTATTCGTTGAGTGCGTAAAATGTGCGTGTTGATTGAGTATTTTATTACGTATTTATTAAGTATTTATTGTGTATATGTTGCACATTTTCTGCTTATTTGTTGCGGATTTCTCTTCGTCTGCGGTAAGTCTGAAAAGACAAACGGGTGGGGTAAGAAGTCAAATGAATATCCTAACTTTCCACGCAATCACGCCACGTGTAATGATTTTACTGGCATTCAAACAGCTATATAACCGGATTCCGCATAGAATAATTTCTCCTAGAGTTGGTAACTCGGCACTCACCACATTTTTGGACTATATCTCAGTTACCCTCTCTCTCTCTCTCTCTCTCTCTCTCTCTCTCTCTCTCTCTCTCTCTCTCTCTCTCTCTCTCTCTCTCTCTCTCTCCCAGGACGATAATTTTCACCAAACTCAACTGGATGAAAGTGTGTAACATTGTACAAGTATTCCATGCAGTGCTGTACTTTTTAACTTGTGTAATATTTCATATATCCCTTAGAATCCTATAAATAGAGAATGATGAAGAATAATTCGAGAAACTTTTGGGGTTGATATAGTGGATACTTTGCCAATTTTGAAACTCATAGTTTCTTGAGTATTCTACAACTTTCCTTTATACTCTCTCTCTCTATCTCTCTCTCTCTCTCCTCTCTCTCTCTTCATTTTTTCCAAAGACAAGTTTGAATCCAATAAGGATGAAATGAAGTGTATTTGAAATATAATGCTAACTTTAAAAAATTCAAATCAAATTTAAGCTAACAAATTAAATAAATTAACAAGAGATTATTGACATTCATGAGCCTAGCTACACCAGTCATCATGGATTATCAAAAGAGTGAATTGTTATAATTGATGTGTATATAATTTTTTATATAAATAAATTGTGAAAGTTTGTCAATCTTTTATTAAATATATTCTGAATATGAAACCTCAATGATCAATTGCACCAAATTATATTATGATATGGAAAATTATCACAAGTTAAAATTTATACAAGCAGAAATATAATAAGACTAATCTTCTAATCATGTCATAGCTGTATATTAGAATCTTATTCACTTGGGAAACTCTCAGATTTCGTTCGGGACAGCTTTATTATTGTTGCGTCCTGGAATATTCGTGGCGGTAGAGAAATATATGGTTTAACTTCTTAGCATTGTACGAAGATCCAGCACACAAGCAGATAAGTGAAGGGGTGAAATATTCATAAGAGACACTAGAGTTTTTACGTGGAAAACCCCTGAAAAGGGGGAAAAACCATGGGGCCTGGCCCAGTTTGAATGAATCCACTAGTATTTGTAGTTTTTACAAATGAGGCTCTTCCTTGGGAGAAGGCCTTGGATTGATGTAGCAAATATACATCATATAGATTGCATTACATAATAGGAATTACATATACATGTTTGTCTGGTCGGAAGGATTGTAGTTGGCAGGAGACCGTGGTCTGGTGATGGAGGTCGGATGGACCGTAGTAGGGGGCGAAGGCCTGAAGAACCGTAGTCGGTAGGAGACTGGGGTCAGAAAGATCGTTGTCTGTTGATGGATGTCGGATGGACCTTAGTAGGGTGGTACTTTGGTAGAACTCTGGACGTCAGGTAGTGGCCCAGCAGAAGTTCAGACCTCAAGTGGTGTTCCGACAAAGCAACGGCGTCAGGAGAGGGCCTTTTGCGAAGGTGAGGGCTTCTGGAGAAGGTGAGGGCCTCAGATGAAGAAGTCAGGCCTGAAAGTCGGGCCTTGAGCAGAACGTTGGGCCTGAATGTCAGGCCTTCATTAGCACATCGGGCCTGAACATCGGGGCTGAACGTCGGGCCTTGAGATGGTGGTGCGGTGAAACTCCGACGGTGGTCCGGCGAGGCTCCAGCGGTGATCTGGCGAGGCTCTGGTGGTTGTCCGACGATGCTCCAGCGGTGGTCTGGCGATGCTCCGGCGGTGGTCGAGGAGGAGCTTCTTCCTTCTCTTCTTGCTTGAGTCCCCCCTAGTGAAGAATGAGGGCTCTATTTATAGATTTTCTGGAGTGGCATGGCCCGTAAATAGGTGTGTGATCAAGGGTGAATAGGTAGTGGTTTGAATGGATGGCCGATAGTGAATCCTACGATCGTGCACCGTTCGTTCAACATTTGGAGGCCTTAATGATGTCAGAATTCAGCAATCTTGGGCTCGTTGGATTTGTCTCGTAGAGCCGTTCGATTAGAGTATAAGCTCGTTAAAATCGAAGACCGTTTGGTAACTCAAATTGCGGTTTGAACCTTCCAAAAGAGCTTCGGGTCCTTGATTTGGACCCATTTGGACTCGGATTGGGTCTAATTTGGTGTCGTTGGATTCGTATTTCCGAGACGCTCAGTTTGACTGTAAGCTCGCTGAAATCGGAGTTCAGGTGCTCCCGGATTTAATTTTTGAAGTTTCCAACTTGATTTTTGCCTCGAGATTCGTGTCTGATCAAGTTAATTTTCGCATGACGTATCAATTATTATTATTTTACTTTAAAAAATAGTAAAAAATCATCCCAAATAAAACGCTAGTCACTTCACCAACTCCAATCTAAACAAAGGCAAGCAAATTAATTATCAATATACAATACATTATATCCAAATGATATAACAACTGACCATTTATTATTGTCAGTAGTGTTATTCTTTTTACAGACAACGATTATCTCGAACTCAAACTATACTTAAACTATTGCAAAAAAATCAATTTATAAAAAGGTTCATTTTTTATGTTTGAATTAGCTTAAGGAGTATACTTACAAAATTTTTTTAAAAAGAACAAATACGGAACTTAATTATCCGATTGAAACCGGAACTTCATAAAGCATTTTCTACTTTGATCAGAAACCGAATTTAAACTCTCTGGTTTCTATAAATTCTTAAATTTTTTATTCACTCCTCCGATTTTTATATATTTTTTTTTATTTTCTGTTATTTGAAAAGAATCGGATTTTCATCTTCTGGTCTCTTAAGAAACCGAAATAAATTTTTTTATTAATTGGCTTTTACGAATGGCAAACAGCTTAGTCTCTTTGATTAAAAATTAAGAATTAAAAACTAATGAATAAAATTTGATTTTTTTTTTGGATCTGCTACTACATGTTTAACTTATTGTTAATAAAATGTGGTCTTAATGGGGCAAGAAAATCCAAACAAGAACCACAAAAGACTCATGAGTAACTATTTTAATGTATTCTAACATTCATGATGACACGACAAATAGAATTAATTTAATTTAGCCGACCCCAACCCAATAAAATTTCTGGCTCCACCACTTGGTGCAACGTGTCAAGCTGGCTCGCAAGCTAACTCCAGGTAGATTTAGTAATAGGCTCGACGAGTAGAGCTTATCGAGCTCAAACGTGATTTCAAGCTTAAACAGACGTCTGCTTGACTCCTTAGCTTGTCGAGCGGCTCACTGAGGTGACTGGGCGGGAAAGGGAAATCTCAATCGAGTGCGAGCGGGCAGACACAACAATTCAAAGATCGGGCAGGAAAATATGCAAAATTTAATACGACAAGTGAGCGATAAAGAATTTTTTATTATGCTAAGCTTCCACCTTTGCCTGCATATTAATCCCACATCGCTGAATTACTTGTAAATATTATAGGATATAGACTTCTCATTTGAGTTGAACAGTCGCTTAGCTCCGTAACGTGAGCTTGTAACCCAAGTGGGGGTATTAAGATACTCCGGATGATTGATCCGGCCCACTGGCTAATTTTCATCGGGTTTAAGTGCCTGACCCGAGTCACCCGATACAAGTTTGCAGCTAAGTGCTGCGGGTTTGCAGTTAAGTACTGCGTGTATAGGCGAAAAGCCTGGGTTTAACGGCGGACGTGAGAGAGAGAGAGTGCTCCCCGTCGTTGGGTTAATGGTATGGGTAGCTGGGCCTTTGGTTTGGTGAAATTAGCCTTGGCCGTTTGAATAATGGGTACCTTTTGTTGTTTTTACCTTAATATCTTTTTTCTTTTCTTCTGTCATTTCCGTTGCAATTTTAGTTCTTCTGCCATTTCCGTTGGAATTTTAGTTCAGAAAATAGCAGTTCAGAAAATGCTATTGATATTATCTTTTCCCCTCAACGTCATTTTATTTTTTTTTTACGATTGGGTAGAGGTTTAACGATTATTGTTGGCCTGGGGATTATTGGCAGCCCGATAAAAGTTCTATAGTGATTTGTGGTTTGGTGATGGTCTGGCAACAATAACCGACCTGGCGGAGGTCTAACGGTGGTTGGCGGTCCAACGGTAGTCTGGCAGGTGTTGATGGCCAAGCAGACCTTTGACGTTAATCGGCGGACCGACGACAATCGAGTGAAGGCTTTGCGACGGTCGGAGGCGGATGGAAGTCCGTTGGTGGTTAATGGTGATTAATGAAATAATTAATTAAGATTTATAGTTTAATTTTTTAAATTATGAATTACTTAAATTATGAAATTTTAACATTTTATTATATTAATTAATTAATTAATAACGATAATAAATAAATTAATTAATCCTAATTAAACATAAAAATGAATGCAGTTAATTGTACTCAAATGCAATTAATCTAAATAAATGAAAAAAAATATTGGATTTAAATGAATGAAATGATGGGCCGGGAGAATTTTTAGATGAATAAAATTATTTTAATATGAGGTATCCGAAAGCATGAGACGCTGGAATTTTCATTTTGCTAAGCTTTCACTTTAGTCCCACATTGCTGAATTGTTTTGAATGTTGTCAGATATAGACCGGACATTTGCTATGATCAGTTGCCGAGCTTTGTAACGTGAGCTTGTAACCTACCTATGTGGGGGCATTTAGGTGCTCTGAATGATTCATCTGGGTTCGTCGGGCAAAAAATAATAGCCGCCCGATACCCAAAGCTACGGAGGTTACTTAACGACTTTCAAGCCCTGAATTTAGTTGTGTTCCAAATTAGAGGTGAACTCATAGGGGCTGTGGCATAACAGAGCACAGCGATTATTTCCTGAGCTCTCGTCGGTGGATGGATAACCGGCCGGTTGTCCGGGCAAGCCAAGTAGCTTTGGGCCTGGTGAACCAAACGGGCACCTTTTTTATCGCAAAAAAAAAAAGTTTTGTTGAAGAAAATCACAAAAAAACGGATAAAATCACAGTATATGATTATTTCGAAATTAAGCAAAAAGGCTAAACAAAATTTATTATTATCTTTGATCATTCTTCTTTGGGGAGAGGATGTTAGAAATCAACATAATTTACTAGCTAATTTAAAATTAATTCATTTCATTTTTCTTAATTTCTTTTATTTAATGGTATAATTTATTATTATTTTTTTATAAACTAATTTGGGTTATCCTCCAACTTGAAATTGACTTATTTATTTATTTTTCTTAATTTTCTTATTTTTGATATATTAATCTAAATCTATGATTCATAAGCTATTAAAATATTTTTTTTCCATTTAAAATGAGTCATTGGGCTAGATTTAGATTCCTAGCGGGATAGGCATGGGTTTCCAACGGGTCAAGTTTAAGTTCAGTATTTTGACATGTTTATTAAGTGACCATAATTCGAGTTGACCCAAATCAAATTAGGCTGATAAGTGCTCGGATCATATATAAAGATGTTTGTGGTTGTCTTTGTGGGTGCTTTAGTGTAGGAGGGGTTAAAAATTATGTTACAATTGGTTAGTCCCACTTGTTGTAAATTGTTTCAGCATATGGGGATTGAGAAAAGAGAAGTTGATTTGGACAGTGAGATATTTGAATGACAATAAAGTTGGTAGGTGATCCCAGATTTTTTATGGAGAAAATATTCCTTAATATTTTAAAATAATTTATTTAATTATTCAAATAATTCAAAAATTGAATAAGCTAGTTTAACAGTTTGCCTAACCTTATTTCTCTCCAAGAATGTGTTCATTGGAAAATTATTACGTCCCGTGTCCGGATTCGTCCGGACACCAATCCAGACGCGCCACGTCACTCAGATGACCCGAGGCCCAGTATTTCCGAATGACGTGGCTCGTCTGAATTGGTGTCCGGACGCTTTGTTAAATGGAGTCACCTTGTGGATCACCAAGATCGTTGCAAAGCAATACCTTCAATCCATCACATTTTAAAGAAATTAATTCAAACTGAAACCCAAATCAAAGGAAAAGAAAGCTTATAAAAACAAAATCTCACTTGGAGGAAAAACAGGTGATCCTGCTCAAGCCGTTGATCATCCTGCCGTATTCTCGTCGTCCTCCTTACAACTACTAGAGAAATAAAACAATCAAGAGCTAAACAACCACTCTTGCAGTTTATAAGATGAAATCGGAAAAGCAGAAAAATGAAAAGCCATGCTTACATTGGAGAGGCGGTGCGAGATGCGCGAGGTAGAAGAACTCGTAGAATGCATAGAGCCTCGGGCACGCTCCGCTAATCTCTGCCTCCACCTTAGCCGTCGCGTCCTTCTCACATGCGCGATGGCCCCGTCCCCGTCGTATTTCTCTGTTCTACATTTAACAAAGCGTCACTTTCTTATTTCACGCGAGAGAATTTCAATGTCGCACGAACGACCTCATGTAATTCACTATTGATGCTTTGGAGGATTTACATATGTTCCGCTCAAAATTAACCAAACGACCTAATTTAAGTAATACGCGTAATTACATTATTTTACCCTCCTAATTTTGCATACCAAACAACCCCTAAATATATAATGAATTTGAAAGCTCATTGATCAATTGCCCCAAATTCTATTATCATTTACAAAATTATCACAAGAAGTCATTGAAAAATCGAAATCTTATTATGTAAAAGCAAACAAAAAAGCATTCTCTGCAAAATATGCACGTTAAAATTATGGTTTTCACTAAAAAAATACGATCTTTTTTTGCCGAAAGCTTGAGATGTTGGAATTTTTATTATGTTAGGCTTTCACTATCGTTTTTTTAGTCCCACATTGCTGTAGGTTTTCAATGTTGTCAGATATAAATTGTTCATTTGCTCGAAATTGGTCTGTTAGTTACCTTGAATGATTCATCAGATAGACTTCGTGTTGTAAGTATAGATGTCAATAAATTATTTAATTCGATTTAAACTTGAAAATTTAGATTCAAGTTGACCAATTGAGTTTTGTTTGAGTTGACCAGTCAACTTAAAATTAATTAAATTATTTGTTTTTTCTTAATTTCTTTTATTTTTTTGTATGATTTTCTTCTTTTTGAAAAATTGACTTAAAATTTATGATTGTTAAGCTAATAAATAAATAAATATAATATATTTAATTAAAACAAGTTATTGGGCCTAATTCAAGTTGCTAGCAAGCTGGGTTGGGTTTCGAATGGGTCAAGTTCGTGTTCAATTTTTTGACATGTTTATTAAAGGAGCAGTGTTCGAGTTGACCCAAATCAACAATTGGTCGGGTTTGAGTTGACTCGTCGGGTTGACCCGCCAACTTGAAATTGACTCATTTATTTTTTTTCTTAATTTCTTTTATTTGTTGATATAAATTGTTTTATTTTTTATAAATTAATCATTTCATACGACAGTATTGCTCATAACGATATAAGATAAAGTCAAGAGGCCATAGTGTTGATGTCAATACCATAAATTGATTTAATAGTAATGGCATGTCACAATGTTGATAGCGATGACATGTGTCAAAATTGGGTTGATGGGTCAACTCAAACCCAACACATTTAATAAAGAGTTGAAATTCTTAAATAATTCAAAAATTCAATATGCCAATTCAACATTTTGCCAGTTGAACTGATGGTTTTTGGTTGGTTCTAGCCTGTTTGATGTAGAAACAACTTTAGGATAAACCAAATCGGGCAAAAGACCGGTTCACGGTTGAACAAAGGGGTAATTTTGAAAAATGTGAGTGCACTATTTACATGAGTCTTATGATTAGTAAGTATTTATTTTAGACACCAACAAATGTGCAAAATTTGATGAAAAAAAAAAATATTAAAATGTTTTTTAAGTTAAATAGTAGACAAATTTATATATTTTAAAAAGATCAAAATAAGTATTATTCTTAGTAAACTCTTTTAAATTTGATATAATACTCAACAATTCCTCTTTCTTAAACCATATTTTGAATTTCAATAAAGAAGAAAGCCAACAACTAAGTTCGCTGAATTGTCGAATTAAATTAACAAAAATTTAGGACTCATTAGATATGCCTCATCTAAATGCACATTTATGATAGAATAAGATTATATTGGAAGTCGAAGGAGAACTCAGCTGAAAGGACCAAAAGATGTCACTCACCCAGGCTTTCTTGGGAGTTCACCCTATATGAACAAATTCAGGATTCATCCCTAGAGTTTGTAACTTGACACTCACCACATTTTTTGACCATATCTCAATCACCCTCTCCCTCTCTCGCAAGCAGATAAGTTTCACCAAATTAAGCTAGATGAAGGCACCCGCTCATGGCCCTTAGTTCAACTCGTCGTGACCATCCAAGCAAGAGTTCTCCTTTCCCCGTGACAACATCTCACTTGCTCACTCTATCTAGGCAAACTCAGATCTTCCATACAAGTCACCAACCCCGTCAACCAACTTACCAACTAATGCTCACCTCTCATATAAGCACTTGCCTAAGCACACTCGACACTACTCAATTTTCCCGTTAGCAACTCGTCAAAGCCTTCCAACTGCGGCCTCCTTGCCAAGTAGGAGATAATACGTGTTTAGAGTAGTGTGTAACATTGTACTAGTAGTCTATGTAATGTTGTACTTTTTAACTTTTTTTATGTAACATTTCATATAGTCCTTAGAATCATATAAATAGGGGATGATGTAGAATAATTCGAGAAACTTTTGGGGTTGATATAATGGATATTTTGTCAATTTTGAAACTCATAGTTTTTTTAGTATTCTAAACCTTTCCTATACTCTCTCTCTCTCTCTCTCTCTCTCTCTCTCTCTCTCTCTCTCTCTCTCTCTCTCTCTCTCTCTCTCTCTCTCTCTCTCTCTCTCTCTCTCTCTCTTCATTTTCGTAATAAGCAAATTTGAATCCAACAAGGATCAAATGAGGTGTATTTGAAATATTATTCAGAATCGAATTTAATCTAACAAGTTAAATAAATTAACAAGAGATTATTAACATTCATGAGCCTTGATACGTCGTCAAAAAATTATCTTAATCGGGCATGAATCTCGATACAAAATCAAATTGAAAACTTCAAAAATTAATTCAAAGACCATCAGAACTCTGATTTCAGCAAACTTATAGTCGAACTGAGCATCTCGGAAATACGAACCCAACGACACCAAATTCGACTCAATCCGAGCCCAAATGGGTCCAAATCAAGGACCCGAAGCACTGTTGGAAGGTTCAAACCACAATTTGGATTACCAAACGGTTTTCAAACATAATAGGCTTATGCTCGAATCGAGCAGCTCGACAAGATGAATCCAACGAGCCCAAGATCGTTGAATTTCGACATCACTAAGGTCTTTAAATGTCTAAAGAACAGTGCATGATCAAAGGATTCAACATCGGCCGTTCATCCGACCACTCCCCATTTACCCTTGATCTCTCACCTATTTACGGACCATGCCACTCCAGAAATCTATAAATAGAGCTCCCTCTACTCTTGAAAGAGGACCCCCTGCGCCTAAGGAAAAAAGAGAGAGATCGGAGATCGCTCTTGCTTCCTTGCCTCCTCGGCCACCGTCGGAGTTTCGCCGAACCACCGCCGAACAACCACCGGAGTTCCGTCGAACCACCACTGTTCTACAACCGCCGGACTTCTGCCGGACCACTGCCTGACGCCATTGCTCCGCCGGACCACAACTTGAGGCCTTCACCTTCACCGGACCACCACTTGAGGCCCTCACCTCTACTGGACCACCACCCAAGGCCCGGACTTCGCCGAACCATCACTTGCGGCCCTCACCTCCGTCGGGCCATCGCCTGACACTGTTGCTCCGCCGGAACACCACCTAAGGCTCAGGCTTCCGCCAAGCCATCACTTGAGGCCTTGTGCTCCACTAGGACACCAGTTGAGTCCCAACTTCTGCCGAACCACCGCTTGAGGCCCTATGCTCCAAAAGAATATCAACTGAGGCCCGGACCTCCGTTGGACCACTACTTGAGGCCTTGAGCTCCACCAGGCCACCACTCGATGTCTAGAGTTCTCCCAAAATACTGCAACCTCTATCAACAGACAACGATCTTTCAGACCCTAGTCTCCTGCCGACTATGGTCCTTCAGATCTTCGTCGCCTACTATAGCTCTTCATACCTTCATCACCAGACAACGATCTTTCAGACCCCGGTCTCCTACCGACTATAGTTCTTCCGACCTCCATCGCCTACTATGGTCCTTCCGACCTACATCGCCAGACAATGGTCTTTCTGACCCTGGTCTCCTGACGACTACGGTCCTTCAGACATCCGTCGCGTACTATGGCCCTTCTGACCTCCACCAATAGACAACGGTCTTTCTGATCCCGGTCTTTTGTCAACTACGATCTTTTCGGCCCCCAACCTATCGACTATGGTCCTGCCGACCAAACAAACATGTCTATGTAACTCCCACCATGTAATGCACTCTATATGATGTATATTTGTGACAACAAGCCGAGGCCTTCTCCTAAGGAGGGGCCTCAATTGTAATCGACAACAAATACTAGTGGATTCATTCAAACTTGGTCAGACCCCATGATTTTCCCCCTTTTAAGGGTTTCCACATAAAAAACTATGGTGTCTTTTATGAACCCTACACACTCTCTCTTATATGATTGTGTTCTGGATCTTCGTACAATGTTAAGATGTTAAACTATATATTTCTCTACCGCAGCGAATATTCTAGAACGCAACAAGCCTAGCTACACCAATCATCGATTATCAAAAGAGTGAATTGTTATAATTGATATGTATATAAATAAAATGTGAAAGTATATCAATCTTCTATTAAATATATTCTGAATTTGAAAACTCATTGATCAAATTGCCCCAAATTCTATTATCGTATACAAAATTATCACAAGTAGTTATTGGAAATCTTATCATGTAAAAGCCAAAAAAAAAAAGCATTCTCTGCAAAATATGCACGTTAAAATTATGGTTTTCACTAAAAACTACGATCTCTTTTTGCCCAAAGCTTGAGACGTTGGAATTTTTATTAAGTTAAGCTTTTACTTTCGTTTTTTTAGTCCCACATTGCTGAAGCTATTTGAATGTTGTCAGATATAAATCGTTCATTTGCTGCAGTAGATTGCTGGGCTCAGCAACGCGAGCTTGTAACCCATGTGGGGGCAGTCGGGTGCTCTGAATGATTCATCTGAACCATTGGGTGGTTTGTATTGGGCCGAATGTTGGCCCACCCGATCCAAGATGGGTAGTTGATTGCTACTGGTTTGGGCGTAGGCCTAAATTAGTTGTGTTCTAAATTAGAGGGGAAAGTGTGAGGCTGGTTTAACGGAGCAGCGATTACCTCTAGCTCTCATCGGTGGATGGAAAACGGGCCGGTGGTCCGGGCAAACCAAGTAGCCGTTGGGCCTGATGAACCAAACGGGCACTCTTTTTATTGCAAAGAGGAAAAAAAAAAAAAGAGAGATAAATGTTTGTATGAAAAGTTGTTGAAGAAAATCACAAAAAAAAACTGGAAAAAATCATAGTATATGTTTTTATCAAAATGATTTCATTAATGGCGTAGACGCTAATGATGCTAATGGTTGTATTTCTAACGAGTAAAATTTGGATTCAATTTTTTGATATGTTTTTTAAATGATCGGTGTTCCGATTGATCCAAATCATTAACTGGTTGGGTTCGGTTTGACCGTCAACTTGAAATTTGAAATTGACTCATTTAATTTCTTTTTTTAATTTCTTTTATTTATTGATATAATTTTCTTATTTTTGATAAATTAACCCATTCATACGTTGGTTCCACCCATAGGCTGGTTTTGAATTAAATCAGGCGGATATCTTCCTCGCCCGATCCTACTAGCAAGCAGTATGATTGCTGGTACAACAATTGTCTTGTCTTAAACCCACACCTTAGTCCAAGAGATGAACAAAAGAAGAATTTTTATTTTGCACTGGGTAAATCCAAAGATTAATCAGAATGTGTCACATCATATTTTTTTGCTCGGGATACTACTGTATACCGGTTGATGTCCGCTAAATGTTAGTGCACTATTTACATGAGTCTTATGATAAATAAGAATTTATTTTAGACACCAACCAATGTGCAAAGTTTGATGAAGAACATATTAAAAAGTTTTTATTTTTAAGTTAAATTGCAGACAAATTTGTATATTTAAAAAAGATAAAAATAAGTATTATTCTTAGTAAATTCTTTTAAATTTGATATAAAGACAAATGTAGGAGATATATTATTGAAATCTATTTTTTTTTTAATAGATTGAAGGCATTAAAATTAGAAATTTCTTATCCTATGATATATATCTAGTCTTAAGCTCTCTTCTTGTATAATTCAATCATTTTAAGATTAGTTAAAAATAAATTTTTAATGACTTATTGTTTAATTAGTGTTTAAAAGACTAAAAAAAATGGAATATGAAAAAGATATAAAGTACAAATAAGATTATGCATCAACATTAGCGATGATATTGGATGAAAGTCAACGGGCGTCGATTTTGTTATCAATAACATGTCTTGGCCTTATAATAGATGATGCCATGCATTGACAACGAGTTTCTATATTATTGTTGATTGTGTATATCAGCTTTATAAAAAATGATGTGCATTGGCGTTGATAATGATAGCTATAAAAAGGAGAAAATGTGGCTAAGCGACAATATTTCAGTGATAGAGATTTAATCATGATGGTGGTCAAGTGATTAAAATGTGACTACAAGTGCCTGAAATTAGCCAATTGAGGAAGGAGATGTCAAGGTCCAAGTATCAATAAAGATGTGCATTGACGTTGATGATGTTAACTATAAAAAGGAGAAACGTGGCTGAGCGATAATATTTCAATGGTAGAGATTTGATTATGATGGTGGTCAAGGGATGATAATTTGACTATAGAGGCCTGAAATTAGCCAATTGAGGACAGAGATGTTCAGGTCCAAGTTCCAGCTCTCAATGCCCTTTCTTGTGTTAGGAGTTTATCTTTAATATTCTGAGAGTGACATTTTTATAAATTTCATCGAAATTCCAAAAATATAATTCTTTAGATGGCCCAATATTCCCCTTAATTATAGACCATTTTTTAGTATTTAGATTGCATGAATATATATATTTAATTTGTCTCATCGACATATGTACTTTAACTAGATTTTTGCTAAAAACAATGTTTATATAATCCCAAATATAATTACAAATTTTTTTTTTTCATTCAAATGTTTACAAAAAGATATTCATATTTAATTGGATGAATTTTTACAATCACAAGTACAAAATGAATTGAAATATACTCATTTCTCTATTAATTTTATGGCGATATAATGTTCTAAATTTAGGTGAATAAAACAACGTTTAATACGGTTCTTCTTCTAAAGAAAGTAAACGATAAAGGATTTTTTATTATGCTAAGCTTCCACATTTGCCTGTGTATTAATCCCACATCGCTAAATTACTCTGGAATATTATTCAATATAGACTTCTGATTTGAGTTAAAAAGTCACCGAGCTCGGTAACGTGAGCTTGTAACCCAAGTGGGGGTATCAAGGTACTTCGGATTATTGATCTGGTTTAATGGCTGATTGGTCATCGGGCCCGAAGTCTATCCGGTCCAATAGAAGTTTGCAGTTAAACAATTATATACTGCATGTATAGTTGAAAGCTAACCTCTCGAGAGTGAGATAGAGAGAGTGCTCCCGGTCGGTTTGGGTAAGGGTTGTGGGATTTCTGGTGAAATTAGCTTTGGGCCGTTTGATTCAAACGAGTACCTTTTTTATTTTTGGCCTTAATATTTAACTTTATTTTCTTCTTATGTCCGTTGAAATTTTAGTTGAGAAAATGTTATTGATAAATATGCAGTACATTATTCTTGTAATTATATAATATTAATAAGGGGTTTTTACATACATAACACTTAAAAGTATCATAAATACATATTAAACACTTCAACAAAAAAAAAACACTTAAACAATTGTATTTACTAATATACCATCTAAAACTCCTTTTTTACTCAATTCTAGCACTCCGTTTAAATCCCTCAGACATCCCGTGGAGTCGTCTCTTCCATTCGTCACACGAGATGTGGTTGCGAGCGGAGCCTGCTCCACTGCTTCCGCTTCTGCTCCCGCTTCAAGTGTTGCACACTCTCCTCTTTCACGACAATATCATCATCATCGTCATCTTCTTCCTCCAAAATAGCCTACAAAAATTTTAGTAACTGCAGACAATTCCACTTTATAAATATACATAGATCATCTAATAAAGCTTAAGTTATGTACTCTGCTTGTGGTATCTTCTTCCCTGTATGTGTGATGGCAAAATCCTGTAGCAACAAGAGGTGCATATATCTTGGGCATTTGTACACTTGCACTAAGAAGAGTCATTCACAATCATCCTGCAACTAGAGTCATGCGCCATCTCAGAGAAAGCCTTCCCACTAGAAATAGCATCCCCACACAGGATTATTGGGGTCGGATCACGAACCTGGGCGGAGCTCCCAAGATTGCCGCTAGGTGGTTCTGCGTCAAGAATGGAGTCATCGGAATATTGCAGGTTTTGGTCTATGGGAGACCTCATGATAGAATTGTGCCCGGCTAATTAGTGTGTTTTATTACAGTTTTTAAAGTTTATTTGTTTTCATTGTGGCATTATCCTGTAGGTTGTGCCATGGTTTATGGATTCTGAAGGGATGATAATAATTGTTTCTTTAGCTCTGTTTTGATTTATGGATTATGAAGCCATGGTTTCTTCTTGCATGTCCACTTCCATAAGTCTCATTCATGTGACCAACCTGCTCACTTCGGTGCTCATCCGACAGCCCAATCCCATGACCCCAGCCCCTCGAACCCGGGCTGATTGTTTTTTGTTGTGCTCATGTTCTTCAATACGTTTTGTAGAACGTTCTGTTCATTTTTTGCAAAGAAACTTCCTGTTTTGAATGTGTTGTGCTCATGTTTTATGTGTTATGTACGATTTTATTATTCTGCACAAGGCAATCAGACTTCCTGTTCTATTTTAGTTCTGATCTAAGCTCAGTAAGAGCTCCACAGGATTTAAGTTCTGTTCTAAGCTCTTCAGTGAGAGAAATCCAGTTAGACGTAAAACTTCAGTGGTTTCTTGCGATCCGGGGGCTACAACAAGTCGGCTTTAGCGAAGGAAATAGAGAAGCAACTGACGGTTCAACTCATGAGACTCTTCGACTTCGGTAGAGGAAACAAAGAAGCTACTGACGGCTCAATTCATGAGACTCTTCGACTTTGGCAGAGAGAAGGGGAGAAGCGACAGTTAGATTATAAATATTAGTTAAGGAAATAATTTCGACGGAGTGCTTAGATTTACGAAGAGGCAATATTAGTTAAGGAAACCGATAAATTAATAAAAAAATATATAATTAAATGGGAAAACACATAAATTAAGAAACATATAATTAAATGAAATAGACGGGAAACTAAAACGTTTAGAAATCTTAAAATTAATTTGGAATGAGGTCTACATAAAGAGCATTAAATTATATAAGTATTATTTTTTGAATTATTAATTATTTGTATTATAATGGATGGCCAAGATAATTTAAGAAGAAATAAAATGGATGGACAAGATTTGCTTGGGGAAGGAAACTCAAGCCCCTTTTATAATAGTAGTATAGATTTAATCGAAATTCCAAAAATAATTCTTTAGATGGCACAATATTCCCCTTAATTATAGACCATTTTTTAGTATTTAGATGTCAGTTTAAATACTTGCATGAAGATATATATTTAAATTGTCTAATCGACATATGTACTTTATTCCCCTTAATTTTGCTAAAAGTAATGTTTATATAATCCCAAACATAATTAATTTTTTTTTTCATTCAAATGTTTTCAAAAAGATATTCATACTTAATTGGATGAATTTTTACATTTCTCTATTAATTTTATGGCAATTCTAAATTTAGGTGAATAAAATAACGTTTAATACGGTTATTCTTCTAAAGAAAATAAACAATAAAGGATTTTTTAGTATGCTAAGCTTCCACATTTGCCTGTGTATTAATCCCACATTGCTAAATTACTCTGGAATATTATCCAATATAGACTTCTGATTTGAGATAAAAAGTCACCGAGCTCGGTAACGTGAGCTTGTAACCCAAGTGGGGGTATCAAGGTACTTCGGATGATTGTGTACTGCGTGTATGGTTGAAAGCTAACCTCTCGAGAGTGGGATAGAGAGAGCGCTCCCGGTCGTTTGTGTAAGGGTTGTGGGATTTCTGGTGAAATTAACTTTTGGCCGTTTGATTCAAACGAGTACCTTTTTTATTTTTGACCTTAATATTTAACTTTATTTTCTTCTTATGTCCGCTGAAATTTTAGTTGAGAAAATGTTATTGATAAATATGCAGTTCATTATTCTTGTAATAATATAATGTTTATAATTTTTGCACTCAACCTCATTATCTTTTTTTTTTTTTTTTTTCATTTCTAAGAAAATCTAATACGTAGATATAAACATATTAGAAGAAAGGTTGTTAGAAAAAAATAACTTGAATCAACCTTATAGGCGATCACGTGTAATGTGTTACGACCAACAACAAATCTAAGGTGTTGACATAATCAATGAAGCTTTGGTTGAGAAGTGATAATATGATGGAGGCAGTTGAATGACATCGGTTCAATGACGATAGTATGAACAATAACGATGGACCGATCATGATGATCAAACAGTGGTTGTACGATGGTTGTATGATGATGGTGATTGTGTAGCAATGCGTCTATGATAGTCATTTTAATTTAAAATGTGGTACAACTTTCATTGATATAAATGACTCTGTTACAATGCATAGAAATATTTAAAAATATATATAATTATTTATTCTTATAATTAAAAATGCATATACATATTTAACAATGTATAGAATAATTTATTCTTATAATTAACTGATTCAAAATGTCAAACTATATGCTAAAGCATTAAATCTCATAACTTTTATGCACATACTTCATGGGTATGTTTAGCCCCCCTCAACAGTAATGCTCAGACCACCTACATCTTTAACTGAGATTAATTCATTAGTGCATAAGACTATGGGGTGACTTCAAATGAAATATTTTTTAAAATAATATTGCATGTCAGAACATTCACAATGGTATACAATTTACACTGCAGAAAAAACATCATTTTTAGGTGGCATTTTCATACAAAAAATGACAAAAATCCGTCGATAATTTGTATTTCAGGCGGATTTTTGACGGGAAATTATCCAGGGATATTACACGTGTTGGAAAACAAACACTGACGAAAAAAGAACTGTCGGAAATATTTCTAGCGGAAAAAGTTAGCCAAAAAAATCTGATGTTTGCATATGTGAATAGAAAATCTTTAAAATTTTCATCACAAACATAAAATCTGATGTTTGCATATGTGAATAGAAAACCATTAAAAGAAACATTCTCTGATAATTCTGACTGTACTAATATAATAAAATTTATACAAGCAGAAATATAATAAGACTAATCTTCTAATCATGTCATAGCTGTATATTCAAATGATATAAAAACTGACCATTTAGTAATAGGCTCGATGAGTGGAGCTTATCGAGCTCGAACGTGATTCCGAGCTCAAACAGACGTTTGCTTGACTCCTCAGCTCGTCGAGCGGCTCACAGAGGTGACTAGGCGGGAAAATGATATCTCAATCAAGTGCGAGCGGGCAGACACATCAATTCAAAGGTCGGGCGGGAAAACCAAATTGACGGAGCACGGGACAACGACGGACGAGCTCGGGACGACGAATCTTGACAACAGACTTGATGACCAGCTTGAGACGATGGATCTTGATGGCGGAGTCTCAGGACGATGATGAATGAGCTGGGGACGATCAATCTCGATGGCAGACAAAAAGATGAGCTTGGGACAATGGATCTCGACTTGGATCCTCGGGACAATAGCTAGCGAGCTCGGGACGATCAATCTCGACGTTGGACGCGACGACAAGAGGACACAACGATGACAAACCTCGGAACGACATTAGAGAACGCGATGATGAGACCACTTGGGATGGAGCACGAAAGCTGAGCTCAGGATGGAGCTTGACATGAGACTAGTCGAGCTCGAGCTTAGTATTTGGCATGCGAGCTCAACTGGAACAACACCGTAGCTCGAGCTTGCCTCGGCTTGTTTGCACGCCTAATCACCAGTACAAAATGAATTGAAATATACTCAATTACTCATTATAACATATTGTATAATCTTGAAAATTATACATTAACAATATCTTTTATCCTTAAATTCAAAAAAAAATTGATTTTAAAAGTTGGCAAAAAAATTTCTTGATAGTAACTATATCATAATATCTTCCGATCAAAATAAGTAATTTGATACCAAAATTTGATCAATGTGCCCATTCAAGTGAATAGGATCAAGTGAGGTGTATTTGAATTTAATGGAATTTAAACTAACAAATTAAGTAAATTAATTTAGATAATTGACATTCTGTGCTAAATATGCAACGTTTAATACGGTTCTTCTTCTACAGCAAGTGAGCGATAAAGGATTTTTTATTATGCTAAGTTTCCACCTTTGCCTGCATATTAATCCCACATCGCTGAATTATCTGTAAATATTATAGAATATAGATTTCTCATTTGAGTTGAACAGTCGCTGAGCTCGGTGACGTGAGCTTGTAACCCAAGTGGGGGTATTAAGGTACCCTGGATGGTTGACACGGCCCACTGGCTGATTTTCATCGGGCCGAAGTGCCCGACCTGATACTTGTTTGCAGCAAAAAATGCTGCGTGTTTGCAGTTAAATACTGCGTGTAAAGGCGAGGAGCCTGAGTTTAACGGCGGACGTGAGAGTGCTCCCTGTCGTTGGGTTAATGGTATGGTATAGGTAGCTGGGCCTTTGGTCTGGGGAAATTAGCCTTGGCCATTTGAATCAAACGGGTACTTTTTTTTTGTTTTTACCTTAATATAAATTTTATTCTTTTCTTCTGCCATTTCCGTTGAAATTTTAATTCAGAAAATGCTATTATATATTTATATGAGCATATTGCAAAAAAGTTGTTAGAGAAAATAATTTGAATCAACATTATAGGCGATGAAATTTGTTAACGTTATTTATAATGGCCAACAAAAAATCTAATGTGTCAACATAATAGCCAATTATGTTGGTAGAGCGACTTTGGTCGAGCAATGGTAATCTAATGGCGGTAGTTGTATGACATTGGTCCAACGAAGATAGTAGGAACAATAACGGCAGACTAATCATGATGGTCAAACAGTAGTTGAACAATGATTGTATGATAATGGTGATTGTGCAAGAATACCCATAGTCATTATTGAAAGAACAACAACCAAGGATTCCGTTCAGATAAGCCATTTTTCTCAGGATGCGAGGGCAACTTAGTTGTTAAGTGATACCCGATTCTTGCAGGCGTTGCTAATAAATTCGCCACCGCCATCTGAGCGTAAAATTTTGGGAGTGCAGTGGTGTTGGTTTTTAACGATTACAAAATGATTTAAATTTTGCGAGAGCTTCTTGTTTAGAATGCATAAGGTAAAGCCACGAAAAACGAGTAAAGTCAGCGATGAAAACAATGTAGAATCGGTATCCGTCTAATGAATTTAATGGAGCTGGACCCCATATGACATATGTGAATGAGATCAAATGGGGCTGAAGTAATAGAGAGACTTATTAAAATATTGCTTGTGACTCTTGGTCATGTTACAAGAAATGCAAACAAAATAATGAGAAACATTTGAGATATCAGGTATGCTGTTTGCTAGGATCGGGAGGAGACGAGTGTTCAGATGACCAAGGCGGGCGTGCCAAAGTTGAGAAGATGTGGTACTAGCAGTAAGAGTCGAGGGTGAGTTGTCAGGTGACATACGAATCTGATAAAGACCGTTATGAAGATGCCCACAAAGAAGCAGTCATTGGTCATGAAGATCCTTAATTTCAAATATATTAGCATCAAAGCAAATTGAGAAGGAATAATATGAGGTTAGTTTAGAAACATATAAAAGATTGTGTGTGAGCGATGGTACATGAAGAGGGTTACATAGACGAAGCTTATGAGGAGTGTCGGGAAGAGGAAGGAGTCCTCGACCTGAATTTTGAATGGAGAGAGAGGATCCTTTGGCAATTGACACAATATCAGGTCCATGATAGGCAGTAGGTGAGTGAAGATAGGTGTCGTCCAGTGTGAGATGGGTTGACACACCAGAGTCAAGAACCCAATCTTGAGAGGAAGAGGCAGACAATTGAGCAAGGAGGGCGCGTGGCGATCTTGAAACCGTGGGAGTGAACTTGAAGTTACAACGATGCCAACAGTTGAGGGCTATGTGATCGATCTTTCCACAGATTTGGTAGATGGGCATCACGGATTGAGTTGTTTGGTTCGGCGGGTTGCTGGAGAATGCTGGAGGAGTCTTGCTTTTAAAGAATCGTTTATGGGGGCATTTGCAGGATTGGTTGGAGGAAGAGGCATAGAGAGCTATAGCTGGTGAACTAGTTGTTTGATCTTTGAGGTGTTCTTGATGGAGATTAATCTCCTCGCTACATAGAAGAGAGTAGAAGATGTCGAGATCTATAGGTAGAAGTGAGGTACAAATGGCGATCTTGAAGGAGTTGTAGGTGGACGGGAGACCATTAAGAATATAAAGGATGATGTCTTCTGAATCGATTTTTGATCCGGAGGCAACAATGTTGTCGACAATAGATTTTATCTGAGGTAGGTACTATTGCATGGTAAGATATTTCAGTTGAACGTGATGAAGTTCGTTCTTTAGTTGGATGACATGAGATCGACAAGTGGGTTGGAGACACCATTCAAGAACCGACCAAGCTTCATGTGCGGTGGTGGAGGAAAGAATGTATGGTAGAATAGATTGAGAAAACGTGGAAAAGAGGGTGGATAGAAGGTTGTTGTCTGCGAGCCGCCAGCGAGCATAATCAGTGGAATCGACGTCGGCGGGTGAAGTAGTGGTGCTAGTTAGACGGCCGGCGTATCCATTGGATGTGAATTGCTGAAGAATTTGCGTCCGCCATATAGCGTATTTATTCGCCATGAGGTGATGCGGAGCGAGTTTCTTGATGTTCGAGACTAAGAACTTGAGGGTAATCGGAGCAATCTCAACATGTTTTTCCTGAATGTGATCCCTGATAAAATAATGATATATTTCTATATGCTTTGTGCGAGCATGAAAAACAAGATTCTTGGCGAGTGCAATTGCTGACATATTGTCGTAAAAAAATGGTAGTGGTCTTTTGTTGCGGTATGTTGAAGTCATTTAGTAGCCGTCGTAGCCAAAGAACATCAGCAGTGGCGGCTGCCAGCGTGCAGTATTCAGCTTCCGTAGATGAACAGGCCACGGTGTGTTGTTTTTTCACGCTCCACGAGACTGGTATTTCCCAGAAATGAACAATAGACTGTTGTGGATCGGTGAGAATGTCACTAACCCAGTCGGCATCCGAGAATGCTGTGAGGTGCAGAGACCCGAGGGAGATTGGAATGCCGTAGGAGGAAGTGTCGTGGATATACTTATGAAGACGTTTGAGTTGATGATAGTGTGTAGGTTGTGGGTTGTGCATGGATTGACACAAGAGGTTGACTGAGTATGCTATGTCGGGTATAATGATGGTTAGGTATTGAAGTGATCCAGTGAAGTTAGTGAGAGTTTGTTTTGTAGAAGTGGGGTTGGAAAGTGGATTGCAGCGATGAGGACTAGCCTATTGGAGAATTGACTAGTTTGCACCCCTAATCACAAGTACAAAATTAATTGAAATATACTCATTATAACATATCATATAATCTTGAAAAATATACAATAACAATATCTTTTATCCTTAACTCCAAAAAAATATTTAATTTTAAAAGTTGGAAAAAAAAGTTCTTCTTTATAGTAACTATATCATTATTCCTACGGATCAAAATAAATAATTTGATACCAAAATTTGATCAATGTGCCCATTCAAGTTGATACGTCATCTTGAAATTATCTTGATCGGGCACGAATCTCGAGGCAAAAAGCTAGCTGGAAACTTCAAAAATTAAATCCGGGATCACATGAACTCCGATTTCAGCGAGCTTATAGTCAAACTGAGCGTCTCGGAAATATGAACCCAACGACACCAAGATCAACCTAATCCGAGCCTAAATGAGTCCGGATCAAGGGCTCAAAGCGCTGTTGGAAGGTTCAAACCGCAATTTGAGTTACCAAACAGTCTCTGATTTTGACGAGCTTATACTCAAATCGAACGTCTCAACGAGACAAATCCAACAAGCCCAAGATCACCAAATTCTGACATTATTAAGGTCTTCAAATGCCCAACAATCGGTGTGTGACCAAAGGATTCGATATCGATCGTCCATTCAAAACACTCCCAATTCGCCCCTGATCACATTCCTATTTACGGGCTATGCCACTCCAAAAAAACTATAAATAGAGCCCTCATTCTTCACAAAGGGGAGGGGAGTGAAGAGAGAGAAGAAGAAGAGGAGAAAGGGGAAAAGGAGATTTCTCACCTCCTCGACCACCGTCGGAGCTCTTCCTGCCGCCTGAAGACGCCGGAACTCTGCCGGATTTTTGGGTGAATGCCAGAATTCTGCCTAACTTTCATGGGATGCAGAAATTCTTCCCAATTTACAGCAGAGTTCCCTCCTAATGCAGAAACTCCGCCTAAGTGAAGCCGGATTTCTTCTCTGCCACCAACAGACGTCAGACTTATACCCGACGTCGGACCTTCACTCTTCGCCAAGTTTCTACCCGATGCCGGATTTCTACCGGTTATCGGACTTCACTGGACGTCTACGCGAAGATGGATTTCATTTCATTGTTGGACTTCTACCTGACGCTGTCCTTCTGATCTTCGTCGTCAGACTACAGTCCTTCTGACCTCCATCGCCAGTCGACTACGGTCCTCCTGACTTACGTCGCCCGCCGACTACAGTCTTTCTGACATCCGTCGCCCGTCGACTACGGTCCTCCTGACTTAGGTCGCCCGCCAACTACAGTCTTTCCGACCTTCGTTGCCCGCCGACTACGGTCCTCCTGACTTACGTCGCCCGCCGACTACAATCCTTCCGACCTCAGTTGCCAGCTGACTACAGTCCTCCTGACTTCCGTCACCCGCCGACTACAGTCCTTCCAATAAAGCGAATATGTCAATAGTAGCTCTTTGTATTTACACCATGTAACTACTCCTTAAGATGTACATCAAGTTAAGGCCTTCTCTCAAGGAAGGGCCTTATTTGTAATCGACTGCAAATACTAGTGGATTCGTTCAAACTGGGCTAGGCCCTGTGGTTTTTCCCCCTTTTTTCAGGGGTTTTCCACGTAAAAATTTTTGTGTCTCATAAATGTTAGACCCTCTCTCGTATCTGCTTGCGTGCCGGATTTTCGTACAATGCTAAGACGATAAACTTTATATTTCTCTACCGCCGCGAATACTCCTGGACGCAACACAAGTGAATAGGATCAAGTGAGGTAGATTTGAATTATTGCATGCAATGGAATTTAAACTAACAAATTAAGTAAATTAATTATAGATAATTGACATTCTGTGCTAATATGCACCGTTTAATACGGCTCTTTTTCTACAGAAAGTAACCGATGAAGGATTTGTTATTATGCTGAGCTTCCACCTTTGCCTGCATATTAATCCCACGTCGCTGAATTAGTGTTGAATATTATGCAATATAGACTTCTGATTTGAGTTGAACAGTCACTGAGCTCGGTGGCGTGAGCTTGTAACCCAAGTGGGAGTATTAAGGTACTCCGGATGGTTGATCCGGTTCAATGGCAGGTTTGCATGGCTAATTATCGTTAGGCCAAAGTCTTCCCGGCCCGATAAGTTTGCAGCTAAATGCTGCTGGTTTGCAGTTAAATACTGCGTGTATAGGCGAAAGCCTGAGCTAACCTCTCAGTAGAGAGAGTGTAACGACCCCGAGATCCGTGTAGCGAAAAGGATTCGTCTGACATTCTGATCGAACTCCATTCCAGTTGCCTTGCTCGGACCTGAAAATTTCAACCACATATAATGAGCTTACAAAGCCCAGCAGGTCACCAAAGCCTACAACTGAAATCAAAGCACGGCGATGCTATCAATATGCATGTCAATCTATCAATCCGAAGCAGTCAATGGTCAATGAGTCTATGCAGCGGAAATCAATAGTCAATAAAACCAGTCAATGCAGCGGCAGGCAATACGATAAATCAACTCAATCAATCAATAATCGTCAATCAAAACGATGCTATCAAATCAATACGGTCTAATCAATTGAAATTAATCGAGAAAGGCGATACAAAGCAATGAATCTATAAAACAGTCAATACAGTGAAGAACAGTAGCGACAGCGAATCTATAAGTCTATAGGCAGCAATACGATGAATCTATAAGCAGTAGTCGATGTCCATGCTATCAATGCAGTATCTATATTCGTCCATTTCTATATCAATGCTCAATGTCAATGCACAGAAATCGATCAGTGAAATCAATGAAATCGTACGATCTAGTAAATCCAATCAAAGTCGATAAAGCAGGAATCTATAAAACAATGAATCTATAACGCAATACAGTAAACATGCAATTCAATACTATATACTGAACAAGTACAATCTACTGGCTATGTTGCTGTTGTAGAATCCATATTGCTGTTGTAGATAATACATTGGTTCAATCAATAAGAGTCGTCACTCTTTTCGCCCGTCGGCATATCAATAAACTCCTTATATCTCCCTTCAATAATCAATAGTCAATGTTTAAAGGAAAGCCCGTCGGCCCACCATCCTGTACAGGTATCAATATCAATCTCCACCAATGTTCAACCAGGTTCCACTTGCGATCAGTATCAATAGTCAATTCAATCAATAAACAATTCAATAGTCGATATTAAAGCAATCATATCAATAATCAATGCAAATCAGTTCAATCTATCAATCTCATACAATTCAGGAATCGTACGAAAATCGGGCAGCATAACGGTAGTATACAGAATTTACACAAAAATCCTGCAAAAAGACACAGTTTCCAAATCTTACCAAATTACAAAGGAATATCTATAGCGTCAATACAAGACTATTGATCTATAAAATCCAAATCAAATCAGGTCCTGATATTATTCTATTCAATTAAAATCGATTAAAATCACGTAGAATCAATTCCGACCGGTAAAATCTTCGTAGAATACAGTCAAATCGTGTACAATAATCATATCTATAACATACTAAAAGTTGTGCGGTGGAAGTTGTGTCAAATCAAAACCATGTCGAAAAGTCGACTACGAAAACACAAAACAGATCACAACTCGGTCAAAACACAATATCTTCGAAAACAGAAGTAAGGTTCGGAGTCCTTACCACGAGATCTTCACTTTTCCCAACAGCAGCGTCGGACGAAAAGCGCTCCGCGGCCTCCAAAACCAAGCTTTCCCTCTTTTTCCCTTTCTCTTTCTCTCTCCTCAAAATATCTGATATTTTTAAAATGAATTTCTCTCTCTTCAAAACGAGCTCATTTCCTTATATCATACTCAGATCGGCCTGGCCGATCGTCCCGATCGTCCTGGACGATCAGACCAATTCTGGTCGTCCTGGCCGATACTCCAGGGCGATGATCAGGACGATTTTGTGAACAGTGCAGATCGTCCTGGACGATCTCAATATCGTCCTGGACGATTCTGTCCAGAAATGGCTCCAGAAATCAGCTGTTTTCCATGCACTGATCGGCCTGGACGATCCAAACTTCGTCCTGGCCGATTCTGGGAGGAAAATCCAAATCAGAGAGAAACAGTAAGGGAACGAGATATTACAATCTCCCCACCTTAGAAAAATGTCGTCCCGACATTTCCCTACAGGTACGAAACAAAAACAACGCAAAACAAATCGATCAAAATCCAAATCAAAACTCGTCGAAATCCAAACAAACACACAATGCAATCAATCAAATGTCAATCACCTATGTATGCAGAATGAATCCATTCTATCAAACTATCAATCAAATCCTTTCACTACACTTGCTCTGATACCAATTGTAACGACCCCGAGATCCGTGTAGCGAAAAGGATTCGTCTGACATTCTGATCGAACTCCATTCCAGTTGCCTTGCTCGGACCTGAAAATTTCAACCACATATAATGAGCTTACAAAGCCCAGCAGGTCACCAAAGCCTACAACTGAAATCAAAGCACGGCGATGCTATCAATATGCATGTCAATCTATCAATCCGAAGCAGTCAATGGTCAATGAGTCTATGCAGCGGAAATCAATAGTCAATAAAACCAGTCAATGCAGCGGCAGGCAATACGATAAATCAACTCAATCAATCAATAATCGTCAATCAAAACGATGCTATCAAATCAATACGGTCTAATCAATTGAAATTAATCGAGAAAGGCGATACAAAGCAATGAATCTATAAAACAGTCAATACAGTGAAGAACAGTAGCGACAGCGAATCTATAAGTCTATAGGCAGCAATACGATGAATCTATAAGCAGTAGTCGATGTCCATGCTATCAATGCAGTATCTATATTCGTCCATTTCTATATCAATGCTCAATGTCAATGCACAGAAATCGATCAGTGAAATCAATGAAATCGTACGATCTAGTAAATCCAATCAAAGTCGATAAAGCAGGAATCTATAAAACAATGAATCTATAACGCAATACAGTAAACATGCAATTCAATACTATATACTGAACAAGTACAATCTACTGGCTATGTTGCTGTTGTAGAATCCATATTGCTGTTGTAGATAATACATTGGTTCAATCAATAAGAGTCGTCACTCTTTTCGCCCGTCGGCATATCAATAAACTCCTTATATCTCCCTTCAATAATCAATAGTCAATGTTTAAAGGAAAGCCCGTCGGCCCACCATCCTGTACAGGTATCAATATCAATCTCCACCAATGTTCAACCAGGTTCCACTTGCGATCAGTATCAATAGTCAATTCAATCAATAAACAATTCAATAGTCGATATTAAAGCAATCATATCAATAATCAATGCAAATCAGTTCAATCTATCAATCTCATACAATTCAGGAATCGTACGAAAATCGGGCAGCATAACGGTAGTATACAGAATTTACACAAAAATCCTGCAAAAAGACACAGTTTCCAAATCTTACCAAATTACAAAGGAATATCTATAGCGTCAATACAAGACTATTGATCTATAAAATCCAAATCAAATCAGGTCCTGATATTATTCTATTCAATTAAAATCGATTAAAATCACGTAGAATCAATTCCGACCGGTAAAATCTTCGTAGAATACAGTCAAATCGTGTACAATAATCATATCTATAACATACTAAAAGTTGTGCGGTGGAAGTTGTGTCAAATCAAAACCATGTCGAAAAGTCGACTACGAAAACACAAAACAGATCACAACTCGGTCAAAACACAATATCTTCGAAAACAGAAGTAAGGTTCGGAGTCCTTACCACGAGATCTTCACTTTTCCCAACAGCAGCGTCGGACGAAAAGCGCTCCGCGGCCTCCAAAACCAAGCTTTCCCTCTTTTTCCCTTTCTCTTTCTCTCTCCTCAAAATATCTGATATTTTTAAAATGAATTTCTCTCTCTTCAAAACGAGCTCATTTCCTTATATCATACTCAGATCGGCCTGGCCGATCGTCCCGATCGTCCTGGACGATCAGACCAATTCTGGTCGTCCTGGCCGATACTCCAGGGCGATGATCAGGACGATTTTGTGAACAGTGCAGATCGTCCTGGACGATCTCAATATCGTCCTGGACGATTCTGTCCAGAAATGGCTCCAGAAATCAGCTGTTTTCCATGCACTGATCGGCCTAGACGATCCAAACTTCGTCCTGGCCGATTCTGGGAGGAAAATCCAAATCAGAGAGAAACAGTAAGGGAACGAGATATTACAGAGAGTGTGTCTCCTCTCAAGAGCAAGAGAGAGAGAGCGTGCTCCCTGTCGTTGGGGGTTCTGGTATACGGGCCGGTGGTCTGGTGAAATTAGCCTTGGGTCGTTTGAATCAAACAGAGTACCTTTTTATATTTGGCCTTGGAATTTTAGTTGAGTAAATGCTATTGATAATTATACAGTACATTATTCTTGTAATTATATAAGAATAATAAATTCTCCCCTCAACCTCATTATAATTATTTTATTTTATTCTATTTTTTACCTCATTATAACTCTTGTTTTCTGTGATTTCAATGAATAAATCATACCTTTTTTTTAAATTAAATTATAGCTAAAATTTACTTAAATTTTTAGCTTTGCATCCTAAAAAATTTATGGAAGAAAGATAGTGTTTAATCTCTTGATTTTATAAGAAAATCTAATACACAGATATGAATATATTGCAAGAAAGGTTGTTAGAGAAAATAATTTGAATCAACTTTATAGCGATGACATGTATAGTAAATAATTTGTTACGGAGGTTGATCTTCTTGGATGAGAGGGAAAAATGGAGAGGGGGAATGCACATCAATTGGAGCGAAAAGGAGAAATAAAATGTTTATTCAATTTCCTTGATCATACAAACTAGTCCAACCAATTCTACTTTGACTAAGACAGCCTAAGGGTAAAACAACAAAACTTAAATGACATTGGTCTGATGATGGTGGTCCGATCAAAATAATTGCATGACATTAATCCGACGATGATAGTTGGAACAAGAATGGTGGACTGACCATGATGGTCAAACAATGGTTGGGCAATGGTTACATGATGATGATGATCATGCAACAATGCCTCCACAACAATGACCATTAATTTAAAATATGTAATAACTTTTTTTATTATGAATGAATCTATTGTAATGTATAGAAATATTTAACAAAGTATTTCACGGGTTTCATATGAGTATTAAGTATTTTCAAAGGGTGTAAATTTTTTTTCGGTTTAATGATGGTTTGGAGTTCATAAGAGTATAAACTATTAATGTAGTGTAAATCATTTTAGCTTATTTTTTAGATAAATCAAATTCGCCCAAGTTTGAGCGAGAATGATTTATACGACCACCTCCAGTCACATCCATCGGTCACCACCATCTTTAAACATTACATTACATACATCTTATTTCAAACTAAATAAAAAAAAAAAGCATTCATCTGAATTTACTTTACACTCATCCAAATAATTCCAAAATATTTCTTTTACACGGAAGTCATTTTTTAACCAACCAAACAACCCCCAATCAATACCGCCACTCACTACCTACAAAAAAAATAAGTTTACTGAGTCTAACTCCCCTTAAACTATTGCTTTACCCATCAAAGTTTCCAACATCAGATCAATTCCTAAATGCGTAAGACATTGGGATGCTTGAAATGTCAAGTGATTTAACTCTTAATCTGAAATCAGCACTGTTTGGAAACAGAGGCTTTGATGGAGGGTTCAATGGATTACGACAATTACTTTTAAAAATTTCAACACAAACATAAAAGTTGATGTTTGCATATTTGAATAGAAAACCATTAAAAGAAACATTCTCTGATAATTCTAACTGTACTAATATAATAAAATTTATACAAGCATAAATATAATAAGATTTGATACATCCTAAAAAAATATCTCAATTGGGCATGAATCTCAAGAAAAAATCAAGTTAGAAACTTGCGAACTTAAATTTGGGATCTTCCGAACTCCAGTTTTAGCAAACTTATAGTCGAACTGACCATCTTGAGAATACGAACTCAACGACACCAAATTTGACTCAATCCGAGCCCAAATAAGTCCAAATCAAGGATCTAAAACGTCCTATCCATGATGTGGATCCCTTAAGCAAATCCATTATGGATGGATAACGGGTCGGTAGGTTCAGGGGGAGCCATTGTGTCAAACGAGAACTGTTTATTTTTTTTATATCGATCAAACATCGATCCGACATATTAGGCTTTTGTTGGGTAAAGACTAAAGAAGCCTTAGATGTGAAAATTTCTTCTCATTATTATGTACTATATGATTTTGGTGATTATATAATAATAAAAAATCTTTTCAGCAGCCTCACTATAATTTATATATTTGTATTCGTGCATTTCTGCTTGAATAAATTGAAGACTTTTTTTTTTAAATTGCTAATTATCTTAGTAGCAACATATATTGGTGTTTGCGTTGACGGCGTGTTTCAATCTTATTTGTGATGGCATGTATTGACAATGTTTGTTATAGCGGATGACAAAGTTAGCGAGCCTCAATGTTACTATCGAGGGCTTGCATCAATTCTATGTGTAATGTTGGTCTTTCTCATTTAATAAGAGTAAAAAGATTAAAATATGATGAGAGTGATAGTGATGAAATAATGCTAAGTGGATCTCCTAATCAAAGCATCTTTTTTGAAAATTACTATAGAAAACTTTACATACATACCACTTAATACTATTCTATTTACATATTTAACACTTAAAACTTTAATATTACATAAATACCACTCATAGTTCATTTTCATATCAAATATGAGTGGTAGAAATGAAATATATGAGTAGTATGAAAAAAATATAAATGTTATATTTGATATTAAAATAATATAGGGTGGTATGCATGTAATATTAAAATTTTAGGTATTAGATATGTAAATAGGATGTTATAAAGTGGTATGTATGTAAATTTCCCAAAATTAAAATTATTGAAAGCAATGAAAAAATAATAATCAAATAAAAAAAATGATTGCGATTTGAAAAATAAAACTGCTAGAAGGCTATCCCAAATGAAGCTATAGTCATTAAGAGCCTTACAAGATTTGGTGAAGAACTAACTAGGACGATGAAGAACAACTTATCAAATCTCGATGAAAGAGAAAAAAAAATGTTGAGTCTTGATGCCTTGTGGATGATCTTTTTTAAATTACTTAATTGTGAAATCATGAAATGAAACAAGCTGCGTAAAAATCCACGTGCACTATTTAACAACAACTAACTCTTAATCACCTTTTAACAACAACTCACTCTTAATCACCTTTTAATTGTTTGATCCAATTATAAAATAATAAAATTTAAAGCATAAATTACCAAATATTCCTAGCTTACTTTATATAATACTCAACAATTTCTCTTTCTTAAATGATATTTCGAATTTCTATAAAGAATAAAGCCAACAATTAAGTCGGTTCAAATTGTCGAATTAAATTAACTAAAATTTAGGGCTCGTTAGTTTAGCCTCATCTTGATGCAAATTTATGATAGAATAAGTTTATATTGGAAGTCGAAGGAGAACTCAGCTAAAGGGACCAAAAGGCGCCACTCACCTAGGCTTTCTTGGGAGCTCACGCTACATGAGCAAAACGATGATTCATCTCTAGAGTTGGTAACTCAATAATTACCATATTTTTGGATCATATCTCAGTCACCCTCTCTCTTGTAGGAAGACAATTTTCACCAAACTAAACTAGATGAAGGCACCTACGTCTTGGGGCGTCTTTGGCTTTACTCGATCAAGCCCGTCCTACTCATGAGGCCCTAAATTCAACTTGCCGCGACCTTCGAAGCAATAGTTCTCCTTTCCCCGTGACAAATCTTACTCGCCTCTCCCTATTTAGGCAAACTTAGAGCTTCCATTCAAGTCACCGATCTCGTCAACCTACTCACCAACTAATGCTCACCTCTCATATAAGCACTAGCTCAAGCACACTCGACACTACTGGAATTGCCCATAAGCAAGTCTTCAAAGCCTTCCAACAGCAGCCTCCTTCGATGAAGCATGAGATAATACTTGTTTAGAGTTGTGTGTAACATTGTACAAATATTCTATGTAGCATTGTACTTTTTAACTTTTTCTTGTGTAGCATTTCATATAGCACTTAGAACCCTATAAATAGGAGATGATGAAGAATAATTCAAGAAACTTTTGGGGTTGATATAGTGGATACTTTGCCAATTTTGAAACTCATAGTTTTTTTAGTATTCTATAATTTTCCTTTATACTCTCGAGGTGTATTTGAAATATTATGCACATCGTATTTAGTCTGATAAGTTAAACAAATTAACAAGACATTACTGACATTCAAGAGCCTAGCTACAATAGTCATCAATTATGAAAGAGTGAATTATTATAATTGATGTGTATATAAACTTTTATATAAATAAATTGCGAAAGTATGTAAATCTTCTATTAAATATATTCTGAATTTGAAACCTCATTGATCAATTGCACCAAATTATATTATCATATGAAAAATTATCACAAGAAGCTATTGGAATATCTTATTATGTAAAAGGAAAAAAAAATCTGTGCTAACAATGCACCGTTAAAATCCCGATGAATGAACTAAAAATTGCTAATGTAATATGGTTTTCAGTTAAAAATAGGATCCTTTTTGGCCCAAACCATGAGACGTTGGAATTTTTATTATGTTAAGATTTCACTCTCGCTTTTTTAGTCCCACATTGCTAAATCCATTTATATATTGTCATATATAGAACTCTTACTTGCAACGTGCAAGAGCTGAGCTCGGCAACGCGAGCTTGTAACCCGTGTGGGGGCAATTGGGTGCTTTGAATGATCCGTCTGATCCATTTGCTGGTTTGGATCTTGGGCTGAATATGGGCCCGCCCGATCCAAGATGGGTAGTTAATTGCAACTGGGTTTGGCGAAGGCCTGAATCAGTTGTGTTCTAAATTAGAGGGGTACGCGTGAGGCTGGTTTAACAGAGCAGCGATTACCTCTAGCTCTCATCGGTGGATGGAAAACGGAACCATGGTCCGGTCAAACCAAGTAGCAGTTGGGCCTGATGAATCAAACGGGCATCCCTTTTTGTTGCAAAAAAATAATAATAATAATAAATTGGTCAAATGTTGACAGCGATGACGTGTCAAAGGCAGCTTGACAGGTCAACTCCAACACAAGAAATTTAAAAAATGAGTTGAAATTCTTAACTCAAGCTTGCCCTATTTATTAAAGGAGTCATCCCAAATCAAGATTTTTCAAGTTTGGACTGAATCAGATTCTTTATTGACTCGCTTTCATAGAACGATATTGCTATTAACTACAGATGACGAAGTCAGTAAGTTAGGCCTTAGCGTTAATTTCAATGCCATAAATTGGTCTAATGGTGATATCTTGTGACAATGTTGATAGTGATGGTGGCCGAAAAAGTTGGTGGGTATCATGTCAATTTGGTCAATGGGTCGGGTTCAGGTCCAACCTGATTTGAGATCAGCATAAATGTGTCAACCCGAACCTGACATGTTCAGCTAAACGGGTGCAGATGTCCAACCTTGACCCGACCCGCACAGGTTGCCGGGATGACCCGACCCGTGAACCTGAAATAGGGTTTAGGTTACATCCAGTCCAATTAGTAGTCGTTGCGGTTCTGTCGACGTCTTGCCAGTCTGAGGTCGAGGGCGAGTGTCGAGTGCCATCCGGCCTATCTGAGATCGAGTGCGAGTCACCGATCGAAGTTAGCGGCTTGGGCTAGGCCCACGTGTGGCGTGGCAAGCTAGGCGAGGCAGTCGGGACATCGACAGGCAGCGTTGGGTGTGCACTGTAATAGCCAACTTCGTGTGACGTTGTGACCGCGTCATAGCGAGTCAATTTGGCGGGTCAATTCAGGTCAAACCCGGGTTGTTGGGTTGACCCGAACCTGACCCGAACTACAAATGAGTTGAAAAAAAGAACCCGAATCCGACCCATTTCCTTTTCGGCTAGACCCGAACCTGGCTTTTTTGGGTCGGGTTTTTGGGTTGTGTCAAATATTGACAACCTTGTCCGCTCAACTCATCGAGCGCCTTGCGGAGGTGACTAGGGGGGGAAAGGAAATCTCAATTGAGCAGGCAGACATGAAGATTCAAAAGTAACTATATCATAATTCCCTCAGATCAAATTAAAAAATTTGACACCAAAATTTGATCAATGTGCCCATTCAAGTGAATAGGATCAAGTGAGGTGTATTTGAATTATTGCATGAAATGGAATTTAAACTAACAAATTAAGCAAATTAATTATAGATAATTGACATTCTGTGCTAAATATGCACCGTTTTTTACGGTTTCTTCTAGAGAAAGTAACCGATGAAGGATTTTTTATTATGCTAAGCTTCCTCCTTCGCCTGCATTTTAATCCCACATCGCTGAATTAGTGTTGAATATTATGCAATATAGACTTCTCATTTGAGTTGAACAGTCGCTGAGGTCAGTGACGTGAGCTTGTAACCCAAGTGGGAGTATCAAGGTACTCCGGATGGTTGATCGGGTTCAAAGGCTAATTTGCATTAGGTTGAAGTGACCGACCCGATACGAGTTGGCAGCTAAATGCTGCGGGTTTGCAGTTAAAAACTGCGTCGACAGGCTAAATGCCTGAGTTAAGCCTCTCAATTAGAGAGAGAAAGAGAGGGAGAGTTCCATGTCGTTGGGGTTATGATCATCGTATGGGTAGATGGGCTTTCGGTCTGGTCAATTTTTTTTTTTTTTTTTTTTTTTTTTTGGGGCAGGGAGTGTCGGCCTTCGGCCACTAATCTCTCTAGTCTGGTCTAATTAGCCTTAGCCGTTTGATTCAAATGTACTTTTTTTGTTTTTACCTTAATATTTAATTTTATAAGAAAATCTAATGCACAGATATGAACATATTGCAAGAAAGGTGGTTGGAGAGAATAATTTGAATCAACATTATTGACAATGACTTTGGTCGAGAGACTTTGGTCAAGCAATGGTAGTCTAATGGCGGTAGTTGTATGACATTGGTTCAACGATGATAGTAGGAATAATAACGGTGGACTGATCATGATGGTCATATAATAGTCAAGCAATGTTTGTATGGTGATGGTGATTGTGTAGGAATACCTCTATTATAGTCATTATTAATTTAAAATGTGGTACAACTTTCATTGTTATGAATGATTATATTATAATGCATAGAAATATTTAACAAAGTATTTCACGAGTTTCATATGGGTTTTAAGTATTTTTAAAGGATGTAAACTATTTCGGATTAAAGATGGTTTGGAGTTCATAATTAAGAGTGTAAATTATTAATGTAGTTAAATAAAATTGGCACAATTTTTAGCGAGAATGGTTTATACCACAAGCACGTTCGCTTGACCACCTCGAGCCACCTCCGCCAGTCACTACCATCTTCAAACTTTATACTATATTCATCTTACTTTAAAAAAAAATTCATTCACCAGAATTTACTTTACACTCATTCAAAAAACTCTAAAATATTTCTATTACACTGCATTCATTTTTTAACCAACCCAACATCCCCCAATCAATATGGCCACTCACTATTTAGCACTACCTACTAAATAATAAGTTCGATGAGTCTGACTCCCCTTAAACTAATGCTTTACCCACCTAAGTTTTCATATCAGATCAATTCATAAATGCATAAGACATGGAATGCTTGAAATGTAGGCTTTATTTGGTTATTCGTTATTCAGTACCTTTTCTTAAAAGATAGTTTTAAAATTGTTATTTCAAAGAATAGAGGTTTCTAACAGAGAAATTAGTATTAGAAAGCTTTTGAAAATAATACAAAAATACAATTCTTTAAAAAACATTTCAGCAAAGTGGCAGATACAGACAACAACAACAACAACAAAAATTTCCGTCATTTCGAAACTAAAAAGACAATTAAGCTGTCCAAAATGAGGCTTTAATATGAAATCAACACTTTTTTGGAAACAGAGGCTTTGATGGTATTTCAACACAAACAAAAAAGCCGATGTTTGAATATGTGAATAGAAAACCATTAAAAAAAACCTTCTCTGACAATTCTGACTGTACTAATATAATAAAATTTATACAAGCAGAAATATAATAAGAATAATCATCTAATCATGCCATAGCTGTATCTTACAATCTTCTTTACTTAGCAAACTCTCAGTCCCTCCGCCAATTCCAATATAAACTAAGGCTAGCAAATTATCAATATACAATACATTACATCCAAATGATATGAAAACTGACCATTTATTATTGGCAGTGGTGTTATTCTTTTTACAGCCTTCAATTCTGCTTACAATACACTTGTTTAGCTGAACGCTGCACACTGCAGCTTTTACTCGCTTCATTTTTTGATTTAGAAGAAAGATGGTGAGGTTCCATTCTGCCATTAGAAGAAGAATTTCTCCATTGTGAAGGCACAGAAGGAGGCTCTGAATTGAAGAGCTCTCTATAATACTTGCGAATTCTCCACAAGATTTCTGCACATCTCCTCATGCTGGGCCGATTCTGTCGAGTTGGTGCCATGCACTGCAATGCTAACTCAAGGATTTTTTCCAGGGCAAAATTTGTGGAAGGGCTCGCTGGGAGATTTGGGTCGAGTGTTTCCTTTGCATTTCCCTCTGAGAAATTTTTGATAACCTGCATGGAGTTTAGCCAACCCAAATTTGTTGTTAGAGAAAGATTTGTTAGAAACTAGTTATGGTACATGATAGGTGATGTGTGTAATGGCTTGTTTTGAGCTGATGGAGTAATGTGTTTGAATGAAATGAATTAGCCCATTTCTTCTGCTATTCCTCCACCAGTTTCCATCGTCTTCCTCCCATTTTTTGAAGTTGCTTGTAATCTCAAATTGCCGATAACAACAACAACAACAAGGCTTTATCCTACTATGTGGGGTCAGCTACATGAATCATTTTTCTCCATTGTGTCTTATTAAATACTGCAACAGAGTACTGATCGCTACCGCAGCTCGATATCCGACTCGGTAACACTGACGTGGTGCATTCTAGTTAGTCTCTGGATGGTGAACTGCGTTCAGCATCCGCACAGAATAATCTGTCTTTATTAAGACTCAAATTGTCATCTAACTCTAATAAAGAAAGATCATTTCTAATATTTCCTAACTAAGTCTATTTTAAGTCTACCTCTATCTTTCATAACATAAGTCAAATCTAATACATCTGCTTTGTCTTTGCTCTTTGAGCAAGTGGTTTGTCTCTATCTTCAACATGTTCCTTGGAATCAACCTTACATAGATATTGTATAAAGAACTTCTATAAAACCAAAGTGACAAACGAAATAAAATATAACGTACCCATTTTGCTGTTATTGTCTCCTTACGATCCCTTTTTGGTTCTATAGGACGCCTCCCAGAAATTAGTTCCACTAACAGAACACCGAAGGAGAAAACATCACTCTTTTCTGTGAGCTGATAGGTTTTGAGGTATTCTGGGTCCAAGTAACCTGCAGTCCCTTTAACCTGGGTGGTAATATAGGAAGCTTCACTTTCATTCATACCAAAGCGAGCAAATCCAAAATCTGTAACCTTAGCACGTAGTGTTTCTGTAAGAAGAACATTGGATGATTTAATATCTCTGTGGATAATAGGGTGATCTGCACAGAAAAAGATTCACTGTTCTTTATTGAATGTTCTTAAGAGAATAAAAGAGTCATAATAGAGAATAAATAAGAACTGTGTAGCTATCAAAGGATTCAAAGATGCCTGTAGAATATGTTTGAAGGTTCAAAACTAGCTAAATATAGCAATAACTGTGACCAAGAAATAAATCAAAACAGAACTTCTCTACTTATGTTCAAGAGATTTTAACAGGGCAGTTTGTGAAGATGCAAGTTCATCATGCATGCACGCATGTTCGCTGGGTCATGTTGATCAAGTCACACAACGAATGATCAAGAAATATTCTACTCCAAACACCAACAAATGTGTAAACTTTCACGAAGAAAATGCTAAGTAGTTTCTAAGCTAAATAACAGACAAATTCATAGATTCTAAAAAGATCGAAACAAATATTATTTTTAGTAAACTCGTTTCAGTTTGATATAAAGATAAATGGAGCATAAGGATGTATATTTTTGAAATGTAATCTTGTTACTAGATTGAGGGCATTAAAATTAGAATTTTCTTGTGGCATTCTTGTTTACCTAGTCTTAATCTATCTTCTTGCATAATTTAATGATTTTAAGATAAGCTAAAAATAAACTCTTGATGAGATTAAAATAAGAAAAGAAAGAAAGTATAAGTAAGATTATGATTCCCAATCTATACCAGTACTTCTCATTTTTCTCATTTTCTCATCTTATGTGAAAAATATTCTGTCTTGAACGATGTTTTAGACGTGAAAGATTAAAAAGAACCAATTCTACATTTTAATGGATTGGAGTATGTTTCTGATAAATTCTTCTTGATAATTTAACATGATAACAGGGTGAGTGTGGCTAATTAAATTTTCATCTTCAACTGTTTTTAACATTTTCATTTTCTTTCTTAAACCGTCTCCGGCCCTCCGTCCTCACCCCCTCTCTCTCTACAAGTTATAACCACAACATTAATCTAATTAGAAAGTAAGAATGCATAGTTTTGATCTAACTAATTAACGCAAAAATAAAATTAGCATCCTCTTATGAAGCAACTAACACAGTTGACAGACATTTTTGTAAAAATTTGCTGTCTGGAAAGCTGATTTAGAATTTCACAGTAGAACACAAACTAAAATTTTGAAATTTTTTTAATATCTAAGAAATCATGACCTGCATACATGTGGAGGTAAGTAACAGCATGAGCAATGTCAATTGCAATATCCAGACGTGCAGCAAAATCAAGAGGCTTTCCTTGCAAGCCTACATAACCAAGAGCATGTCATTCATGAAATTTGATGAGCTCAGAATAGGCAAAGCAACACTTCAGGATATGAGGTATCCATAGAACTCACAATCGAGATGATCCCTCAGAGTTCCATTAGGTACATATTCAACAACTACTACTTTCTCTCCATCTTGCTCTACATATCCAATGAACCTGACTAGATTGAAATGCTCTACACGAGCCAAGGTTTTTATCTCAGTCTGGAACTCCATATTCCGACAGTTATCGCGGACTCCCTGTGAATAAGATTGCAGTAAAAACAGAAGCTCTTCTTCACAACAAAATAAGGTAAGGATCTCACAACTCACCATCTTGGCGCGTTTAACTGCGACGACGGTTCCATCATCAAGATTTCCTTTGTAAACTGTCCCAAATCCTCCTTCCCCAATCTTAAGAGAGGAGCAGAAGTTCTCAGTTGCTTTAGAAATCTCCTGTAAAGTAAATTTTTTATTACCAGGTTGTTTTTGGGATGGATTAGATCCTGTGGCATACAATCCTCTACTTGAACTTCTCATCCTGCTTCCTTGGGATCCACCATGGCTGCTTCCCGAAAATGTGGCTAGCAATGATGAATCAAATACAGTTAATCTCAACACCTATGTGGACTACACTTATTATATTAATTGATTTCAAAAGATAAATTTGTAGAAATTTTAAAGCAATCACTAGTTTTGTGAATTTAAACAAGACGAACAGAATGCTTAAGTTGGCTTTGATATAAGGCTTACTAGTATAAAACTAATCATAATCAGTAGCCTTATAACTTATATCTAACTAACATTAAGGCTTCCTTTGGGATAGCTTTCGTATTGTTTCTTAAAACAGCTTTTTAGAATAATTTTTTGTACTAAAAAACTGTATTAGAAAACAACAAAAAAGCTGTCCCAAACAAGCCTTAGGCTTAAGGCTTCATTTGTGACAGCTTTTGGCCACTATTTTTTCATTGCTTTTAAAATATTTTTTATGCTAGAAAGTTGCTTTAGTCTTCATTTGGGACGACATTAAAACAGTTTTATGTGCTACAAAGCTGAAAGCCGTCCCAAAGGAAGCCTTAGAAAGCAAGAAGAAAGCTATTACAAACGAACAAACAAAAGCCGCAGGCCAAGTGGGCCGTCCATATTGGCATATTCGTTTCGACGCCGCCGGCTGCCTGTTGGAAGGAGAACGGAAGAGATGAGGGGCTGTCCATATTCGTTTCGACAACCAATCCAGACATGCCACGTCACCAAAATACACTGGGACCCAATGGGTGACGTGGCGCGGCTGGATTCCGGACGTCCGGTGACGAACATAATAATTTGCCAACTGGAAAAATTATTACGTCCGGTTCGTCCGGACACCTATCCAGATGCGCCACATCACCAAAATACACCGGGACCCAATGTACTCGGATGACATGGAGCGTCTGGATTGAATGTCTGGACGTCCGGACGTAATAATTCTCCCACCAACTGCCGGTTGCTTTGGCATGCGCTTAAAAGAAAAATATATATAAATATTAGAGCCGAATAAAAAAATATGGAGAGTACTATAAAAATCATTAATTTATACCAACTAAAAAAATCCTGGCTTTGCCCTAATTAAGGTCATAAATATACACTTAGGTTCCCAAAAGAAGAGTAGGTGTTCGACTTAGTTTTATAATCCCTCTCGGTGGGAGTCTTCTCTTTGCCCTTCAAAAGCCTAACTAAACGGGATATACTCGAACGCTTCTGTTGAGTAAAGCAACAGCCTAAAGGGGGAAAGGGAGGAAACTTTTCACAGCAATGAAAATATATAAAAGGCAGAGAAGACAAGAAGAAGGTTACAGGAAGGAGATTTGAAGTTCTTGGCCGGCTCTTCTTTTGTAGATTTCTCAATCTTCAAGCCAAAGCACGCACAAAACACCTTCACGGAGACCGCGACAAGATTCCTGCCGGTCCGCGACGCCGCGGAAGCCCAGCCGTACGAGGAGCAATAGGTTTGAGCGACCTCGCAGTTTCCGTCGGAACTTCTCCGGCCACCGGAGCTAAGATTCTGCTTCAGCATCTTTGGAAACCCGGACAATCAAGATGAGCTATTTTGGAGTGGACGGATTTGATCTCCAGCTCGAGGAATGCGCGGCAATGTTATCATGCGCTTAGTGGAGCCAAGAAATCGAGACTGAGCCAGCCTTGAAAGTTGAGTGGACAAGACCGACAAATCAAGTCAAGCAATCGACAAAGGTGACGACTTTACGGGCTAGTTTGGATGATGAAGGTAGGATTTAACTCATGCAGAATTTAAATCCTCTAAATTTGAATTTATTCTGAGGGTATTAAATCTTAAAAATTGATTGACATGATAAACAATAAATTATTTAAGACTTCATTTAGGACAGTTTTATTTTCTTATTTTTTAAAACTATTTTTTAATAATAATTTTGTTTATTTGTATTAAAAAATTGTTTTAAAAATCATTAAAAAATCTATCCTTAAATTTGATGAATTATTTAAAATTTGTACGCTCAAATAAGAATTTAATAATAATTATAAATAATTATATTTTATATCATTATAATCAAAATAATCAAAATTATATTTATTATATAATAATATTAAAATAAATATTAATTATTAAATCAATGAAATATTGATTTAATTTATTTTTATTAAATATTAATTAATCTTATTACATGTTAATATTCTAATTAATAATTAACTATTTTTATTAAATATTAATTAATCTTATTACATGTTAATATTCTAATTAATAATTAACTATTTTTATTAAATTTATTAAATACTAGTTATAATTTAAAATATTATTAACCCTAATAAACATGTCAAAATAGTGTGAAATTTATGAAAGGGCAAATTTTTAAAAGGAGCAAAGTTTATAATTCTATTAGGAATAGGAGCATGAAATTAATTAAATTTAAAAAGGAGCAAAAATGCGATCCTACTTTGCGTTTTCTGAAGAAAACGCAAAGCAGGATCGCATTTTCTGAGAAAACGCAAAGGAGGCCTGCGTTTTGCATGAAAATGCAAAGGAGCTTCCCGTTTTCTTCCTAAACCAGACCCCCACACCAAACGTGGCACTTGTTTTCTTCCTCGGCGGACCCAAACATGCGTGAATTCAGCGGAAATTGCTCACAGGTATGGAATCCCGTGATTGCCGCTGTTTAGCCCGTGAAGCTTTTAGCTGAAATGGGAAAAAAATTTAAATGGTTAATTTTGCCTATAAATATCAGCTGATAGCGAGAAGGGTTTTGCTGTTCGAAGTTGAGGTTAAGGTCAGGGTCGTATACATTAAGGTATGCATTTACATTTATTTTTAAGAGCTTATATTGTTGAAGTAGTAATGTTGTTTACAGTTAAAAAAATTTTGCAAGTTGTTAGTATAAATTATGCTGAATTTTTTTGTGTATTATTTTACATCATGTTTGTAAAGTGTTGCTTTTTTTTTTCAAATATTGTTGAGAAGTTGTTGTTGAGAGGAAATAATGTTGAAATATGGACTTGAAAATATTTGACAGTATGGTTGGGTCAAATAATATTGTTAGAACATAAAATCTTATTTATGTGCTTATTATGTTGTTATTATGTATATTTTAATTTGTGTTAATTTTTTTCCATGTTGCATATTTATATAAATAGGGTGTTGTAGTTGTCAAAATTGTTGCCACGAAAAAATAAAAATTTGAGTAAATAATTCATTGAGAAAAGGGCATTTTGGGATGGCAAACAGAGAGGCTGATAATTTTTTAATTTAAAATAAAATGTAATTAAAATATTTATAAATGATGAATTTTTATTATTATAAAAAAATAATAATAGTTTTATTGTTTATGTTGTAAAGAAAAAATAATGTAATTAATAATATTAAATATTAAAGTTATATATTAAACTTAAACGTTAAATTAATAAATAAAAATCTTATATAATATTTATATAAACTTTAAATATTTTGAGAGGCGGCCATATATAAAGTTTTAATATTTTGTTGATCACGCATAAGATTCATATGAATTTTTTCTATTATTATGACATTTATATGATTTAAATAACCTTATAGTATTCGGAAAATATTGTGATTATATGAAATTTTTTAAATTGAGGCTGCAAGCCCTTAATGCATTATGAGGTCGACACAAGGGTAAATTTTGAGAAGGAGCATAGTTTTAAATATCATTAGTTAAAAAATAATAATAAAAGTAATCTAATTATTATTATTATATATCATTAGTTATTATTTTAATTTTTTAATTATTAGTTTTAGTTATTATTAGTTATTATTATTATTATTATTATAATTAGCTTAGTTATTATTAGCTTTATTAGCATTTATTTATTATTAATATTATTAGTTTTATTATTATTATTATTAGGTTTATTAGATCTTTATTTTATTATTATTATTATTACTAGTTTTATTTTATTTATTTATTTATAACTTATTATTAATAATAGGTTTATTATTAATATTAGTTTTTAGTTATTATTATTTAGTTTAATTATCACTTTATTTATTATCATTTCTTTTTTTAGTTTATTATTATTATTAGTTGAAAAAACTTGTATGCTATGTCTTAGCTATTTTGTTTAAGAAAAATTGTAACTATAATAATATTGAACTTTGCAGAAGTGAGAGAGAGAGAATAAACCGAGAAGTTGAATTAGTTAAATCTAATAAATAAATAACTAATAGAAATAATAATGAATAAATAAAACTAAAACTATTAATAAATAATAAACTTTTAAAAACAATAAATAAATAACTAATAATAATAATAAATAAATAAATAAAGTATTATTTACTAATATTAAATATTAAGTTATATATTAAACAAAAGAATATTTGTTAAGAATGAAAATTATGAATATGGTAAAAATCAAAAGAATATTTTTTTAAAAAGTATCTTAAATTTAAAATTAAGTATATTAAAAAAATCATTTAAGATGAATATAAAGTATATTTATGAAAATATAAAAAAGAGAGTTTAAATATTTTTTGGAAGTTTGAAAAAAACTAATCTTGATTTTTTTAGGAAGAAATAATAATATTATAATTACTAATATTAAATATTTAAGTTATTTGTTTAGTATAAAAGTAAAAGATTAATCTCATATAATATAACATTAAGAATGAAATAGTAACATAATTAAAAATAATAATTTTTTTGGATGATAAAAAATAAAAGGTTTAAAAATTAATTTAGATGTAGAGTGGTAAAGGAAGTAAGAGATAGTTTAATAGAAAATTAAGAAGATGGAGAGGTTGACAGAGAGTAAGAGAGAGAGAGAGAGAGAGAGAGAGAGAGAGAGAGAGAGAGAGAGAGAGAGAGAGTAAGATAGGGAGACATAGGTGCTTGATTAAAAATTAGATAAAGAATAAAAAAAATATAACACTGACTAGTAATTTATTTTGAAAAATATACTTTTATTTAAAAATATTTATATTCAATAAGTAAAAAAAACTATTTTTTTAATTTATATATTCAAAATTAATTAAAAAAAAAGTTATTTCAAATTTTATGTCAACATATATGTTTAAAATTCTTAATTCAAATTAATGAATTGATAAATTCTCAAGAAATTTTCTCAGGGCAGAAGAGGAAGCCAATGGACAATTCCAGAATCACAATGGCCTGGTACAGCATCTTCGTATGGGCGAGATGCTCCATATGACTTGAACAATCCCATGTGGACGACACTATTTGGTTGGACAGGGACTCCATCACAGCATGGCATAGTTGCTGAAGACGTCCAACCTGACATGAACACTGCAGAAGAGGAGGTGCACCATGAAGAAGAAGAAGAACCACAACTCCAGAGGAGTACGAGGGAACCATTAAGATACACCCCAGGCACAGATGCTCTTAGGCACAAGAAGAAGAGATAGTTGAAATTCAGGAGTATTTATTGATGTACTATGTCTGGACTTTATTATGTTCATTTTTCATAATATGTACTCTCATCTTTATATTGAAATCAGTCTTTATATTAAATGTGTGTACTTTAATTTCGCAAAAATTTTAACTCGTCTACTTTTATCAACTTAGCTTATGTTATCAATTCAGAATGCGTTGTCAATAAATATAAAATAAAATAAGCAATCTCCATTACTGATCCTTCTATTTTTAGTACGGGATAACCACATAAACAGGATAACATAACAAATTAAAATAAAAGACACTCTTGCTGCTAAATAAAAAGGACGACGGGCATGAAAATATAAAAGATGGTCTCGAATAAGCGATGCTATAGGTGTACTAATTCCTAAGCAGCATATGCATACGTGATTGGAGCTGTGACTGTGTTGGACAACACTTCATCCTGCACTCAAACTCATACTGTAGGTCCTGCCAATCCTCAAATTTGAAGAACTCTCTCAGCTGACCATCAAGTGTTACCTCCTTCATCCGATCTTTATAAAAATTTTTAATAAATTGGTCATACATCGAACACCAACTACGATAAAAAATGACATGCTCATGATCAAGCTCACTACAGTCGAGATCTGGTGGTGAATAACCCTCGTCTCGATGGCGTTTCAGCTCGTGGTATCGCATCTGTAAGAAGTGAGGGCTAACAAAATGACCGTTAACCTCTTTGAACCTAATTTCAAGTGATTTCCAACCTGCAGCATTTAAAAAAATTTGTGTCCTGAAAAGTTTTACCACGATCAACTCAGCATGTATAGCCCAGAGCCTATCATCCTCTTCTTCTGACCATTTGTGGAGACAACACCGAAAATACTCATTTGCATTCGCCTTTCGCTCTAATGGAGTATCACCGGCTCGTGCTATAGAAGCATGAATCCTACGACTTTCTTCATCAAATCTTTCTTTGTTGGGGACTCCTTTTATCATCTTCATATATGTCCAACTCATTTTGAGTGACTTAACAAAAATGCTTCATATGCTATGTATATACTCTTTAAATAGGAGAGTGTAAACATGTGCAGCCAAAATATATTAATGAACCTTTCAACTTTATAGTCTATCTGATGGGACTAGATATAGCCAGCTATATGATATGTCCAATCACGTACAACTAGATATAGCCAGCTATAAGAATCCAATGCTTACAATGACATCTCATAACAGAGGAATCCAATGTTCTCATTAAGTAATTCAAAAAATTTATTAAAAAAAAAACATAATTAATGAAAAAATTTAATAATTCATTTTAATATTTAATAATTCAAAAAAAAAATTATTTAATAACAATCTCATGTTATTAGAATATATTATATAAAGCAAAGTTATTATTTTAAAATTTATGATTTTATTATTTTTCAAATTGCTCGTAATTTTTTTTATTTCACAATTTTCTCATTTTTTTTTATGATAAATAGACTTTTAAGAGAATTAATGGAAAAATATTTCAAGCTGATGAATAGAGTTTTTTTAATAATATTTTTATGCTCTTAAACTATGTGTTCTCTTACTATAGAACATCATATATAATTTTATCATAACAAAAGTGAAAAAATTTATTAAAAAAAAAAACATAATTAATGAAAAAATTTATTATAACTAAAAGTTAATAGCTAATAGTTATAAATTATTTAAATTCAATTTTTATCTCCAAAATTTTTTTAATATTTATTTTAGTTAAATAAATAAAATTTTCAATAATATATGAATAAACAATTAAAAAATAATTTATTTTTTTATTATCGGCCTCATTACTTCACTTAAATTTATTTTTTAATTGAAATTTAATTTTTAAATAATTAATTAATTTTCATTAAGTTAAATAATATAAATATAATTTATTAATCATAGTTATATTATTTAAATTTAATATACTTTAATTGTTATATATTTAATATATTTTATCAAATTATAAATTTTTAAATAATATTAAAATACTTTACTAACATATTTAAGTTCAAATAATATTAAAATGCCCTTAGATTTGATTTGGATGAAGAAAACGCCACCTACTATCGCATTTTCAAAGAAAATGCAAAGTAGCTTTGCGTTTTCTGAAGAAAATGCAAAGTAGCTTTGCGTTTTCTGAAGAAAATGCAAAGTAGCTTTGCGTTTTCTAAAGAAAATGCAGTCCTGCTTTGCGTTTTCTTCAGAAAACGCAAAACGCAATGGATGAGTGCGTTTCTGCTCCTTTTCAAAATAACTTAATATCATGCTCCTATTCCTAATACTATTTTAAACTATGCTCCTTTTAAAAATTTGCCCTTTATGAAAATGGTAGACTCAAGTGTGACATCAAGTTGGCCTCGGCTTTCTCCTCGAGATGCTCCGCTAGGGTTATGCCCTAGTAGCATTCTCTCCTTCCTTCGCTCCTGGGATTGTTCATGATCTTACTGCTTTGGGTTTGGTTCCCATATCTTTTGTTTTATTTGGGTTTTCTCGGTTATATGTGCCTCATCCGACCGGTTTCGCTAGATGGACGTAAATCGGCTGACGATCGTAGGTTTCTTGATGGCAAGTCATCTTCTTGTTCCTTTCTTGAAGCTTTGTCTGGAGCTTCTTCTTCGTCTGAGTTTCCCGACCTCAAACTCGGGACGCACCATGGTCTTCCATTGTTATGGATTTCTAAAGCTGAAATGCTGGTTCTTGCTAAACCCTTTGAGTTTGCATTGGTTGGTAAATTTTCAAATCACTGACCTCCACTTGAAGTGATTCATAAGTTTTTATTTAACCTTAAGCTTAACGGGGATTGCTCTGTGACTGTCTTGATCCTAAACTTGTTTTAATCATGATGGTGAATGACTTGGATTATAGTAAGATGTTCTCACATCGTTCTTACTTTGTCTTTAATTGTTGCATGAAATTGTTTAAGTGGTCTCCTTTATTTAATATTTTTGTGGAGTCTCCGGTTATTCCGATTTGGGTGTCCTTCCCAAACCTTCGCCCGCATCTCTTTTTCTCCTCGCATTCTTCACGGTTTAGGCTATTTATTTGGGTGTCCATTAAAAACTGATAATGTAACTGCTCTTGGATCGAGACCTTCTATTGCTCGGGTCCTTGTCAAGTTAGATATCTTTAAATCCTACTCTGAGTCATTTTGGATTGGTCATGATAATCTTGGTTATACTTAACAAGTTGTTATAGAGGATTTTCCTCCTTTCTGTGATCACTATAAATCTCTAGATCATTGTAGAAATACTTGTTGTATTTAACACCCTCACTTAGATAGGGCTCCATCAAATGTAGCTAAGTATTTTGCACCCTCACTTAGATAGGGCTCCATCGGATGTAGAATCTCATGTTGTATTTTGCACCCTTACTTAGATAGGGCTCAATCAAATAATGACTAAGATGGAGGTATTCCTGCACAATCACCATCATCATACAACCATTGCTCAACTACTGTTTGACCATCATGATCAGTCCGCCGTTATTGTTCATACTATCATCGTTGACCAATGTCATACAACTACTACAATTAGACTACCATTGCTCGACCAAAGTCTCTCAACCAACATCATTGACTATGTATGCACCTTAGATTTGTTGTTGGCTGTTGCAAATAACGTTAACGCATGTCATTATCAATAATCTTGATTCAAATTATTCTCTCCAACAACCTTTCTAGCAATATGTTCATATATGTGCATTAGATTTTCTTATAAAATAAAGAGAATAAGCACTATCTTTCTTCCATAATTTTTGTAGCACAGCAAAAATTTATCACATGTTAAAAATTTAAGCAAGTAAATTTTAGCTATAACAATTTATTAAAAAAATGTATGATTTTTTCATGGAAATCAATGAAAACAAATGGAATGAGGTTGAGGGGAAAAAATAATAATCAAATTACAATTTCAACGTAAATGGCAGAAAGAAAAGAATAAAATTAAATATTAAGGTAAAAACGAAAAAGGTACCCGTTTGAATCAAACGGCTAAGGCTAATATTTGACCAGACTGAAAGCCCAGCTACCCCCATACCATAACCCCAACGACATGGAACTCTCCCTCTCTTTCTCTCTCTACTAGAGAGGCTTAACTCAGGCATTTAGCCTGTCGACGCAGTTTTTAACCGCAAACCCGCAGCATTTAGCTGCCAACTCGTATCGGGTCGGGCACTTCAGCCTAATACAAATTAGCCTTTGAACCGGATCAACCATTCGGAGTACCTTGATACTCCCACTTGGGTTAAAAGCTCACGTCACCGAGCTCAGCGACTGCTCAACTCAAATGAGAAGTCTATATTGCATAATATTCAACACTAATTCAGCGATGTGGGATTAAAATGCAGGCGAAGGAGGAAGCTTAGCATAATAAAAAATCCTTCATCGGTTACTTTCTCTAGAAGAAACCGTATTTAACGGTGCATATTTAGCACAGAATATCAATTATCTATAATTAATATACTTAATTTGTTAGTTTAAATTCCATTGCATGCAATAATTCAAATACACCTCACTTGATCCTATTCACTTGAATGGGCACATTGATCAAATTTTGGTGTCAAATTATTTAATTTGATCCGAGGGAATTATGATATAGTTACTATAAAGAAGATATTCTTTGCCAACTTTTAAAATCAAATATTTTTTGGATTTAAGGATAAAAGATATTGTTAATGAATAATTTTCAAGATTATACAATATGTTATAATGAGTAATTAAGTATATTTCAATTTATTTTGTACTTGTGATTAGGGGTGCAAATAAGTTGAGGCAAGCTCGAGCCACGGTGTGTTCGAGTTGAGCTCATATACCAAATACAGAGCTCGAGCTCAACTAGTCTCATGTCGAGCTCCATCTCAGCTTTCGAGCTCCATCCCAAGTAGTCTCATCATCGCGTTCGCTGTCGTCCCGAGGTTCATAATCGTTGTGTCCTCTGGTCGTCACTTCTACCGTCGAGATCGGTCGTCCTGAGCTTCCTCGCTGTTGTCCCGAGGCTCCACGTCGAGATCCATCGTCCCGAGCTCGTCATCGTGTCCGCCCTGAGATTGTTCGTCTCGAGCTCATTCGTCACCGTCATGAGGCTCCGCCATCGAGATCCATCGTCCCGAGCTCGTCATCACATTCGCCGTCGAGATTCGTTGTTCCGAGCTCGTCTGTTGCTGCCCCGTGCTCCATCAATTTGGTTTTCCCGCCCGACCTTTGAATCATCGTGCCCGCCCGCTCGCACTCAATTATTGAGATTTCCCTTTCCCGCCCAGTCACCTCTATCAGCCGCTCGATGAGTTGAGGAGTCAAGCATACGTATTCATAAACAAAACAAAGGTTCATAAACAAATAATGTATATCAATTCTATTCTCCTATACCTTATTCATAGCTATGGTGCTCTATACCAACCTTACTATAAACGATAGTAAAAATAAGTATCTTTTTTGTACTATGATAACATAAAGGAATAAGATTGAAAATGGAAAGATGCAAAAAAAGGTAAATTAGTCTTGCATATAAAGATGCTTAGGCGTCCCCTGCATCAAAATAGCTTGATTCCAACTAAATAGGGGTGGTAACAACAGCATTTCGAGAAAAAAATGGATATATATCAGATACATTAAAACAGGATGAAGTGTTGTTGTTGGAGGATAGTTACACATTATAAGTGTAATCATTTATTTTCATCAGAATCAGAACTGGTCTGAATTTCTATTTGCTTAGTTTAGAATATGTACCTGGAGCAAAGCGTTCGCGATGGATATGAACTATTAGTAAGTCCGCGGTGTGCATTATATAGCAATTTGTATTTGGAATTGGATTCAATCAGGTGGCGGTCAACCTTCCTCTAGCATTGTGGTGAATTGATTGGAAAGAGCTACTGTATATTTGATTTTGCATTTAGGTAAAACAAGCACATCTAGAGTGTGATTTGGATATTTCGTATAAACAATAGTGTGATTTGGAGATTTTGTATAAACAATACTAAATGGGCACATGCTAGTGGAATGGTTAGGCATTGAATTTTAAGCAAATTTGGTCTGGCCGAGAAGTTCATCATCTGAAGCTTTTGGCTGTTCTTGCAACAAATAGTGGAGCATGTTGTCGAGGGTGCGATTTACAACCTATATTTCACCGTCAGTTTTGGGCTCCCCTTTCTTTGTTTAGCATACGAAACAATGTTCTACCACACAAGATGACTCATGACGGAGTTAAGGCCAATAGAAACAACTTTGCAGCTATTGTATTGTCTTCTCACACTCGACATGTGTCACCAATCCCCCACAATGCACCTCCTTAATCACCTGGTGATGATATGAAGAATCAAAAATATAAAGCAAAGTCTTTTTTAATAGAAAACCATGTTGAATAGAAAAGCTATATGTTGTTTTGTTGTGAAGACAAATGCCCATATTTTGATGAAATTTGGATCATAGGCATATAGTTCCTTTAAACATTGAAGTCCAGTGAGTTCAGTTTGTAGTTGAACAAGAAGAAAAGAATGTTGACTAAGGGCATCAACAACTCTATTTTGTGTGCTTGATTTGTATTTCAAAATAAAAGTAAATTTTTGTAAGAAAAGGGCCCATCTTGCATTTTGTTGGATTTTTCTGATAATTAACGTGTTATAATGTTTGATGGTCACTACAAAGAATGAAATCTTGATGTAGAAGATAATGCTCTCATTGTTTCAATGCATGGACAATAACATAGAGTTCTTATTCATAAACGGACCATCTTTGTCTTGTGGCATGCAATTTCTCACTAAAGAATTCAATAGGTTTATTACCCTGTATTAGAACCAAACCAATACCCACAGCGGATGCATCAGTGTCAACTTGAAAAGGTTTTTCAAATTTAGGAAGAGCTAAAATGGGGGCTGAGGTTAATATTGATTTTATCTAATCAAAGCTTTTTTGTTGGGCATCTAGCCATTAAGGAACTACTTTAATTTTAAACAATTGACGAGGGGAGTGGTGATTATGTTGAAACCACGAATGAATTGCTGGTAGAAATTAGATAAACCCAAAAAATTGCAGATTTCAAAAAATGAACATGGCGTGGACCATTAATAATGATTGCAATCTTGCATGATATGCATGTATATCGTCACATGAAATAATAAACCCAAGAAATAAACACTAGAAGAGGCAAATTCACATTTGGGAATGTTTAAATAGAGTTTGTGGTACCATAAGGTTTTAAAAAGCTCCATTAAATATTGTAGATGTTGCTTGAATGTGGAACTATATACAAATATATTATCAAAATAAGCAACACAGAATTTATCTAAGAATGGCTTAGGAACCAAATCCATGATTCATTACACTCTGACTCAACAATTTTGAATGCTAGTGGGAAAAGATTATTATTTGCATTCATGCCTACTACAGTCATTAAAGTACCCATGTATTTACCAAGTAGAAATATCCCGTCAAGTATAAGAATAGGGTAACAAAACCTCCACTCATCAATAGAAGGGCCGAAAGACCATAAAATTCTTTGAAATCTATGTGCTTGAGGACTATATCATATACATTACTTCAAGCATTGTTGGTATAATGGCTTCCAAGAATAGATTCATAGTTTGATATGATCCCTCTTAATTGTCAAACACAACCTTAAAAGTCTTTCGCCTAGCATCCCAAGCTTTCATATAAGAAATGATGATATTAAATTTCACTTCAATTCGACCTATAATATATATAGGCTTAAGGTCTATTTATTTTCTTATAGTGGGAAATATAAAGTAGCTAATAAATTGGGAATTACATCGTTGGTGGCCAGCAACAAGAATACGACTGGTACACGAATGCTAATGATTTACAAATGAGATTTTCCAAATACCATATAAGTGTTTGCTTAAACCTTCATCCAAACGTCATAAACAAGATTCGACCAAGCTTTCATGATGTTTTGCACAAGCTACTATGAGTTTTTGCTAATTCGATGCAATAAGTATGAATTGAATATTATTTTGGATAGACCATTCTTGTAAAACAGGCTGCAAATCTGATTTTCATGTGAAGAACATCCTTTCAATCAATTCAGCAGGAATTGAAAATTCTTCATCTACTAGGTTGACAGCACTAACATTGTCAAAGGCAATTTCCTCATCCTACTGATAGGTTGTCCGTCATATTTTAGCATAGTCATTATTAACAATCATTTCTTGTTCTGTGCCAACAATCCTAGAACAATAATTTCTAATAATATTATGAATCTCATCATAATCATTTATTCTAACTTCATTTAAATCAGGCAGTAACTCGTCAACACTCTCACTACCCTATTGGGTTGATTTACTGCTCATAGTTTAAAAAATTTTCATCAACAATAGGAGATGATCATGTCGAAGGGCTTAGAGCTTTCAGTCCACATTGATTTTGCATATCACTACATCAAAAATGCATATGTTTACTTAAAAACTAATAAAAGAACTAAGAAGCCTAAGCTTATTAATAATGGGTTTAATGGGCAACTTACTAAGCCTATGACTCTTCCATTGCAATTGCCTTGAACCAACATCATGCATCTCATCCTTTCATCCAGGCTAAATGATTCACGGATTTGGGATGCCAAATTTTTATCAATCTTGTTCTTACCCCCAACTCTTCAACCTCCATATATAAGATAAGAAATTCTCCGGCATCATGACATAACACAACTTCACATACATTATCGTCTTCAACATGTGAAGCAATGAAATCATTCCCGACTGACTGGCCATAGACGAAGTTCACTATATACTTGGACGCATCGTGCTTGAGTTCTTTGAACACCCTAAATTTTATTTGCTATAAGTTAGAGTTTATTGCCACTTACAATGACCGATTCCTACCCCCAGTATACATTAGTGCAAATTTAGCATCCAAAGTTAATTGACCGTCATACAAGAGCATAAATGATTCTAATTGTCGACTCATTATGAACTCCTAAGCTTCGCCGTTGAATTTGAACAAAAGACAAGACATGCCATGTGTTGAAAAGACATAATCCAACTTTCATAACATCTAGCAAATAAATTCTAAATTAGTTGGATTGTGCAATTGCAATGATTGAAAGAGAATTAATTATGGACTTCTAGTTTATCTACAATGAAATTGACTCTTAGCTAACCACTTAATTAATTGTACTCCTTCTTGACGATTTGGATAACCTATTCTAAATCAATCTTATTGAATATTCCTACTTTTATCTATGATGCATTATTATAATTTTCATTTTAATCTTAAGTATGCATTAGTGTCAAACTCATTAAATATAATTTACAATTATAAAACATAAAAATAAAAAATATATATACTATTAAAAAATTTAATTGTAATATTCACATTAATAAATAATCACGTAATTAAAAAATATAGTTTAACATAAAAATCTTTTTAAATAAGATAAATATGCAAGTTACTCTACAAATAACTACATTTTTAATTAATGATAGATTTATGCTTATTTTTTAAATAACATAAATAAGTTAATAGCATTACAAATAAATTATTAAGTTATATAATTTATTTGTGCAAACTGTGGATCTATCAACATAGAAGGTTAACTATTGCTTCGTTTGGGATAACTTTCTTACTGCTTCTTAAATTAATTTTGTAGTATAAAATTTTTAATTTTTATAATAAAAAGCTGCTTTAAAAAACAGTAATAAAGCCGTCACAAACGAAGCCTGTATTTATTCATATAACTTGTTATACTTTTCATCACTAAGAAAATCAATATATAAATTTAACTAAAATTAAACTTAATATTCTGTTACTTTTTCTAAGTTATTAAAAACGACCTAAGGCTTCGTTTGGGACGGCTTTTTTATTGCTTTCTAAAACGGAGTTTTAATACAAATTTTTTTACTTTTTACTAAAACTCCGTTTTAGAAAGCAATAAAAAAACCGTCCCAAATGAAGCCTAACGCTAAACTTAGAACCCTTATCTTGCAAGGTTCTCTACACTAATGAAAACAAGATTTTGATGATTTTGCTAAAATAAGACAACTAAAGTAAAAAATTTTGATAAATAATTTATTTTGGTTCAAAAACAAATAAAAATCCGTTAAACGCACGACTATGATCTTTTTTTTTTTTCGTTAATGATTTAAATAATCTAATTTTAATTAAAGCTAAAAAATATTAAAAGTGATATTATTATTACTATTATTAATATTTGTTAGAGAAACAAGAATGCATTCTTGTGCGCTAGAAACTGAAATCTATTTATCGCCTCCTTTCGGCAAAATGATTTAGGTTTTGTTTGAAATAACTTTCTTATTGATTTAGGTTTCGTTTGGAATAGCTTTCTTAATTAATACTATTTTTAAAAACATCTTTCTAGCCCAAATAAATTTTTTACTATAAATTTGTTTTAGAAAACCAGAAGAAAGCTTTCTAGTCGAAGCCCTACTCTCCGCAATCTTGAGCAAACTAAAGGGATTCAATACTTGAAATGATGAACTAGTTTTTAATTATATCATGTCATATTAATGTGTACTTGATGCGTCCTGGAATACTCGCAATAGTAGAGAGAGATAAAGCTTAATGTCTTAGTTTTGTATGAAGATCCAACACAAATATATAAAATATAGGGGGTGTAGTAATCGTAAGAGACGTCGAGATTTTTACGTGGAAACCCTGAAAAGGGAAAAACCACAGGGCATGATCGAGTTTGAATGAATCCACTAATATTGATGGTTGATTATAAATAATACCCCTCATCGGAGGAGGGCGCTAGCTCAATGTAGCAAATACACTTTATATAGAGCTCGTTACAGGGTAGTTGTTCTTACAAAAGTTTTGACATGTCTATTTGGTCAGTAGTACTATAGTCGACGAGCGATGGTTTGGAGGGACCGTACGTAGTTGGTGGATGATGGCGGTTGATGGATCATAGTAGTAGTCGGTGGGTGACAGAGGTCAGATGGATCATAGTCAGCAGATGATGGTGGTCAGAATGATCATAGTCGGCATGCGATGAAGGTTAAAGGGATCGTAGTCAGTGAGTAATAGTAGTCAAAGAAACCATAATCGACGGGTGATGGTGGTCGGAAGGACTGTAGTCAGCGGGTGACAATCATCAAACGGATCATAATCAACAAGCAGTGGTGGTCGAAGTGGACTGTAGTCGGCGGGCAAAAATGATCGAAAGGACTGTAATCAGCTAGTGATAGTGATCAAAGGAACTGTAGTCAACAAGTGATTGTAGTCAAACGACATCAATTTATCCCTTAACTCAAGATCAGTGAGAAGACAATATGTTGAAGAGATTTCCAAACTTCAGTAGATTGGTCCCCTTTCTTTAGATTGAATAATAGAGAAAGTTCTATCAATGTTTGGCGATGTTTGGAGATTCATTATCAATCAGTCGTTGGATAGATGTTTGAAAATGTTTAGTTATTGAAAAAAGATCCAACAATAATTAATGAATGGCTAAAATTCACAAATATCAAATATACAAGACTCGAATCCAAAACCTCTTGATTGATAGCAAAAATTCTTAACGGCCAATAGACCAAGGTGAGCTGCATTGTAAGACAGCCCGAGAGAGGAAGACGAGCAGAGGATACCGAGGGAGCTAGAGGTAGCGTTAAAGAAACAGAATGAGGGAATTCTTATTATTACAGTGACCTTGAATACAATGTGTTTATATAGAAGAAGATAAGTAAAGTAGTAAAATACACTTGGGTACAAGTTAGACTTAAGCTAAACCATATGCTTACATGCATAACGTTATCAGTTCAATTTCAAATATTTGTGGAAAGCTTTGTCCTTGTTTAAGTTCTGATTTGAATATTTCCAAGCAACGTAACCAACATGCCAGAAATTCGTATGAAATTATTCATATATTAGCACAAGTATATTTCTGTGTAATTTGCATATTTTTATTGATTTATTTATTTGTTTTTAAAAGCAAATCTAATAAGGCGCTACCATCCAGCGGCCATCTGGTTTCAAGTTTTTGCTGGGATATTTAGGCCAATTAAGTCAAGCTCACACACACAACACATACTAGCGCACAACTCGAACTCTCAATACTTCTTAGTTGGTAGTTAAAAAATCCAACCAACAGACCAAAAAGAGCTGAATATATATGGCTTCATGTTAATAGTTGACACCTTAAAATAGAAATTATTTATAAATTTATATCAAAATTTCTCATATAAGTTATATTAAAATAAATTTAAAAACTACTAAATTTATTTTATTAATTTAAAAATAAGTTCATCTTTATATAATAATGTCTAGTTAGATTTTGAGTCTATTTAGGATGTTTGCCCTATTTTGTAAAAATAGCTGTGAAGCTACTTTGAAAAAAAAAAAGAGTAAACTTTTTAAAAGTTGCTGTAGAAAATAGCTTATTAGTATGAAAAATCATTGAAAGCATTAAAAAATAATGCTCAAACAAAAACTATGGCTACATTATGAAAGCAAAGCAATGAGAAAGTTGTCTCAAACGAAGCTTAGGTTTTGTTTGGGATGACTTTTTTGCTGTTTCATAAAACAAATTTTTAGTACAAATTTTTTAATTTTTGTATTAAAAAATTATTTTAAGAAGCAATAAAAAAGCCGTCTCAAACGAAGCCTTAATATCGCTATATATCAACTTTTTTTTTATTTTTTTTTATAAATATTTTGATCTAAAGACATAAAATTAATGAGAAGAGATAAATATATCAAATAATGGAATCAGACAACTCATATAAAAAAAAATATATCAAATGAACGTGAGCTTGTGCCCCCGGTTGGTATCCATCCATGGAAGTTTTATTTGGTTCGGTCGGCCGAATGAGAGAAACATTCGGTCGTAGGCAAAAATCTCGTGGTACCGAGATGTACTGAGTTTTTCAAAAAAAACTCGGTACACCTCAGTACCGCGGGATTTTTGCCTGCGAACCGAATGTTTCTCTCATTCGGTCGGAGGACGTAATAATTGTTCCCATCACTGGGGGGGGGGGGGCAAGGGGGGGCACGTGCCCCCCCCTTAAAAAAAAAAATTCTATGGAATTGTTATAACAATGTTTACTAGCATTTAATATGAAAAATGGGAGGTCTCATTCCATGCAAATTTTTTTGTAACAACCTAGGTTTAAAAATTGTTGACAAATTTCCAATGTTTTGTTGTTTATTTGCAAAGAGATAGCATTTTATTTGTTGACCTTAATAGATGCATAATAGTTCTACTATTTAGAGAGTTGTCGGAGATGATTTAGTCACAAAAAACATCAGTTTTCGTTGATTCGGGTAGGAAAACAGATGTATTAGATATGGTTTATATTAAGAAAGTCACAGATGTAGCTCGAAATATGAGCTCGAGTTCGACTCGTCTCACGAAACGAGTCGAGTCGAGCTGCTCGTCGAGCTCCTGCTCTCGCTGCGAAACATGCTCCAGCTCTGGCGGCGAATCCCACTCCTGCTCTCACTCTCGCGGCGAAGCCCGCTCCCGCTCTCGCGGAGAATCCCACTCCTGCTCTCGCTCTTTCGGCGAAGCACGCTGCCGCCACCTACTCTCGCGGAGAAGCCCACTCTCGCTCTCGTGGCGAATCCCACTGCTCTCGCTCTCGCGGCAAAGCCCGCTGCCGCGACATGCTCTCGTGGCGAATCCCAACTGTCGAGACCCCCTCTTGCGGCGAAGCCTGATTCCGCTCTCGCTCTCGCTCTCGCGGCGAGTCCCATTGCTCTCGCTCTCGAGGCAAAGCCTGCTGCCGCGACCTGCTCTTGTGGCGAAGCCCACTGTCGAGACCCCCTTTCACGGCGAAGCCCGATTCCGCTCTTGCAACGAAGCCCACTGCCGCAACCCGAGCCCCACTTTCGCAGCGAAGCCAGTTTACGCTCCACTCTTGCGGCAAAGCCTGCTACTGTGACCCGCTCTCGCGACGAAGCCCGTTGCCGCGACCTGCTCTCGCAGCGAAGCCCACTCCCGCTCTCGTGGCGAATCCCACTGCTCTCGCTCTCGCTCTTGCGGCAAAGGCCGCTGCCGCGACCTGCTCTCGTGGCGAAGCCCACTGTCGAGACCCCCTTTCGCGGCGAAGCCTCTTCCGCTCTTGCGGCGAAGCTCGCTTCCTCTCTTGCGGCGAAGCTCTCTTCTGCTCTTGCGGCGAAGCTCGTTAAACTCGACTCGTCGAGCCCGAGCCAGCTCGTGATCCGGCTTGACTCGGTTACACCCCTACCCGTGACAAATATTTATGTCTTCTAAGCTCAAGGGTCATGTTATTTGCATTCTTAATTTCAATCTTATAGCTACTCTTGACACTAGTAATGAGACAACATATATAACTATTTTAATTTAGGCCCCCTCTAAATAAATTTTTTGGCTCCGCCACTGATTCCCATCCATGACATATGTTGCCCACAGATATTTTTTTTTAAGAATTTATTTGGGACAATTTTTTTATTGCTTTCTAACATAAATTTTTAGTAAAAAAAAATTTAACTAAAAAATTATTTTAAAAAATAACAAAAAATTAACCTGATACGGGATCGCAAAATCATCTTGATCGGGCACGAATCTCGAGGCAAAACCTAGTTGGAAACTTCAAAAATTAATTTCGGGAGCATACGAACTCCGATTTCAGCGAGCTTATAGTCAAACTGAGCGTCTCGGAAATACAAACCCAACGACACCAAGATCAACCCAATCCGAGCCCAAATGAGTCCGAATCAAAGGTTCGAAGCGCTGTTGGGAGGTTCAAACCGCAATTTGAGTTACCAAACGATCTCCGATTTTGACGAGCTTATACTCGAATCGAACGGCTCGACGAGACGAATCCAACGAGCCCAAGATCATCAAATTCCGAAATCATTAAGGCCTTCAAATGTCCAACGAACGGTGCATGATCGAAAGATTCGATATCGGCCGTCCATTCGGATCACTCCCTGTTCGCCCTTGATCTCACGCCTATTTACGGGCTATGCCACTCCAGAAAAACTATAAATAGAGCCCTCATTCTACACCAAGGGGCTCAAGTGAAGAGAGAGAAGAAGAAGAGAAGGAGAAGGAGAAAGGGGAATAGGAGATTCCTCACCTCCTCGACCACCGCCGCCGGAGCTCTTCCTGCCGCCTGAAGACGCCGGAACTCTGCCGGATTTCAGGAAACGCCAAGAATTCACGGAGGAAGAGAGAGAAGAAGAAGAGGAGAAAGGGGAAAAGGAGATTCCTCACCTCCTCGACCACCGCCGGAGCTCTTCCTGCCGCCTAAAGACGCCGGAACTCTGCCGGATTTTCAGGAAATGCAGGAATTATGCACAACATCCACATGATGCTGAAATCCTTCCCAATTAAGAACAGAGTTCCCTCCTAACGCCGAAACTCCGCCCAAGTGAAGCCGAAGTTCTCCTCTGCCACCAAAGACGTCAGACTTCTACCCGACGTCGGATCTTCACTCTTCGCTAAGTTTCTATCCGACGCCGGACTTCTACCGGTTATCGGACTTCGTTGGACGTCTATGCGAAGATGCATTTGTTTCTATTGATGGACTTCTACCTGACGCTGTCCTACTGATCTTCGTCGTCAGACTACAGTCCTTCCGACCCCCGTCGCCAGCCGACTACGGTCCTCCTGACTTACGTCGCTCGCCGACTACAGTCTTTCCGACATCCGCCGCCCGTTGAATACGGTCCTCCTGACTTATGTCACCCGCCGACTACGGTCCTCCTGACTTACGTCGCCCGCCGACTACAGTCTTCCGTCGCCAGCTGACTACGGTCCTCCTGACCTACGTTGCCCGCCGACTGCAGTCCTTCTAACAAAGCGAACATGTCAATAGTGATTCTTTGTATTTACATCATGTAATGTACTCCATAAGATGTACATCAAGCTAACCCCTTCCACCAAGGAAGGGCCTCATTTGTAATCGACTGCAATATTAGTGGATTCGTTCAAACTGGGCTAGGCCCCGTGGTTTTTCCCCCCTTTTACAGGGGTTTTCCACGTAAAAATCTTGGTGTCTCATAAATGCTAGACCCTCTCTCCTTATCTGATTGCGTGCCGGATTTTCGTACAATGCTAAGACGTTAAATATGATATTTCTCTACCGCCGCGAATACTCCTGGACGCAACAGTTTGGCGCCGTCTGTGGGAACGTGGTTCCCGAATGGGGGGCAACTTTTGCTCCAATCTCAAAAGATCACTCATAGCATCAATATCATAAGAAGCAGATGCGGACTGGGGGGCAACTTTGACTCAAACCATGGTCAAATAGATCCTCCAATACCTTCAACACCAAGTTGATATTTCAAGAATATCCGAGCAAATGCAAGGATACTTCAAATCAATTGCAAGCTTTATACAGTCTCTTGTTGGACTTCTACTCATTGGGCAAGGTCTTAACCTCGACCTCAAAAAGACAATAACGGTCTAAAGATAGACTTTCTTCACATTTGATTCGGGATATACGTGGCGTTCGCCCTCTCCCAATCAAAGCAAAATCAATCCCAGGGGGATTCGATTCGACCTCTTCCATACAGGTTAACGTCGTCGAGTAAAGGCTCCGACATACAACCTCGGAAAGGTCTCACATCCTTGGTGGATTCTCCCGACCTCTTCCACACAGGTTAACGTCGTCGAGCAAAGGCTCCGACATACAACCTCGGAAAGGTCCTACATCCTTGGTGGATTCTCTCGGCCTCTTCCACACAGGTTAACGTCGTCGAGCAGGGCTCCGGCATACAACCTCGGAAAGGTTTCACATCCTTGGTGGATTCTCCTGACCTCTTCCACACAGGTTAACGTCGTCGAGCAGGGCTCCGGCATACAACCTTGGAAAGGTCTCACATCCTTGGTGGATTCTCTCGACCTTTTCCGCACATGTTAATGTCATCGAACAAATGTTTTAACATACAACCTCGGATAGGTCATACATCCTTGGTTAACGTCGCCAGAATGCCGTCAAGGGACTTTCATTTAACTTCTCCACAAAGTTAAATTTCTACATGATGTTGAATTTCCTCTTGTCGCTGAATTTTTGCCTTGCAGGACTTTCGTCGGAATTCTGCTCGTCAGCGGACTCCTACCCGATGTCGTATTTCTGCTCATCGATGAATCTTCGTCGGTCTTCTACCCGACGTTGAACTTCTACCTGACGTCAGATTTCTGCTCGTCGATGAATTTTCGTCGGTATTCCACCCGACGTCGGACTTCTGCTTGTCAGCGGTCTCCTACTCGTCGTCAGACTTCTGCTCGTCGACGAATCTTCGTCGGTCTTCTACCCGACGTTGAGCTTCTACCCGACGTCGAACTTCTGCTCGTCAGCGGACTCCTACTCGTCGTCGGTCTTCTACGCGACGAAGGACTTCTCCTTTTCGTCAGATTTCTGCTTGTCAGAAGATTCCTACGCATCATCGGACTTCTGCTCGTGAGCGGACTCCTACCCGACGTCGTACTTCTCCCTGTCGTCAGATTTCTGCTCGTCAGCGGACTCCTACCCGATGTCGTATTTCTGCTCATCGATGAATCTTCGTCGGTCTTCTACCCGACGTTGAACTTCTACCTGACGTCAGATTTCTGCTCGTCGATGAATTTTCGTCGGTATTCCACCCGACGTCGGACTTCTGCTTGTCAGCGGTCTCCTACTCGTCGTCAGACTTCTGCTCGTCGACGAATCTTCGTCGGTCTTCTACCCGACGTTGAGCTTCTACCCGACGTCGAACTTCTGCTCGTCAGCGGACTCCTACTCGTCGTCGGTCTTCTACGCGACGAAGGACTTCTCCTTTTCGTCAGATTTCTGCTTGTCAGAAGATTCCTACGCATCATCGGACTTCTGCTCGTGAGCGGACTCCTACCCGACGTCGTACTTCTCCCTGTCGTCAGATTTCTGCTCGTCAGCGGACTCTTACCCGACATCGGACTTCTGCTCGTCAGCGGACTCCTACTCGTCGTCGGACTTCTGCTCGTCAGCGGACTCCTACTCGTCGTCGGACTTCTGCTCGTCAGCGGACTCCTACTCGTCGTCAGACTTCTGCTCGTCGACGAATCTTCGTCGGTCTTCTACCCGACGTTGAACTTCTACCCGACATCGGACTTCTGCTCGTCAGCAGACTCCTACTCGTCGTCAAACTCCTGCTCGTCGACGAATCTTCGTCGGTCTTCTACCCGACGTTGAACTTCTACCTGACGTCGGACTTCTGCTCGTCGATGAATTTTCGTCGGTATTCCACCCGACGTCGGACTTCTGCTTGTCAGCGGTCTCCTACTCGTCGTCGGTCTTCTACGCGACGAAGGACTTCTCCTTTTCGTCAGATTTCTGCTTGTCAGCGGACTTCTACTCGTCGTCAGACTTCTGCTCGCCGACGAATCTTCGTCGGTCTTCTACCCGACGTCGAACTTCTGCTCGTCAGCGGACTCCTACTCGTCGTCGGTCTTCTACGCGACGAAGGACTTCTCCTTTTCGTCAGATTTCTGCATGTCAGCGGACTTCTACTCGTCGTCAGACTTCTGCTCGTCGACGAATCTTCGTCGGTCTTCTACCCGACGTTGAACTTCTACCCGACGTCAAACTTCTGCTCGTCAGCGGACTCCTACTCGTCGTCGGTCTTCTACACGACGAAGGACTTCTCCTTATCGTCAGATTTCTGCTTGTCAACGGACTCCTACTCGTCGTCGGTCTTCTACGCGACGAAGGACTTCTCCTTTTCGTCAGATTTCTGCTCGTCGACAAATCTTCGTCGGCTTCTACCCGACGTTGAACTTCTACCCGACGTCGGACTCCTCCCTGTCGTCAGACTTCTGCTCGTAGGAAGACTCCTACGCATCGTCAGACTTCTGCTCGCCAGCAGACTTCTACTCGTCGTCAGACTTCTGCTCGTCAGCGGACTTCTACCCGACGTCGGACTTCTGCTCGCCAGCAGACTTCTACTCGTCGTCAGACTTCTGCTCGTCAGCGGACTTCTACCCGACGTCGGACTTCTGCTCGTCAGCGGACTCCTACTCGTCGTCAGACTTCTGCTCATCGACGAATCTTCGTCGGTCTTCTACCCGACGTTGAACTTCTACCCGACGTCGGACTCCTCCCTGTCGTCAGACTTCTGCTCGTAGGAAGACTCCTACGCATCGTCAGACTTCTGCTCGCCAGCAGACTTCTACTCGTCGTCAGACTTCTGCTCGTCAGCGGACTTCTACCCGACGTCGGACTTCTGCTCGCCAGCAGACTTCTACTCGTCGTCAGACTTCTGCTCGTCAGCGGACTTCTACCCGACGTCGGATTTCTGCTCGTCAGCGGACTCCTACTCGTCGTCAGACTTCTGCTCGTCGACGAATCTTCGTCGGTCTTCTACCCGACGTTGAACTTCTACCCGACGTTGAACTTCTACCCGACGTCGGACTTCTGCTCGTCAGCGGACTTCTACTCGTCGCCAGACTCCTGGTCGTCGATGAATTTTCGTCGGTCTTCTACCCGAAGTCAGACTTCTTCCTGTCGTCGGACTTCTGCTCGTCGGCAGACTACTACTCGCCATCGGCTTCTCGCTTGAATGCTATTTGCAACGCATTATCGAACTCTCCCCTTTGACTCCACACTCGATCGTTGACTACTAACGGGCTTCAACTCGATCGTCTATCGCCAGTAAACCGGAGGGGGAGGAAGAAAATCCCGTAGGTTTCTATCGCCAGTAAACCGGAGGGGGAGAAAAGAAATCCCGTAGGTTTCTATCGCCAGTAAACCGGAGGGAGAGGAAGGAAATCCCGTAGGTTTCTATCGCCAGTAAACCGGAGGGGGAGAAAGAAAATCCCGTAGGTTTCTATCGCCAGTAAACCGGAGGGAGAAGAAGGAGGAGTTGCAAGTTTCCTAAGAGCCTAGGAGGCCTATTTATAGGTTTTTGAGAGAATGAGGGGAAGTTACAATCATTTTTAATTTTTAGAAATTTTTCTGAATTTTTTTTGGATTTTTTGAGATTTTTTGGGATTTTTTAGACCCAAAAACAACCAAAAAATGACTATTTTCGGCAAATGGGCCCCACATAGGTCGGTTCAGTGAAAAGACACGGTGAAACGCCGCGACCAGCGCGGAGATCCGCGTGTGAAGCCCTTGGATCGCGGCTGGCCGCGTGAAACTTGCGGCCAGCAGCTGCCGGCGGCAGCCAGGCGCGGCAGCCGCGCCACCTGCAGCGGAGCAGGCCCCACGCGCGGAGCAGACCGCGGACCGGTCTAGGCGGACCACGGAGCGGTCCAGGCGGACCGCGGGCCGGTCCAGGCGGACCGCGGAGCGGTCCAGACGGCCCGCGAACGGGCGCAGCGCGGACGTGCTCTGGCGCGCGTTTCCGCGCCGTTCTCGCCAGCGGAGGCGGCCGGCCGGCCGGCCGGTCCGGCTGCTCGGTCGCGCAATACATTCTGGGCCCAAATTTCGCCCCGGGAAGACCAAATCGGACGTTTTTGGGGTCCCCGGACCTGTTTTTCGACGTTCCGGACTCAATTTTGGCATTTTCAGAGCCGTTCGGGGCTTCTACAATCCCGATCAATCCTGGGTCACTCAGAAAAATTTTCCGAAATTTGTGACACATATTTTCGGACCTCTGAAGCTACGACGTCCGAAAATAGGGGGGCAACTGATACGGGATCGCAAAATCATCTTGATCGGGCACGAATCTCGAGGCAAAACCTAGTTGGAAACTTCAAAAATTAATTTCGGGAGCATACGAACTCCGATTTCAGCGAGCTTATAGTCAAACTGAGCGTCTCGGAAATACAAACCCAACGACACCAAGATCAACCCAATCCGAGCCCAAATGAGTCCGAATCAAAGGTTCGAAGCGCTGTTGGGAGGTTCAAACCGCAATTTGAGTTACCAAAACGATCTCCGATTTTGACGAGCTTATACTCGAATCGAACGGCTCGACGAGACGAATCCAACGAGCCCAAGATCATCAAATTCCGAAATCATTAAGGCCTTCAAATGTCCAACGAACGGTGCATGATCGAAAGATTCGATATCGGCCGTCCATTCGGATCACTCCCTGTTCGCCCTTGATCTCACGCCTATTTACGGGCTATGCCACTCCAGAAAAACTATAAATAGAGCCCTCATTCTACACCAAGGGGCTCAAGTGAAGAGAGAGAAGAAGAAGAGAAGGAGAAGGAGAAAGGGGAATAGGAGATTCCTCACCTCCTCGACCACCGCCGCCGGAGCTCTTCCTGCCGCCTGAAGACGCCGGAACTCTGCCGGATTTCAGGAAACGCCAAGAATTCACGGAGGAAGAGAGAGAAGAAGAAGAGGAGAAAGGGGAAAAGGAGATTCCTCACCTCCTCGACCACCGCCGGAGCTCTTCCTGCCGCCTAAAGACGCCGGAACTCTGCCGGATTTTCAGGAAATGCAGGAATTATGCACAACATCCACATGATGCTGAAATCCTTCCCAATTAAGAACAGAGTTCCCTCCTAACGCCGAAACTCCGCCCAAGTGAAGCCGAAGTTCTCCTCTGCCACCAAAGACGTCAGACTTCTACCCGACGTCGGATCTTCACTCTTCGCTAAGTTTCTATCCGACGCCGGACTTCTACCGGTTATCGGACTTCGTTGGACGTCTATGCGAAGATGCATTTGTTTCTATTGATGGACTTCTACCTGACGCTGTCCTACTGATCTTCGTCGTCAGACTACAGTCCTTCCGACCCCCGTCGCCAGCCGACTACGGTCCTCCTGACTTACGTCGCTCGCCGACTACAGTCTTTCCGACATCCGCCGCCCGTTGAATACGGTCCTCCTGACTTATGTCACCCGCCGACTACGGTCCTCCTGACTTACGTCGCCCGCCGACTACAGTCTTCCGTCGCCAGCTGACTACGGTCCTCCTGACCTACGTTGCCCGCCGACTGCAGTCCTTCTAACAAAGCGAACATGTCAATAGTGATTCTTTGTATTTACATCATGTAATGTACTCCATAAGATGTACATCAAGCTAACCCCTTCCACCAAGGAAGGGCCTCATTTGTAATCGACTGCAATATTAGTGGATTCGTTCAAACTGGGCTAGGCCCCGTGGTTTTTCCCCCCTTTTACAGGGGTTTTCCACGTAAAAATCTTGGTGTCTCATAAATGCTAGACCCTCTCTCCTTATCTGATTGCGTGCCGGATTTTCGTACAATGCTAAGACGTTAAATATGATATTTCTCTACCGCCGCGAATACTCCTGGACGCAACATAACCCAAATTAAATCTAATTCTCTCTAATTATTATAATATTTGCATGAACTTTTGAAGCCTATATGTGGTGGCCAACTGGCCATCATTGGCATGCATTCATATAATTATATAGTAACGTAAGATGGAAGAAGTCTCTCTTTCATGCAAATGGAGAACAGTCGATCACGGAATGGTTCTTTGGAAGTAAATGAAGATAGATTTGAACATTGATTTCTTTTTTTTCGTCAAGAAAAGTCAACTTATTTTTTGTTTTTAGAAAAATGTATTTCTCATATTTGATTATTACAAAGGAGGTGAGGGCTTTTAGTGAGCTATAGGGACAGTAAAGTCTAGGGGCGGAATCAATCATAATTTTCAGGGGATGGCAAACTTATAAGTAACTGTTCGCATATATGTCGGGGGTCCAAGGGGGCAGCGCCCCCTGGCGGGGTTCGACCTGCCCGGTCAGATCGTGGGGTCAAGGGGCAGCGCCCCTGCAGGGGTTTCCAGGGGCAGCGCCCCCATAACAAATTTTGATTTACTATTTCTCTTTGTATTTAATTGGTTCATCATTCCCTAACAATAACACATATACACAATGTATTTAATTATATTGGAGGCAATTGCCTAAAAATCATAGTATTTTTATATTTAAAGGGGGGGTGCATGTGTAAATAAGATCGGATTAGATCAATGCAAAATTTTTTAAGACAGAAAAACAAAATTAAGAGCGGCAAATTTTCAAAATTACCCTGGCCTCTTATAAGTAAAACTTGACTATGGGTGTCAAAATGGGTTTATGGGCCGGGTTCAAATCCAACCCTAAATTGAGACACTCTCAATACACCCGACTCTAACCCAAGTAAGGTATCTAAACGAGTTAAAATCTTAGACCCGAACTCAACCGACCACCAACCTAACCAAAAGTTTATGAGTAATTAGATAAAATCTTCGACCTGAACCCATTTATGAGTAATTAGTGTGGCACTAATTTTAAAGTTAATCTAAAAGTTTTGAGATATACTATAAACACTTTTTTATCAAAGTTATAATAATGATATAAATTTTTTTCAGTTATATTGTGAATATATTGAATCATATTTCCTGATTAAAGTTTTGATAATTAAAAAGTAAAATCATAATTATTGAATTTATTTTAAAATTAACGTAATATATAATTAATTAATATTACGTTAATTTTAAATGGATTCAAAAAATCTGAAAAATTAATGTTGTGCTCCACTAAATAATTATATGGTAGATATCTTCATTCAATAAACAAGAAATTGAATAAGGACTTATTTGATTGTTTATATTTAAATTTTTTTAAAAATAATAATTTTATTTTAATTTATATTGAATACAAAATAAAATACTTAATTAAAAATTATGAAATTTGTAATATTTTAATATTTGATAAATTAATTTTAGATAATAATTTATACCTTTAACCAGCTAAATTATCCCCAAATGGAGATGAAATTATTACGTACGGCCACCAGATGTCGTCCGGAGGCCAATCCGGATACACCGCATCACTACTTCACTGTGTATTGTTATTGTATACCGTTGTGTATCAAATGATGTGAGTCATCTTGATTGACCTCCAGACGATGCTGTAACCGCACGTAATAATTTCTCCAAATGGAAAGGATTTTTCATATTTCTAGACATGTCCAAAATGTTGGATACATTTGGATATCTGAAGACCCACATGTTCTAATATCTGTTAAAATTTTATTGGTCAATAGAGAGATATTTTCGCACACATAAAGCTATATATGTTTTCTATTGATTATTGAATGGTTCAACTAAATTTGCTTATGTGATATGTATGTGAATTTATCTTAATGGATCTAAATATTCCAAAAATGAACTAATTAACTCCCTAATTACAGTTAAATTTAAGGAATTATCTTTTTGCATGAATTGCTAATTAATTTTCACTAATTAATGGATATAATTTATAATGTATATGTGGGTATCACTAAAATGTAGTTCTCCTTCATTTAAGAGGCTATATTTAGGTAATATAAATAGAATTAAGCATTGTTGTTATGAAGATATAAATTTTAGGTGCATTAATTCCAATACAATAAATAAACATACATTATATATGTATAAGATAGAGTTAATTATCCTCCTTATGAAGATGTTGTCTCACCCATTTTGTTGTGTTTGGTCCTTCTTCTTAACTCTTGGTTGTAAATCACATTCAAGATTAGTTAGTAGGGATGTAAATGTGTCGAGTCAGGTCGAGTATCAACCTTCTTACTGAGCTCAACTCAATCTCAGCTCTTTTAATAAGTTAAAGGCACGAGCTCATTTGGAAAGTTCGTGCTTGATTCAATTGCTTTCCAAACAGTTTTAAATCAAAATTTTCTTTTTTTTTTTAAATTTTATTTTCAATATATAATTAATTTTAAAAGATTAAAATATATTATATAATGCTAATTTAAATTAATTTTTACATATATTTTAAGTTCGAGAAGTTTAACGAGCTTACGAGACAAGTCAGGCTGAGCTCTAGCTAAGACGTCTTTCTTAATATTTTGTAAGATATATTTTTAGTACAAAAAACTTTAATATAAAAATTTTTATACTAAAAAACTACTTTAACAAACTATAAAAAAACTGTTCAAAACAAATCTTAAATTATTTACTCAATCATATAATTTAGTGAAAGTTCAGATCTCTTACTCTAAATTCTCTTTATCTCTTATTCATTCTTGTCAATAAAAATCTAATATTACCGACATATTAATTTGGATCTAACACCGACATCAATTTCATAGGATCAATTTTGGAAGAGTAATTTTTTAGTATAATAAAATGCAAATGTATTGAAATGCAAACAAGAAAGAATATGAGTGACGTGTGGGTCAAGTAAGGTCCTGTTGTGGGTGGTGGCGGTGGGCAAGCTAGCTGTGCTGGCTTATTACAAATTAAGATAAAGATAAGCCTTAGGCTTCGTTCGGAACAACTTTCTTACTTCTTCTTAAAGCAGTTTTCTAATAAAAAAAAATTAAATTTTTACTAAAATATTGATTTACAAACAGCAAAAAAATCGTCCCAAATAAAACCTTATTAATTGATAAATACAATCGATCAAAAGAGGCTCCTTAATTTCTGCTGTTCCCGCACCCAACCTTAATTAATTATAAGCCTGCAAAGGTGTTTATATAGTACGCAATGGCGAGTTGATCGTTGTCTGTATCTATATTTGTCCTTGGAGCATTTACTCTGATAAATTCGGTGTATGAAAGCTGTCTTCTGCAAAGTTCCCATAGTCAAAAAGAGAGGCAATAGCTTCACAATTTATGAGAAGCTCCAAAAGTCTTTCAAAACATTCCATGCATTAATATTTGAATTCGAGATAGGTTTGAACCAATTCCGATCTTGATAGAGGAAATTTATCTTTTTTCATCTTATTTTTGTTAAGAGATAGATTAACTTATGAGAATTTTATGATGAGCACACTTAACTGTTGTTGCGTCCTGGAGTATTCGCGGCGGAAGAGAAATATGAAGTTTAACGTCTTAGCATTGCACAAAGATCCAACACACAATTAGATAAGAGAGAGGATATAACATTCATAAGAGACACAAGAATTTTTACGTGTGATACGACATCACAAAATTAGCTTGATTGGGCACGAATCTCTCGAAGAAGAAGAAGGAGAAAGGGGAAAAGGAGATTCCTCACCTCCTCGACCACCGCCGGAGCTCTTCCTGCTGCCTGAAGACGCCGGAACTCTGAAGAAACAAAGTGTATTTGGATTATCCCAACTTGTGGGACGAATCCGCCATTTGTAATCTACAAAAACACTAGTGGAATTTTGCAACTGGGCGAGACCCCGTGGTTTTTTCCCCTTTTTTGGGTTTTCCACGTAAAAACTCCTGGTGTTCACTTCTCTTTTCTGTTTGTGTGTTAAACTTACGTGCAACGCTCGGACGCGAATTTACAAACTCTACCGCCGCGTATTTTCTAACACGCAACAACGTGAAAACTCCTAAAAATGGGAAAAAACCATGGGGCTTGACCCAGTTTGAATGAATCCACTAGAATTTGTAGCTTATTACAAATGAGGCCCTTACTTGGGAAAAGACCTTGGCTTGATGTAACAAATGTACATCATATAGAGCGCATTACATGGTGGGGGTTACAATAATCAACATAGACATGTTTGTTTGGTTGGCAGGGTCATAGTCGGCATGAGTCAGGGGTTCGAAAGACTATAGGTTGCAGGAGACCGGGATCAGAAAGACCGTTGTCTGGTGATGGAGGTCAGAAGGACAATAATCGGCAGGAGATAGGGGTCTGAAAGACTGTAGTAGGCAGGAGATTGGGGTTAGAATGACCGTTATATGGTGATGAAGGTTGGAAGGATCATAGTCAGCATGAGACATGGGTCCGAAAGACCGTAGTAGAAGGGCGGTACTCTGGGAGAACTCTTGATGTCAAGTGATAGCCCGACAGAAGTCTGAGTCTCAGGTTGCAGTCTGATAGAATTCTGGGCCTCAGGTAGCGGTTAGCAGAAGTCTGGGACTCAGGTGGAGGTCCAACAGAACTCCGAGCATCAGGTGATGTCCTGGTGGAGCTCGGGGCCTCTAGTGGTGGTATGGCGGAAGTCCGGGTCTCAAGCAATGGTCCGACAGAAGTCTGGTCCTCAAGTTGTAGTCCGGGTGTCAAGTGGTGGTCCGACAGAAGTTCGAGCCTCAAGTGGTGGTCCAATAGAAATATTCTTTCTTTCTTTTTTTTTGGAGAGAGAGTTTTCTCTCATAATTCTCATAACTTCTCCAACATCCCCCTCTTGTCTATAAATACCCCCTTTGGGTTAAGAAATTTTTGCACCTCCCCCTCTCTATCTCTTTTTTCAATTGAGGCCTTCCCTTAGCCTTGTACGGGTGGTATCCCTCGTCTAGGCTCAAGGCCCCTCTCTTTGTAAGAAGGTGATCCACCCTTCATCTCTTCTTTCCTTCTGCTCTCTTTCTATACGGAAGGCTTTCCCTGCTTTTTTATAGATAGCATCCCTTATATGACTGTAGTGTTCATCCCTATATAGAGGGCATATCGAATGGCCATTCTTCTTTGAGAGATCCCGCGACCAAGAGGGATTCACATCTGTAGTTTGTTGGCGATTAAGGTCGGAGAGATCGTTGTAAGGAGGGAGATTGAAAAAACTGTTGACGGATAAAAATTCGACATCGGGTAGAAATATGGTGTCGGGTAGGAGTCTGATGACGGACAAAAGTCCGACAAAGGGTAGAAATTTGGGGTCAAGTCGAAGTCTGATGATGTGCATAAATTCAACGTCCATTAGAATGATAAAGTCGGGTAGAAGTACAGTGATGGTAGAAATTCAACATCGGCTAGAAGTACAACTGTGAGTTTGTTGGAGAGAGATTTAACCTTTGAGTTGGTAAGGCTTTGGAGAAAAGATCAGTTAGTTGATCCATTGCACATATGTAATGGACGGAGATGCTTTGTTTCTTGATACAGTCCCGGATGAAGTGGAAATCCACCTCGATATGTTTTATGCGGGCGTGGAATACCGGGTTGTTGGCGAGGGCTATGACGGATGTGTTATCGTAGTATACTGTGGTAGGTGCTTTTTGGGGTGTATGAATGTCTTCTAGGAGTCGTTTGAGCCATAGGATTTATGAAGCTTCTACGACGAGGGCACGGTACTCTGCCTCTGTGGAGGATCGGGCTGTTGTATTTTGTTTCTTGACTTGCCACGAGATGAGCGAGTTGCCTAAAAAGTTGCAGTAGCCGGAGATAGACTTTCGATCTTGGTTGTTGCAAGCCCAATCTTCATCGATGTATCCTCGTATAGTTAAATCATTTTGGTTTAGGGGAATACATGTGGCGATGGATCTGTGAATGTAACGAAGAAGACGCTTAAAGGATTCGTTGTGAATGTTGAGCGGAGTTTGCATATGTTGACAAATTTGCTGGACGACAAATTGGATGTTAGGTCGAGTTAATGTTAGGTATTATAGTGACCCGATGAGCTGTCTGTATTGAAGAGGGTTCGCATACGATTTGTAGGATTTGGCATTGATAGTGGATTTGCATGAGATTGGGGTGGAGACTAGTTTGGATTTTCCCTTGCCTGCTTGTTCGATGATAGTTTTGCATATGATTTTTTATGTAGGAGAATATCAGAGTGAGTTTTAGTGTCTTGAATGCCCAGAAATTGGGAGAGGGACCCGAGATTATACATCTAAAACATGGAGTGAAGATTAGATAGTAACATATTGATTTCATTTGGAGAGTTACCTGTAAGGAGGATGTCATCGACGTAGATGAGAATGTAGATGCGAGTGTTGCCGGATTTGTAGGTGAGGAGAGAGTGGTCGGAACAATTGATTTGGAACCTGTAGTTGAGCAACTGATTGGAAATGGTGGCATACCACTCCCGAGGAGATTGTTTTAAATAGTATAGTGCTTTCTTAAGCTTGCAGACGTAGTGGGGATGTAGGGAATCTTGAAACCACGGTGGTTGCTGCATGTAGACGGTGTCGAACAGAGTGCCGTGGAGGAAGGCATTTGAGACGTTGAGCTGGTGGCTAGTCCAGTTGTGGTGTAGGACAATGAGTATGAGAACATGTATTGTTGGCATTTTGGCGACGGGGCTAAACATTTCTATCTAATATAAATCGTGCTCTTGATTGTACCCTTTGGGCACTAGGCGAGCTTTGTGGAGGGCTATGGACCCATCTGAATTGTATTTAATACGGAATGTCCATTTGGAGCCGAGGACATTCTGAGAGGAGTTAGGAGGAACAAGTTCCTAGGTGCCTTGAGCTTGAAGGACTTGGAATTCTTGTGACATAGCTGTAATTTGACAGCCTTAGTGTAAGTGTTTGGTTCATTGGTTTGAAGGATGTGGGCTAGATTGAAGGTTTTCTTGGGTTTAGAATGTCCGCTTTTTAGATGAGTGATCATTATATGTGCTGGCGTGGGCTGAGGTTGAGTAGAGAACGTGAATTGTTGAGGTTGTGGTTGTAATGTGTGGGGTTCTCTGGTGAGGGGTTTGGGATGTTGGAGCCATGATTAGGTTCGTTGTAGTGAGGAGGTGAGGGATCGATTTCTTATGGGGTGTGTGTGGACTGATTTGTTTTGGGTGTATTGTTGGTTAAAGTGCATTTCTTGATTATGGAGAGGGGTATGCTTATTGTGGGAACGAGCAGTAGTGGAGGTATAGAGAGATTTAAGGTGGAATGAGGTGAAGGTTGGGGTTGTTGGGTTGAATAAGGAAAAATGTTTTTGTTAAAGATGACATGGCAAGATGTGTATATTTTGTTAGATATATGTTCTAAGCATTTGTAGCCTTTTTGGGAGGTTGCGTAGCCTAAGAACGCGCACAGATGAGATATGGGAGATAGTTTGTTGGATGTATGTGGTTTGAGCTAAGGCCAACATAGGCAGCTGAAGACTCTGAGTTGTCTGTAGTTGGGTTCTTTTCCGTAGATGATTTCGTAAGGCGATTTGTGATGAGTGTTCGGAGAGGAAAGACAGCTTATTAGATGATTTACGGTTAGGAGTGTGTCAACCCAAAGATGTTGAGGCAGAGAAGCTTGAATGAGGAGAGTGCGAGTAGTTTAAATGAGATGCATATGCTTACGTTCTGCAACTCCATTCTGAGAGGATGAATGTGGACAAGTGAATTGATGAATGATGTCTGTGGATTCTCAAGATTTTTTTAATGTGTTATTAATGAATTCGCCTTCATTGTCTGTGCGAAGAATGCAAATAGTTTGGTTAAATTGACGTTCCATAAGCTTTTGAAATTCAAAAACTATAGAGAAAACTACAAATTTGTGAACTAGGGGATAAATCCAAGTGAATTTGGAAAAATCATCTATAAAGGACACGTAGTAACTATAGCCTTGAGTTGATACAATCGGGGAAGGACCCCATACGTCTGAATGAACTAAAGAAAAAGGTAAAGTTGTTACATTTTGAGATTTGGTTGTGGGTTGATGATGGCTCTTATCCATTTTACAAAAGTTACAAGTGAGCATTTTTGTTGAGGTGCAAACGTTGTTGTGATGTCGGGAGATCGTTGCGAGGATTTTAACAGAGGGGTGGGTAAGGTGACGATGCCACATATCAAGAACTTGTTGAATTGATAGAAGATCAAGCTGAGCTACTTGAGGAGTCGGTTGTTGTTTGAAATGAAAGGGATACGTTCTGTTAATAAATGGACCCATGTGAAGAAGGTGGTGGGTCTTCTGATCCTTTATTTCGTAGCCATGCGAGGAAAAGGTAACCACACAGTTGTTATCGAAAGTTAGTGTGTGCTCGGATAAGAGATTGAAAAATAGATTAGGGACGAGGTTGAGGTTTGATATTTTAAGGCTACCTGTGGGTGTGGGAAGACGCCCTTTACCCCTGGTGTGGATCGGAAGTTGGTAACTGTTTCCAATAATTACTTGATTGGATCCATTGTAGATTTGTGATTGTTGTAAATGGCTTGGATCCGAAGTTAGGTGTGTAGAGGCACTGTTGTCAAGAAACCATTCTAAAGAGTTGCATTGAGACGGTGAGGTAAATAAGGCTGTCGTGGGTTCGGTGTTCTACTGTTCGTCATGGCGATGCCAACACTTGATGGCCGAGTGACCAAATTTGCCACAAATTTGGCAAGTGATGGATTGTCTGTTTATTTTGCCTCCACGATTTGTGGGTGCATTGTTTGGTGTTCGACCATTAGTTCGACCGCAGGAGTACGACGTCCATCCGTGACCACGTCCGCGACTGGCTGTGAGAGCAGTTTGTTTGCCAACAATGTGTAAGGATTGCATTTCTTTTGTTGTTTCATGAATGAGATTGAACTCTTCACTACATAGAAGGGTGTAGAGTTCATCGAGGCTGACCGATTGTAGATTTGTCTGAATAGCGGTTTTGAATGCTTGGTATGTGTTGGGTAGACCGTTGAGGGTGTAGTGTATGACATCTTCTACGTTGACCAATGTTCCGGCAGCTACGAGTGCATCAACTTTCAATTTGACTTCAAGAAGATATTGGGTCATCAATTTTTCTTTTATAGACAGGAAGTGTAGCTCATTCTTTAGTTGGATTATTCTTGATCTTGCGGAAGATTGAAGCCGGCTGTCAAGAGTTTTCCAGATTTTTGTGTAGTGGTCGACGGAGAGAATGTACAGTAGGATAGTTAGGGAAATGATGGAGTATAGAGCGGCAGCAAGGTTTTGATCGAGCAAGATCCAACTGGTGTAGAGTGGATTGGTTGTGTGATGTTCGTCACTGGTGGAGATGGAGGGAGGAAGACAGGTGGTGAAACTGTTCAAGAACCCATCAATTCCGTTGGCGTGAAAGAGTTTGAACACTTAAGATCTTCAGAGTGAGTGATTTTCCACTGTGAGGGGTTGAGCAATAATGTTCTTAATGTTGCTCATTAAGAATTTTAGGGAAGAAGGGATTTGAGGGGACGTGAAGACACTGTCTGAGGTGGAGGAGTATGCCTAGTTTGATGAGGAAGTAGTTATTGGGGAATTTATGGCAGGAGGTTGAGTTGTTTGAGGATGATCGAGGCTCTGATACAATGTAGAATAAAAGAGAAGGGCTTTCGAAGAGGCCAGAGCGAGACATAAAGAAACTTGCGGGTATTTCATTGATCTTGCCCATTGGGTACATTATGAATAAATAGACTAATGAAATAAAGAAAGTATATATTTACTCCTAATGGTACATCAATTAGCTAATCAAATGAGGGCACGTGTATATGTGGCTAACAGAAAGTTGACGAAATCTGAATGTGTGATGGCAAATCAATGATATATGCATTATTATTATTCAGTTTCACAATGGTGACGGGGGTGAGTTTTCTTAGACTAAGCTTGGAGTACATGCTGATGGGAAATTGTTCTTTATGAAGTCTGACCAGCACAAGTTCACCTATATTATACACGTTATGCCTCATGTGCAAATATGCATGCTATTTGTAGCAACTATTGGATGACTTAGGTTTCGCCTTGACAACTGTGGCTAAAAATTGGTTTAAGGTTATGGGTTAACCTAGGGGTGTCAATATTTGACATTACCCAAAATTCAACTCGAATCCGACCTTAAAATTTTGAGTTACTTGTTTATCAATCGGGTCGAGTTAGGGTTGACTAAAAACCCAAACTTAACCCAGGTTAATATGGGAAAAATGCACGTGAGTCACATCCAAAATGGCATGCTTGGTCACTACCCTGTCCATGCTAACAACATCTCATCGAGTGACCGCATCCTCCATCCCATCCGCTATTGGTGCTGACCTAATCGTGTCGCGCTGAGTCACTGATGACGTCTCATTTAGTTGCCGCGTCCGCCGTCCCGCTAGCTGCCAGCGCCAACTTGACTGTGTCGTGCTCCCGTGATGCTCTGACGACATCTCATAGAGTGGTAAAATTGACGTATATCATCCAATTTACATTAGCCTTAAAACCATAATTATGTTCAAGCTTTTGATAGTTTATAAAACTAACAATCGGTTCAACTAAAAAATAATCATTATGGTTTTAAAAAAGGAGAGAAAATATATCGAGCTTTATAAGCGAAGAATTAAGTCATAATACATCAAAGATGTTTTTCTTTTAGTTTAACTGGTAAATTTTATTGAAGAACTATATAGTTTATACGTCATAAAAAATTATCTTGATCGGGCATGAATCTCAATGTAAAATCAAGTTGGAAACTTCCGAAATTAAAATTGGAACCATCTGAACTCCAATTTCAGCAAACTTACAGTCGAACTGAACGTCTCGGCAATACAAACCCAACGACACCAAATTCGACTCAATCCAAGCCCAAATGGGTCCAAATCAAGGGTCCAAAGCATTGTTGGAGGTTTTGAACCACAATTTGGATTACCAAACTTTTTACAAACATGACGTGCTTATAGTCGAATCGAGCGGCTCGACGAGAAGAATCCAACGAGCCCAAGATCACTGAATTATGACATCACTAAGACATTCAAATGTCCATCAAATAATCCATGATCAAGGGATTCAACATCGGTCGTCCATCCAACCACTTCCCATTTACTCTTGATCTCTCATATATTTACGGGCCATGCCACTCCAAAAATCTATAAATACACCCCTCATTTCTCTTGAAAGGGAGTCCAAGTAAGAAGAGAAGAAGAGAAGAGAAGGAAGAAGCTCCTCCTCGACCAATGTCTGAGCTCCCCCAGACCACCACTTGAGGCCCTCACCTTCGCTGGACCACCACATAAGGCCCTGAGCTTTGTCTGACCACCACTAGAGGCCCTCACCTCTGCCGGATAACCGCCTAACGTTGTTGCTCCTCCGGACCACGACCTGACGTCGTTGCTCCGCCGAACTACCACCGGAGGCCTTGAGATCTGCCAGACCACCACTTGAGGCCCTCACATCCGTCAGAACACCACATGACTTCATTGCTCCGTCAGACCACAACATGAGACCTTGAGCTTTGCTAGACTGTCACTTGAGGCCCTCACCTCCGTCGGACTACTGCTTAACGTTGTTGCTCTGTCGGACCACCACCTGACATCCTTTCTTCGCTAGACGACCACTTGAAGCCTCACCTCTGCCAGACCACTGCCTGACGTCGTTTCTCCGCTAAACCACCACTTGAAGCTCTCACCTCTGCCAATTATCACTTGACGTCGTTGCTCCGCTGGACCACCATTTGAGGCCCGGACTTCTTCTAAACCACCTGTTGTCCAGACTTCTGCCGGACCACAACTTGAGGCCCATACTTCTGTCGGACCACCTTTTGTGGCCCATACTTCCTTCGGATCACCACTTGAAACCTTGTGCTCCATTAGGCCACCACCTGACACCCAAACTTCTGCCATATCACCACTTGAGGCCATATGCTCCACCAGGCCACCACTTGAGGCCCATACTTCGGTCAGACCACCACTTGACGCCCCGAGCTCCACCAAGACATCACCTGATACCCGGAGTTCTGTCAAACCTCCACTTGAGTCCTGAACTTCTACCGGACCACCACTTAAGGCCTTGAATTCTATCGGACCATAACTTAAGATTCGTACTTCTACCGAAACCACTTGATGTCGAGCGTTCTCCCAGAGTACCGCCCTTCTTGTAAAGACCATTTTGCTCCCAGGTTTGTTCAGGACGAAATTGGATCGTCCGGGATGATCGGTACAGGTTATGCAGGAAAGCATGTTTGGCTGAATGGTTCGTCTGGACGAAAGTTGAATCGTCTGGACGAAAATTTTCCAGAGCCGATTGTCTAGGGACGATAATTAATTTCGTCGGGACGAAAATTTTCCAGGGCCAAGTCGTCCGTGACGATAATTAATTTCGTCTGGACGAAATTTGTCCAGAGCATAGATCGTCCGGGACGAAGTTGCGATCGTCCGGGATGATCAGTCTGGATATATATAGAAATGAGATATTTTGAAGAGAGAGAAAAGCCCAGGAGAGAGAAAAACGAAGGAAAAGAAGGAAAAGAGGATTTTTGAGCGACGCCGGTCCATTTTTGTCCGTTGTAACAATTCAAGAAATTGGTATACGCAAGGTAAGGCACAATCCGCCTTTCTCAATTTTCAGAACCGTCGTGTTTTGCGGTATTATCTGTCCGGAATTGATTTTTGTTAGTGATTTTCGTCCGTATTTCCCGTTTGGTTCGGTTTTTACCGAATAATTTTTCGTATGTTGTTGACGTGCCGAGTGTGCACATTTTGATTATTGTTTGGAGATTTTTGTCCGGGTAGTTTTGATTTGACGACGTTTTCCGTCGACTGTATTTTTCTGTGTAGTCTAAAATTGTCTAAGCAATAGAATTAAAGTCTTGCAATGTTGTTATCTATATTCTGTGCAAATTTGGTATTCTGTGATTTTTCAGGAAAATTGTGTAAATTCCGTATACAGCCGTTGTGCTGTCCGATTTTCGTGTGATTTTTGATTTTGTCCGGATTTCTTCTGAATTGATATGCTATCTGTATATGCTATAAAAAGGGAGTTATAAGTGGCTCGGATTCTAAGAGATTCGGTTAGTGTCTGAGAAATCTGAAATGAGCTCAATCTGAAATCTGAAATCTGAAATCAGTTCTGTTCCGGATCCGATGAAATTTGTTCTGGTGCTATAAGCACATCTATCTGGTGCCGTGAGCACAAAGGGAGACATATGGGGCCGAAATCCATAGAGATTCTATTAGTGTCAGGGAATTTAGCTATTAATTAAATAATATCTGATATCTGATTTGAAAGGACTTCTGATTTTCGTATCTGTTCTGTAAGCAAGTCTGATTTTGATTTGATATATGTCCGTATCTATTCTGATTTGATCTGTTTCGTTCTGATCTGCATGATTTTGATATCTGTCTGATTCTGTTCTAGTTTCTGTACAGAATTGGTTTGAAGTGTTTGATTTTGGATTCTGAAAGTTTTGATTGAAGGTTTGTCGCTTTGCTGAGCTGTTGAGCTCACCCTTGTTTTTTAGTGGTTTTCAGGTTCTTGGAAAGGGAAAGAGGTCTTAGTCTAGAGTTCAGAGTCTGATCTGTAGGTATTGTTTTGTACTTTTGATTTTTGTACAGACATGACTCTTCTGCTCTGTTTCTTTCTGTCTGAGCCATGGTCTGTAGTTGTAGATGATTGTTTTGAGGAAAAGAAAGAAATATATATAATTTGTTCCGCTGCATTTGATGTTTCATAGTGGCTCTGTGTGTCTGTTTTTGAGTTGAAATGTTTGGAAGAATCAGTTCTGAAGCAAATTTTAAAGCCAGATCCTGGTTAGTTGGTTGGTTTGGTTGGTCGCGGTCTGGTGCGAGCGGGATCCGTCTCGGGTCGGGTCGTGACAACTTGAGTGGTATCAGAGCATTAGTTTTGGAATTTGGATTGTGTAAGACAGAACTATAGGAAGTAATCTATAATGAGTCTGTCTGGGGTAGTTTTGGTTTTTTTTGTTTTTTATTGTGTTGTTTTTGTGATAGTTTTCCGGATTTTTCTGGATTTTCTGTATGGATCAGCAAGACCCAGACATGACAGACGGGCAGAGTGCTAGTCAGGCAGCACCAGTGGGGAGTACAGCCCCAGTAGCCGGTGCTGATACACTGTCTCAGTTTGCTACACTTGTTGGTCAGATGATGAACGAGACTCAGAGCAGAGCTTCTATCGTCAGATCTGATGATATTGATAGACATCTTCAGATGTTTCTGAGGTTGAAACCTCCGAGGTTTGAGGGCGCTGTTGAGCCCAGAGCTGCTGAGGATTGGTTGAGGAGATTGGAGAAGACCTTCGACGGAATGTAGTGTCCGTCAGACAGGAAGGTACTGTTGGCAGTATTTCTGTTGGATGGTGAGGCTAAGCATTGGTGGGTAGGCCAGCAGGAGGCAAAGTTTCAGGACAGATTGAACTCTTTGATTACTTGGGAAGAGTTTACTGAGGTGTTCTGAGACTGATTCGTTCCCCCTTCTGCACAGCAGCAGATACAGGAGAGTTTTCTGAAGCTTGTTCAGGGGAGCAAGACGGTGATGCAGTACGAGGCTGAGTTTACTGCATTAGTCAGGTATGCTCCGCAGTTAGTTAGTACTTCTGCTGAGAGATGCTACAGGTTTCTGAGGGGATTACGAGATACTCTGAGGCAGCCCCTGATACCGTTCCGCATTACTGACTTTTCTGAGCTTGTGGAGCGAGCTCGTTTGATAGAAAATGACTTGATGGCTACTCAGCAGCGGTGGACTGCGAGTATGAAGAGATTTGGAGGTGAGGCTTCAGGCAGTGGTTCCTCTGAGAAGAGGAGATTTATAGCTAGTTCTGGATCTAGTGACTCCAGGAGGAGTGGAGGGTCGTCTGGTATTATTACCAGTACGATGAGTTCTAGATCTGTGAGTGGGGCACCTGTGTGCCAGAGTTGTGGACGCCGACATTTTGGCCAGTGCTACAGGATGGTTGGTCTGTGCTTCAGATGTGGTCAGCCAGGACATAGGATTGCACAGTGTCCACATACTGGATTTGATCGGTGTTCTAAGTTCCGATCAGAGGGCTTTGTCAGACCTGCCAGTTCAGCAGCAGGAAGACCGAGGAATGTTCCTCCACGCCCTGAGGGATTTTCTGGTAGAGGTGGTGGTTCTAGTTCTGTACCACGGAGACCACCTACTGTTCAGAGGGAGCCGAGTAGTTTTGTTGCTTCAGCTCCAGCTCCAATTCAGCCACGAGTTTACAGCCTGAGTCAGCAGGAGGCTCGTGATGCTCCAAATGTTGTGACAGGTACGATTTATATTTCTGATCAGCCCTGTCGTGTTCTGTTTGACTCTGGAGCTAGTCACTCTTTTCTGTCCGAACGACGTTTTGAGGCTTTATGTTTGGATTCCATTTTACTTCCGGTTTCTTTTTCCGTGATTTTGCCGGCTGGAAGTAATTTGATTGCTCAAAAATTTTGTGTTTGTGAGGTTGAGATTGCTGGCAAGAAGTTGAAATCAAGTCTGATTTTATTGCTGATTTCTTCTTATGATGTGATTCTGGGCATGTATTGGTTGAGTCTGTATGAGGCTCAGATTGATTGTCTGAAGAAGCAAGTGAGCTTGCTTATGGCTGGAGAGAGATTTGTATTTTAGGGCTTACGAGGTGTTCTCTCCAGTCTGATTTCTGTGTTGGAGGTGAGCAGAATATGGAAGAAGGGGTGCCCAGTCTTTTTGGCTTCGGTGCGGGATCTGAACCTGGAGGTTGGTTCTATTTCTGAGATCCCAGTGGTACGAGAGTTTGCTGATGTTTTTCCAGAGGAGTTGGTTGGTTTACCTCCGGATAGAGATGTGGAGTTCTCTATCGATATTTTTCCAGGTACCGCTCCGATATCAAAAGCTCTGTACATGATGGCACCGAAAGAACTTTATGAGTTGAAAGTTCAACTTCAAAAGTTGGTTGATAGAGGCTTTGTCCGTCCTAGTGTTTCTCCTTGGGGAGCACCTGTACTGTTTGTGAAGAAGAAGGACGGAACACTTCGTATGTGTGTGGATTACAGAGATTTGAACAAAGTCACGATCAAGAACAAGTATCCTTTGCCTCGGATTGACGACTTATTTGATCAGCTTTCCGGATCTTCGATATTTTCGTAGATTGATTTGCGATCCGGATACTATCAGGTGAAGGTGAAGGAAGCTGATATGGTGAAGACAGCTTTCAGTACTCGGTACGGGCACTACGAGTTCTTGGTTATGCCCTTTGGGGTAACCAATGCGCCTGCGATTTTTATAGATCTGATGAACCGAGTATTCAGGGAGTATTTGGATCAGTTTGTGATCGTCTTCATTGACAATATTCTGGTATATTCTGCTTCTGAGGATGATCATGCCAGACACTTGAGTATTGTGTTGGAGACTCTGAGGCGGCATCAGCTGTATGCTAAGTTCTCCAAGTGCGAATTCTGGCTGAAGAACATCTCTTTTCTGGGGCATGTGGTGAGCGGAGAAGGTATTTCTGTTGATCCCCAGAAGATTCAGGCGGTTGTTGATTGGCCAAGGCCGACTACGGTATTTGAGGTACGTAGTTTCTTGGGCATGGCCGGATATTACAGGAAATTTGTGAAGGTATTTTCACAGCTCTCGACGCCTCTGACGAGACTGACGCAGAAGTCAGTACCTTTTGTTTGGATACCGGAGTGTGAAGCTAGTTTTCAGAGATTGAAGGATTGTCTGACTTCAGCTCCAGTGTTAGCACTTCCTTCAGGTACGGAAGGTTTTCAGGTGTTCAGTGATGCTTCACTGAAAGGTTTGGGATGTGTGCTGATGCAGAATGGAAGGATAATTGCTTATGCCTCTAGATAGTTGAAACCACATGAGAAGAATTACCCGACACATGATTTAGAGTTAGCTGCAGTTGTGTTTGCTTTGAAGATTTGGAGTCATTATCTTGTTTTGATTAAAAAATATATATATATATAGTTATATTTTGAAAATGTATTAATTTTCTTTGGGAATATTTTTAATTTTGAATTTTAAAATTGAACGCGTCATTATGAACAGTATATCACCTCAGGAGATGATCATATCATTCCCTAATGGGTTCAAATTTCAGAATCTAAAATTTATCCGGATTATCGTAGTCAAACTCAAAGGGAGAATCACATTTGACCCCGGAGGATCAAAATGGAATTTAATCAATTATTTGACTACGCTAATTTGGATAAAAAGATCATTAATTTCATAATCAAAATCACGATAGTAATTGATATATCAATCCGAGGAAAGAAATTATCAATCACTATTGATCGTTTGAAAATGACGAAAATGATCGTTGAATTTAAATTTCCCAAAGAGAATTAATTAGAGTTTTTGAAAAATTGGTTTTGAAAATCAATTCTGGGTTTTTAAATCTCCTACGAGCGCAAGCCCTCGTAGTTAATTAGATCATAGGAAATAAGAATTTCATATGAATACTCTCGATTAAAATAGCGGTGTAAATTTTATTTAGATTTTCAAAGCTGGATGTCAAAGGAGGTAAAGGTTGGAAGTTTAAGCGGGATTGGATCAAAATTGAATACTTATTTTCGGAATCAAAGGAAGAAGGGTAAGAGGTGTTTTGAGATTCTGAATTACTTCAGAAACACCTCAGCCTATCCTAAGTGTTGGGCTTGAATTTGATTGAAAGTGATTTAATATTTAAGTGATCAATTTTATTAGAAATTTGGGACTCGATTCCCGAAAATTGAGGTCTTATGGCCCGAGCCAGCCTCAGAACCTAAGTCTAAATTGGGCACTAAAAGTTAGCACCCCGAACCTAGCTAGTGCAATGCGAATCTGGTCTTACCCCGGCCTGGATTGGGGAGCCAGCTAAACCACCTAAACGATTTAAAATTATGAGTCCGGTCAGTTTATGTAGAGTGGTCGGGACGTTATTTAAGAAAGGTATTTGAGAATGGGACTGACATCTAGAGCGGATCCTAAATGGTCCCTTAAACTTATGTTGGATTTGATGCTTAAGCAAATGCAATTAAGGGTTTAAAGGTTTTTTAAATTAGTTGCTAAAATGATGCATGCTAATCGACTCAATTAAAAGATTGAATTTGAATGAATGCTATGAATGAGGACTCCCGGCGGTCCCGGGCTTACTTCTTAAATTCGTTAGAGTTTTTATGTGAGCTTCAAGTTTTTAATTTGATTTAAGTAGAAAAATTTTATTAAGTCCTTAAGAGCCTACGATCGAATTCCAGGTCAAATCAAAGTCGGCATGCAGGTAAAAAGATTAGAAAAGCATGTATCTCTAATGCGCAATCAATTTAAATAAATCAATCAAATTAGATATATCAAATTGAATGTCCGTAGGCAAGTGCCCCTTATTATTACATCACAGAATTTTGCAGAAAATTAAAGTGGCCGGGCACCACTGACTACAACCCGGATTTCTAGTCCTAAGACTCAAGTGACTTTGAGAATGGGTCTTCTCGTTATCCACTTCTTCATCCTTCTACTGCTTCTTGGATCGTCGGGTCCGGATATCCAAATGAAAAGAAACTCCCCCTTGAACGGGGTGTTATCTTTCCTCTTTGGATATTTCAAAGTTATCCTAATTTGGAGCTCCAAATGGAGAGGGACTCTCCCCTGAGGGATGTCCCTTCCTCTTTGGATTCCAAATTGGATGTTACCCCATCTCAAATCACTTGAAATTACAACACAAATCAAATCAAATTTACATTAATCAAAATTGAAAAATCTAGACTTGATCCTGCAGGGTTATCCTAATAATCAACATTTATATATACAGTCCCAAGCAGTTAATATTTGATCTCAAGCAGTTGATATATGAATCTCAAGCAATTAATATATTTGAAATTTAAAATGCTTAACAAATTGCAGTAAATAAATAAACAATCAATCAATTCTAAACTAGCAAACAGCATGCAGTGAAAACTCGGAAACCCGGCACACAGCTGCAAAAAGTAAACACCGGCCTAGCCTAAAACTAGAGTTGGTGCTCCTAGCAAACCATCTATAGTGTGTGAGGTAGGTCGTGTGGTTTGGATATATCCTAAATAGGATCATTAGATTGAAGTTGATTAAGGTTCTGGTTGGTTGAAAGGCTTAAGGGGTTTAAATTTGAGTTTAAGTATTAATGGCTTGAAGTTAATTTTAAAATTGATTATTAATTATTTGTTGAATACCACCTTTGTTTCACACCGAGGCCGTGAAGTTTATTTCACCTTCCTTGGGGCTAAGTTAATAGCCTCGTAGGCCTGGGTTACCCAGTGGTCCCCGATATAATTAAGTGATTTGATTTGATTAAAATTTGAAAGTTAATGAATTTTAATTAAAAGTGTTTGGTTGCTGATTTTTAAAGTTTGTTTCATTTGAGTTTGCCATTAATCGATTCGTGGCGTTGTGCCACCAGGCTCGAGGAACCAGCCTCCTTAGGACACTTAGCCCCGCGAGTAGTCCAGCCGATAAACCAAATTAATGTAGTTGAATTAGAGGTTTTAAAAGGTTAGATAATTAATAATTAATCTATTCTTAAGTTTTAACACCCCTTGAAATCCATTCGTGGCGTTGTGCCACCAGGCTCGAGGAACCAGCCTCCTTAGGACACTTAGCCCCGCAGCCCGGAGTAGTCCAGCCAATAAACTTCATCTTTAGGATGGTTGTTGTGTTTTAAAAGGTTTGTTGAATGTTTTAAACATTAAGTTAACATTTTCTGGAATTTTGGAATAATTTTGAATTTTATGAATTTTTGAATATTTTAATCATTTAATTAAGGGGTTGAAAATTGACTTTTTGATTAAGTTCAAATTCTGGAATGTTTGTATTTTATTAAAATACTAGACCTTACTACGATCAGTTAGAAGGTAAGTACGTTGAAATCGGATTTTTCTGCATTTTATTACGAAGGTTTGAAGTTTTGAACTAGTTTTGACTTAAAGTTGACCGGTTTGTTGACTTTTTGAAATATTACAGATTTCTGGAATTTGATATTTTTAATAAATATTAGACCTTATTAGGAGTTGAATGCAAGTGAGTTTGTTCAATTTTGATTTTTCTTGAATTAGTTATGAAGCTTTGAAGTTTAAGGTATTTAATGAATTATTGAAAATCCTTAATTAAAGGCCCCCTTCTTGTGATTTTGCTCCAAATGAGGTCCCCACTCCTTGAAATCAGCTCCAAAGGTCAGGAATGACCTAAGGAGAGATTCCCAAGTGTTTGGGACATTTTTGGAATTTTTAATATTTTTTAATTAATTATATTAATTAAATATTCAATTTTATTTAAAATTTAATTAAGGTTTAATTTGTTGTCAAATCAAAGGGCTTTCAATTTTCTTTTATTAAGGTTTGAATTCTGGTTAGTTAGAGGTCTTAAGCATATTTTTTGAGTTTAATATTGATTTATTACATTTTTTTGGAAGGTTTAAAGGCTTAATTAAGGCTTAAACTTAGGAAAATTAATTAGGGGCCTTAATCATTTCAAAAATCAGTGAAATTTTTTCCTAAGGCTGAGAGTGTCACTAAGTTTAAGTGGTTCAAATTTCAAGTTCAAGTGAAGTACATCCTATTCACAATAAATTTTCTAAATTCTCTAATAAAAGTCCTTAATTTTTGTCCTTAATTGTGTCACTAGGTTCACTAGGTTTGAATCAAGATTTTCACTAACCCTTGACTAAGCATGAAATGAACACACAATAGCAACCAATTCCTAGATCTAAGAGAGCCTTAGACTAAGTGCAAGTGTGTGCTTCCTAAACATGCCAATAAATAACAAAGATATTAGTGAATAATCAAATCATGATTATTCACTAATCAAATCCCCATTAATTCAATTCAAGTATGCTTAATCTAGATTTAAAACCTCAAAGAATCTCTCAAAAGCAAAGATTTAAATTCATATAGTTTTTAAAATAGGTTTTAAAATAGACCTATATACGTATATATATAAAGATAAACTTATATATACATAAATATATATTTTAAAATAAGATAATTAAAAATATTATCAAAATTATTTTAAAATATCAATGAGAGATCCTCTGAATTTAATTAAAATATTTTGAAATTAAGGCTTTGATTTTTTTAAAAATATTTAATTTAATATTTAAATATAAAAAAAACTTAACTAATTAAATAGTTTAATATTTAAGGAATCTCAAATCTTTTAAAATATATTAAAGTTTAATTAAAAAAATTATATATATTAAAATATATATATATAATTTATATATTTCCCTAACCTGAAATAAATTTCAAAATAAGTTATTTTGAAATTATTAAATCAATTTGATTTATTTTAATTAATTACTAATTAAAATATCAAATTTTAAATATTCCAAAATTATTTAAAATCTATTAAATATTTTAAAGTAATTTTAATTTTATTTAAAAGGTCTTGAAATTCTGAGAATTTTGATATATAATACTTAATTTTCTGAAAAGTATTTAATTTTTAATGTTTTATTAAAGTTTCTGGTAATTAAAAGGTTTTAATTTTAATTAAAACCCTTTAATTAAACCGGCAGCCAATCATTGAGACAGGTGGCGCGTTTTGGTTCGGCCAGCCAAAACGCGGAGCCACGTGGCGGGCGTTGGATCGAACGCGTGGCGGCGGCGCTGGGTCCACGCGGTTTCACTCAAACCAGTCAGCAATTGCTAACAGCCGTCAGATCCCCATATGATGGAATGGACGACTCAGATCAAATCCCGCTATCTGATCTCGCGGGGAGAGATCAGACGGCGGGATCTCGATCCCGCGGCTCTGAATCAAGGGCCCAGATGCGGCCGGACCAGAGAAACGCCGTTGGATCAAAAGCCTGGTTCGAAAATGCCGTGGGATAGCTTGATCTGGGCCGTTGATCGCGTGATCAACGGCCTAGAAACGTGCAGATCATGCACGTCCCGAGCCCAAAGTCCGGATCAAATAAAATGACTCGTTCTTTCGATTTACTGAAGCAAATGATTTGAAATTTTAAATTTAGATTACCCTAATGAAGAGCATTAATGGGGATATATTATGAAGGTATTAAAATGGTTTATTCAAAAGCTAATTAAAGCTAAGTGTATTAAACTAGGGTTTCGATTTTACCTCGATTGGATTGACGGATTTTGATGCTTTAGGGCTCGTTGAACTTGTTGATCGTCCTAGATCATTTCTCCAGAAGACTCCAAGGGCTGAAGAGGTCTGGATCTCGAGCTATCAACCTGGGACGGTCTTCAAGCTCGGTTTGGCCGGAATCTCACCGCCGGCCACCGTAAACCACCGGGTTTTGGGTGGGGAAACGTCAAGGAAGATCCCTAGAGCCAAAACGAAAAGTGATATCGTTTGGAGAGCTTGAGTATGGAGAGAGAGAGCTGGGTGTTGAATGACGGCTCATTTCCTAGGGTTTTCCCTATTCAAAACTCTCCAGCTTGAATGGACGGTCCTGATCGACTAGAGGGCATTCTAGGATGCTTCCATGTGGCCTGGAGTAGCTGGAAAGGCTGGGAGAAGGACAGTGAGGTGGAAAGCCTCTCTTGGTCCCCACTTGAGCACATGAAATGATTTGGGGCCATTGGATTTAGATCCAAAGGCTGGGAGGGGTTCTAGGAATGTTCTAGAGAGCACCTAAATAGATGGAAAGATTTGGATAAGGATAGATTAGGTTTAAGAGGGGTTTTGACCAAGTTTGACCCCTCTTAATCCTTGATTTGACTGTTTGACTGGTCCAATGCCACTTGGACTGGTGAGGTGGCAAGGAGGAAACCCTTGAGTGCTGGTTGAGAGAGTTTGGAGAGGGTTTGAGGTCTAAAGATTGAAGCTTAAGCGTATGGAAGAGAGTTTGAGTTGATTTAACCAAGTAAAATGGGTTTGATCAAGTCAAGGTAAGGGTGATTTGACTTCAAAATGATTTGAAAATATTTGAATTGGTATTTGAGATGAATTTGAATGTTCAAAGGACTTGATTTGTTCAAATGGGTTTGAATAACCCACTTAGACTCTTAAGGAAATCCTAGGTCAAACTAGGTTGACTGGTCAACTAGGTTGACCTAAGAGGTGGGTCCAGGCTGGGCAAATTTAAAATGATATTTGAAGACTGGTAGAGGTGTTTTCGAGGATTGAATGGTTCATTCTGAGTCAAAAGGGCTTAATGGGCCCTTAATGGGCCCTTAAGCCAAAATTGGTTGACCTGGTCAACCGACTGGGTTCAGGGTCTGGAAATGGGTCCGACAGGTTTTAAATGACGCTCCAAGACTAATGGAGGTGGTTTCATGGCCTGGGGAGGTCATTTGGGCCAAAACACCCATTTGGACCCTTAAGGGGTCATTTGGGTCAACTAAGTTGACTTGGTCAACCAAGTTGACCCAGGACTTGGAAATGGGTCCAACAAGTTTGGTTTGATATTTGAAACTTGCTGGAGGTGGTTGCGTTCAATTCGGAGTTCATTTGGTTTGAAATCACCATTTGAGCCCCTTAGGGGTATTTTGGTCATTTTGACCCCTGGTCGACTAGGGGTCAAAGTGGGTCAACCAAAGTGCAGTTTACTGTTCAGTGAGTCATAATTAAGGGTCTGGAAGTAATTAGAGGCTTTGGAGAGGGCTCTAAGGTCAAAATCCACTGGATGGCAGATCCAGTGGCACAGGCCGTAAATATTTGAAGGTTTTGCAGCCTATGGATTTTGATTAAGTTTCTGGGGTTAAAGACCTCAGAATGGGCTCAAATTTGGAGGGTTTCCTCCATAGACATGTCCCATCAGTATGCAACTGACAGACTCTGAATTGGAGGTCAATTGATTGATTTTGAAGTGTTTGAAAATTTGCTGAAAAAGGCTTTAAGACAATACCTTTTGGCTTTTGGTTTTGAGTCTAAATTTTTTGAATTTGATCTGGATTTGATTGAAATTTGAATTGAATTAAGGTCTGGATTGACTTGAGATCTAAATTGATCCTAAGGTCTGGAGTCTAGAAGAGTTCTAGGGTCTAAAGTCTAGAAGGCTCCTAGAGTCTGGATTGATCTGGAGATTGAATTGATCTGGGGTCAGGATTGGCCCAAGTGACCTCATACAAAAATGAGGTCAACATATCTGTATGGCGTCAGATGTGAGATTTTCATTGATCACAAGAGCCTGAAGTATATTTTCACTCAAAAGAATTTGAACTTGAGGCAGAGAAGATGACTCGAGTTGATCAAGGATTATGATATGACCATTCAGTATCAGCCTGGTAAGGCTAATGTGGTAGCAGATGCTTTGAGCAGGAAGTCTTCTGGATTATCAGGTTTGCAGCTTACTTTTGATGATTTCCTGATTCGTGATATGGAGCGCTTGCAGTTGGAGGTGATTTCCTCCAGTGATGTGGATTTGGCTCAGATGAGCATTCAGTCTTCTTTGGAAGCAAGGATTCAGGAAGCCCAGAAGTCAGATTCTGATTATTCAAAGTTGATTGCTCAGATTGGATCTGGTAAGACTCCTGAACTTTGAATTTCTGATTCTGGTGCTATTTTCTGTAAGAACAGGTTGTGGGTACCTGTGTTTAGGGATTTGAGGCAGGAAATTTTATATGAATCTCATCATTCAGGCTACACTGTGCATCCAGGCGGTAGTAAGATGTATGCTGACATGAAGCTTTTGTTCTGGTGGCCTGGAATGAAGCAGGATGTAGTTGAGTTTGTGTCGAGATGCGAGGCCTGTAAGTTGGTGAAGGTAGAGCATCAGCGACCAGGTGGACTGTTGCAGTCGTTGCCTATCCCTGAGTGGAAGTGGGAGGAGGTAACAATGGACTTTACGATGGGTTTTCCTCGATCTAGACAAGGGCACGATGCCATTTGGGTGGTTGTAGATCGACTGACAAGTCCGCCCATTTTCTTCCGATCAGGCAGATCGATCCGGTGGATCGTTTGGCACAGATATATGTGAAGGAGATAGTCAGATTGCACGGTGTGCCTCGAGTGATAGTTTCTGACCGAGACGGACGATTTACTTCCAGACTATGGAAGGGCATTCAGCAAGGCTTGGGTACGAAACTGCATTTTAGTACAACCTTTCATTCTCAGACAGACGGACAGTTCAAAAGGACTATTCAGGTGCTGGAAGATCTGTTGAGGCTTTGTGTTCTGGACTTCGGCGGAGGCTGGGAAGATCATATCCCTTTGATTGAGTTTGCTTATAACAACAGTTTTCAGTCCAGTATCGGTATGGCACCGTACGAGGCTCTGTATGGCAGGAAATGCCGTACTCCTTTGACTCTGACTGAGGTCAGAGATAGACAGGAACTGGGTGCCACTTTCTTTGAGGAAACTGTTAAGAAGCTCAGTTTGATAAAAGAAAGATTGAAAGCTGCTCAAGATCGACAGCAGAAGTATTACAATCAGAAGCACAGATTTGTTGAGTTTCAGATTGGTGACTTTGTGTATGTCAAAGTCAGTCCGATGAAGGGTGTGAGCAGATTTGGTCAGGTGAGCAAGCTTAGTCCAAGGTATGTTGGACCTTTTGAAATCCTAGAAAGGATTGAAAAATCTGCTTACAGACTGTTGCTTTTTGATTCGATGCCTGACGTGCATAACGTGTTTCACGTATCCACTTTGAGGAAGTGGGTATCTGACTCTAGGAAGAAGCTGTCAGCTGAAGAGGTTGAGATTCAGGAGAATCTGGCGTACAAGGAAGAGCCAGAGTTGATTTTGGCGTACGACGTCCGAAAGCTACGAAGTAAACAGATTCCGATGGTTAAAGTCCAGTGGAAACACCGTACTGCACGGGAAGCCACTTGGGAGAAGGAGTCTAACATGAGACAGTTGTACCCATACTTGTTCTGACGCCGTTTGGATTGGACAATGTCGAAGACGACATTTTTCAGAAGTTGGGGAGATTGTAAAGGCCATTTTGCTCCCAGGTTCGTCCGGGACAAAATTGGATCGTCCGGGATAATCGGTACAGGTTATACAGGAAAGCATGTTTGACTGAATGGTTCGTCTGGACGAAAATTTTCTAGACCCGATCATCTAGGGACGATAATTAATTTCGTCGGGACGAAAATTTTCCAGAGCCAAGTCGTCCGTAACGGTAATTAATTTCGTCTGGACGAAATTTGTCCAGAACATAGATCGTCCGGGACAAAGTTGCGATCGTCCGGGACGATCAGTCTGGATATATATATAAATGAGATATTTTGAAGAGAGAGAAAAGCCCATGAGAGAGAAAAAAGAAGAAAAAGAGAATTTTTGAGCGACGCCGGTCCGTTTTCGTCCGTTGTGACAGTTCAAGAAATTGTTATACGCAAGGTAAGGCACAATCTGTCTTTCTCAATTTTCAGAACCGTCGTATTTGGCGGTATTATCTGTCCGGAATTGATTTTTGTTAGTGATTTTCGTCCGTATTTCCCGTCTGGTTCATTTTTTACCGCGCTATTTTCCATATGTTGTTGACGCGCCGAGTGTGCACATTTTGATTATTTTCTGGAGATTTTTGTCCGGGTAGTTTTAATTTGACGACGTTTTCCGTCGACTGTATTTTTCTGTGTAGTCTAAAATTGTCTAAGCAATAGAATTAAAGTCTTGCAATGTTGTTATCTATATTATGTGCAAATTTGGTATTCTGTGATTTTTCAGGAAAATTGTGTAAATTCCGTATACAGCCGTTGTGCTACCCGATTTTCGTGTGATTTCTGATTTTGTCCGGATTTCTTCTGAATTGATATGCTATTTGTATATGCTATAAAAAGGGAGTTATAAGTGGCTCAGATCCTAAGAGATTTGGTTAGTGTCTGGGAAATCTGAAATGAGCTCAATCTGAAATCTGAAATCAGTTCTGTTCCGGATCTGATAAATCTGTTCTGGTGCTATAAGCACATCTGTCTGGTGCCGTGAGCACAAAGGGAGACATAAGGGGCCGGAATCCATAGAGATTCTGCCAATGTCAGGGAATTTAGCTATTAATTAAATAATAACTAATATCTGATTTGAAAGGACTTCTGATTTCCGTATCTGTTCTGTAAGCAAGTCTGATTGTGATTTGATATATGTTTGTATCTGTTCTGATTTGATATGTTTCGTTCTGATCTGCATGATTTTGATATCTGTTTGATTCTGTTCTGGTTTCTGTACAGAATTGGTTTGAAGTGTTTGGTTTTGGATTCTGAAAGTTTTGATTGGAGGTTTGTCGCTTTGTTGACCTGTTGAGCTCACCCTTGTTTTCTGGTGGTTTTCAAGTTCTGGGAAAGGGAAGGAGGTCTTGGACTAGAGTTCAGAGTCTGATCTGTAGGTATTGTTTTGTACTTTTGATTTTTGTACAGACATGGCTCTTCTTCTCTGTTTCTTTCTATCTGAGCCATGGTCTGTAGTTGTAGATGATTGTTTTGAGGAAAAGAAAGAAAAATATATATAATTTGTTCCGCTGCATTTGATGTTTCATAGTGGCTCTGTGTGTCTGTTTTTGAGTTGAAATGTTTGGAAGAATCAGTTCTGAAGCAAATTCCAAAGCCAGATCCTAGTTAGTTGGTAGGTTTGGTTGGTCGCGGCCCGGTGCAAGCAGGATCCGTCTCGGGTCGGGTCGTGACACTTCTACTACGGTCTTTCGGACTCATGTCTCCTACCGACTATAATCCTTTTGACCTCCATCACTAGATAATGGTCATTCTAACCCTGGTCTCATGCATACTATGGTCTTTTAGACCCCTATCTCCTGTCGATTATGATCCTTCCGACCTCCATCACCAGACAACGATCTTTCTGACTCAGGTTCCTTTTTTTCGAGAATATCCCAACATCAGGGCCAGTGCATCTCTTCAATTGGTACGATGTCTTTTTTTCCCTTTTTCATACATACGATGGTTGGCCGCTGCTAGGATCCCTTCATTAGCTCTCTACTCCTTAGTTGTCGGATGCCTTTTTGGATCTTCCTTGGCTATTAACGGAACCTGAGAAGCGGATGAATAATCATCTGCTTCCGGAAGAAATTGAAGAATTTCTTGGGAATCCTACAAGATTAATTCGTTCTTTTTTCGGTCAGAACTTCATCTGGGTTCGAATCCTACTGAGAGGTCCACTCCTACAAACTACGGTCTTTCAAACCCCAGACTCGTGCCAACTATTGCTCTGCCAACCAAATAAACATGTCTATGTTGATTATTATAACCCCCACCATGTAATGTGCTCTATATGACATACATTTGTGGTATCAAGCCAAGGCCTTCTCCCAAGGAAGGGCCTCATTTGTAATAGAATGCAAATACTAGTAGATTAATTCAAACTGGGCCAAAGCCCTGTGGTTTTGCCCCTTTTTAGGGGTTTTCACATAAAAAATCTGGTGTCTTTTATGAATGTTACACCCTCTCTTTTATCTAATTGCATGTTGGATCTTTGTGCAATGCTAAAACATTAAATTTCATATTTCTGTACCGCAACAAATACTCCAGGACGCAACAAAGATTATATAACATTTTAAAATATATATATATAAATTTTATCAATAGTTGATATTTGAATTCCACCTATAATTTTAAATGTTTTTTTTATCCTCAATAATCTTGCGTAATTGATATATAATAAAAAAATTAATCTTGATTGGACACAAATCTCAAAGCAAAATTAAGTTGGAAACTTTCAAAATTAAATTCGAGACCATCCGAGCTTCGATTTCTACAAACTTATAATTGAACTAAACATCTCAAAAATATAAACGCAAATTAAACCCAATTTGGGCCCAACGAGTCCAAATTGAAGACTCGAACCACATTCAGAAAGTTTAAACCATAAATTGGCTGATTAATTGATTTACAAATGTGACATGCTTATAGTAGAATATGAGCGAATCCACGTGACGAATCTAACGAGCCCAAAATCATTGAATTCTGATATAATTAAGACACTCAAATCCATAATAAACAGTTTACAATCATGGGAGTTGATATCATTTATTCATTCAAAACACTCCTAACCTGCCCTTGATTTTATCCATATTTAATGGTCATGATACACCTAAAAAAATTACAAATAGACCCCTCAAAGGGGGCTTAAAAAAGGAAGAGAAAAGAATAGAGAGAGAAACTAGAGTTCTCTTGTCACCATACTCCTCCTCGACTATCCCTAGACCACCATCAGACCAACAACAGTCGTAGGATCACCAACTGACGTCGAGCCATCACCGGATCACTAGACATCGTTGAATTTCTGCTCGGCCACCAACCATCGTCGGACTTCTGCCTAGCTATCAATCCACAACGGACTTTTGCCCAACTTTCCAAACTATTGTAATTTCACCATCCTTAGGTCAATCTTTCTAACCTAGTTAAACAATAGTAGGATCATTTTAACTAAGCGTGACCCCGTGATTTTTTCATTTTCCAAAAACTTTCACGTAAAAATTCTGGTGTCTTTATTATTTCTGTTTGTGAGCTAGATACTCATACAACACTAAGACACACAATTTTTCCTACTTTGCCGTCACATATATTCCAGCCCGCAACAATAATATTTTTAATTTAAACAAATTATTATCATTAAATTTAATTAGGATGAATTTAAAAATCTTTAATTTTATTATGAAATAATTCTAGCTCTATACTATATTTATTTCAATAAAAATTAATATTTTTTAAAAATTCAATCTAATTAAATTATGATAAATTCAAAATTCATTAAATTTATTTTGAAATAACTCTATATTTCCTTCTTTTTTATCAAAAAAAAAAATTGTCCTTACTAATATAACATAATATTTTAATTTACACCAATTAGAAAGAAAATTAAAATAGTTTAAATTTATTTTCAATAATTTATAATTTTAAATAAATTCAAAATTTAAAAAATAAATTCCTAAAATTTAAAATAACATAAAATAAATTAAACTAGGATGATATTGATAATTTCCTCACCTAATTTTAAAATTGATTCAATTCGCCTATCCCTTTCAAGCAAAACAAGTATGGAGCGATACACTTTCACCAGAAATATCCAAAGAAAGGGACGTCGGAGTGATAGGGGTGTCTAGGTTCTCTTAACATCCCTTATTTTTTTTTTTTTTAATAATTTAGAAGCCGGAAAAGCCAATGGAATATCACATTAAATTAATGACACATGTATGAAGCCCCACGACAAACCTTGCGTCTTTTTTTTTTTCCTTTTTTTTTTTTTAAATTTTTTTTGCATGATTTCTTAAGCCACCTTTTCAACATGGGACTTTGTTATCTCCACCCTTTATTTATTTATTTATTTTTTTTTTTACTTTTTTTTTATTTTATCATAAAAATGATATCATTTTGTTGAGTTGGAATTTTGATGTAAAATACAAATTTAAAATCATTATGTTGATATATAGCGAAAATCATCACCATATCGCTAGTTGTGCCATGGAGTCAAAGACTTGGGATCGAACTTCTTGGTCATTGGTTTCACTTTTATTAGGAGAAAGATCGATCAATTCGCCAATGAACTCTTGAAGAGAACTATATTACCTCAAGATTTCTCTTACTTTGACTTTTAAAACTAGTGGATAATTAAACCACCACTTGGGCTATTGACCTTAATCGCTTGTTGACTGTTGGCGGCCCAATCTCCTATCTCTTTTTTTTTTAAGAGGCACTGCTCCAACCACTTCCATTCAGCACTAGTCTTTAATTTATCTAATATTCTATGCTTTTTGGTGATTAGTTCTAAGCACCTCACGATCTAATGTGAAATAACATTATTGCATTTTCCTCGCCACCATATGAGAGAAAATTCCACACATTAAAGTTCTTTACATTATATCAACATTTTCTCTGCTCTTAAGAGAAAAAACAAACATTCATAATTTAATTATTTTGATTGCGATATGAAAACCAAAATTTTTTCTTTTTAAATTTTAATAGTCTTTTATATCTCCCATGCATTATAGTTACATTTGTGATTGTCTTGATCATCATTTGAAACCAAATAAATAAATAAATTTTCTCTTTACATACACCACCAACAAAAGCAACAACAACATCAAGCCTTTATCCCACTACGTGGGGTCGGCTACATGAATCCTTTTTCTCCATTGTGTCATATTAAAAGTCAAATTCTCATTTAAATCTAATAAAGAAATGTCATTCCTAATATTTTATAACCAAGTCTTTTTAGGTCTACCACTACCTTTCTTAACATAAGTCAAATCTAATACCTCTACTCTCCTAACCGGGTCATCGCAAGGCCGCCATTTTATGTGACCAAACCATCTAAGGCGACTTTCTCAAATCTTATCTTCTACTGGAGCTACTCCAACCTTTTCACGTATATGCTCATTTCGTATCCTATCTCTAAGGGTAAAACCACTCATCCACCTGAGCATCCTCATCTCTGCCACACTTAACTTAGTATTATGCTTTTCTTTTAAAGGCCAACATTCGGCCCCATAAAGCATTGCAGGCCTCACTACCATCTTATAGAATTTTCCCTTAAGTTTGAGGGGTACATTTCTATCACATAACAAGCCCGATGCATTCCTCCACTTCAACCATCCAACCTGAATTCTGCTGATAACATCCCCATCTATTTCACCATCACTCTGAACAATAGATCCAAGATATCTAAAACGTGTACTCTTATTAATGACTTGATCGCCCAAAGTCGCAATCCCCTCACTAGGTCTATTACTACTAAAATTACACTCCATATATACCATTTTAGATCTATTCAAGCGAAAACCTTTAGACTCTAAGGTTGACCTCCATAATTCAAGTTTACCTTCAACTCCCTCTCTAGTCTTATCAACAAGAAGAATATCATCAGCAAAAAACATACACCAAGGTACATCCTCTTGCAAATGTCTAGTGAGAACATCCATGACTAAAGCAAAAAGATATGGGCTTAAGGCTGATCATTGATGTAACCCAACCGAAATAGGGAAATACTTGGTCAATCCACCTTGTGTTTGAACACAAGTAATAGCTCTTGCATACATATCTTTAATGATTTGAATATAAGCACTATTGACTCCTTTCTTTTCAAGAACTCTCCATAGCACTTCTCTTGGAACTTTATCATATGCTTTTTTCTAAATCAATAAATATCATATGTAGATCCTCTTTATTTTCTATATATTTCTCCATCAAACCTCGTAATAAATGTATGGCTTCCATAGTCGGCCTACCCGGCATGAATCCAAATTGTTTGTTGGTGTATGTAAAGAGATGAATCAATAAAAATGCAAAAAAGTATTTCAGATAATTTTATCTCCAATATTATTTTTATATAAATTTATTTTGAAATCAAGATTTGCTCATATTAATTTTCGATCTTTATTCTCAAAAGTACAAAAAAAAAACTCTCAATAATTCCAAGTCATTTTTTAATTTATTGAGTAATTTTAAATCTCATATTATTATACTAAAAATATACTGCTAATCTTGATCTCTTGATAGGAAGCTTTGATTATCAATTAAAAGATTTTAAATTTATAGTGGTGAGGGTGAATTTTATTTAATTGATCTAAATATTAAAAAATAAAAAATAAATAAATATTATATACCTAATAGCTATGGTATCAATTTTAATAGTTTTAAAGATCATTTGAGCTCACTAAAAACAAAATAGCTAAACCCCCTTTCGAGATTAGTGCATTTAGACCTACCGTACGGACAGTTGATTGTTATTATTATTTTATTTACTTTAAAAAATTATAAAAAAAAGTAATTTGGGTGGGGGTGGCAGTGGGTGGGGCGGGCGGTAATTACAAACCAGTGTAGGTTTGGGAGAATTCGGAGTGAAAATAACAAAGCTTTTTGTTCATCCTTTCGGAACCTTTTTATCTCACATTCATTGTATTTTTCTCTTCAGCTGCGTCTCGTACCCTCCGCTGCTGCCTCCTTGGCTTGGCTGTCGCTGCCCACTGGATCAAAGCTCGAAAAGACCAGACTCTTCCACAACCTTCTTATCCATTTGAACGTGGAAATGGAATGCGGTGAAAGGGCGGACAACTGAGGATCAGTTCCTCGATTTTCTCGATCCGAAAGAGACGAGGAAAGAGCGAACCTGCTGGATTGCCTTTATTTGGATTCTTTTTCTTTTTTTGTTTTGATTAAAATGAGATCGAGCCGACGGTTAGAGAGGGAGGTGTTGGAGAAGTGGATTCACAGGTACTGATTTTCGTCCCCGTGACGGATCTTTAAGGATGTGGGCGATCTGGATTTTGGTAGTACGATCGTTTTGTCTTGAAGGTGTTTGTTCTTGCCAGTTGGTAGTTTTGGGATTAGTTGGTGTCTTTTTACCTGTTCTTAGATCTTAATAATGGGCTTTTGAGCATTTATTGTGTATTTCATGCCGATCCCGATCATTTGGTTTGTAAATGTTTGATATCCAGTGCTGCTTTTAGCGAAGTGTTTCTTCTAACTCGCTTTCTTTGCTTAGCTCAATTTTTACGGGCAAGAGATGTTTTTGAAAACGCGATTCTGGAATTTAGAATTGGATAGTTGGTTTTTCGGTCGATGCTACTAATCACGTTAACAGTGGAAGAGCCGGGGCTCATTAACTGTATGATCTTTTTTTTTTCTTCGTTAAATCTTCTGCTGCTAGGTGTTTTCTTTTCCCCTCTAGTTATTTTTTGCTAAGTATCTTTTTAAATTGGATTTAGGGCTCACGAAGGTGACTTGAAGGCAAGGAGTTAGGTATTTATCTTTTGGAGGAGTCCCTATTGATTTTGGATATTTAGTAGTTATTTTACAGAAATGGATTGAATGAAGTTCCCTCCGATCAAATGTTGAGAGCATTGTGCCATGGTTTGCTGTTTATGTTACTTATGCTTTCTGCTTCGGCCATTGAGATTGGATATCCTCGCTGCAATTGTGATATTGACGGTTTCTTGACCGCTGAAGGCATCCTTCAATGCCAGAAAGTAAGCGACTTCTTGATTGCGGCTGCATACTTTTCCATACCTCTTGAGCTCTTATATTTTGCAACATGCTCGGATCTATTCCCTTTCAAATGGATCGTCTTCCAGTTCGGGGCCTTCATAGTACTTTGCGGACTTACCCACCTGCTCAATGTGTTTACATACGAACCTCACTCATTTCTATTGATGTTGAGCCTCACGATATCCAAGCTCTTCACTGCACTGGTCTCTTTTGCGACTGCAATAACTCTCTTAACTTTGATCCCTCAGCTTTTGAGAGTGAAGGTGAGGGAGAATTTTCTGAGAATAAAAGCCAGGGAACTGGACAGGGAGGTTGTATTGATGAAGAGGCAAGAAGAGGCGAGTTGGCATGTGAGAATGCTAACTCAGGAGATTCGGAAGTCCCTTGATCGGCATACTATCCTCTACACAACTTTGGTTGAGCTTTCAAAAACCTTGGGGCTGCAGAATTGTGCAGTTTGGATGCCTGATGAAGGTAGGAAGGTGATGAACTTGACTCATGAGTTGAGACAAAGACGCTATGAGCAATCAATTCCCCTTGATGATCAGGATGTAGTAGAAGTTAATGAATCAAAGGGTGTAAGAATACTTAGACCCGATTCTCTGCTAGCATTGGCAAGCAGTGGGGGAGATCCTGAGCCAGGACCTATTGCTGCAATTAGGATGCCGATGCTGAAGGTGTCCAATTTCAAGGGTGGGACACCAGAGCTAGTCCAAGCCTCTTATGCTATATTGGTCCTAGTTCTCCCTAGAGCTGAATCTAGGATTTGGAGCTGTCATGAGCTAGAGATTATTGAAGTAGTTGCTGATCAAGTTGCTGTTGCTCTTTCACATGCTGCTGTGTTGGAAGAGTCACAGTTAATGAGGGATAAACTTGCTGAACAGAATAGGGATTTGCTGCAAGAGAAGCAGAATGCCTTGATGGCAAGTGAAGCAAGAAATTCTTTCCAAAGGGTCATGAGCCAGGGAATGAGAAGGCCAATACACTCCATTTTGGGACTGTTATCTATGATGCAACAGGAAAAAATGAGTTCTGAGCAAAAACTTATCATCAACACTATCACAAAAACCAGTGGTGTTGTTTCAACTTTGATTACCGATGCAATGGAAATATCTAATATCGACAGCGAGAGGTTGACTTTGGAGATGAAATCTTTTCATTTGCATTCTATGATCAAAGAGGCTGCTAGCGTTGCTAGGTGTCTTTGTGATTGTAGAGGATTTGGTTTTGGTGTTCAGGTTGATAATGCTGTGCCTGATAGAGTTGTTGGTGATGAGAAGAGAATCTTTCATGTTATACTCCATGTGATTGATAAATTGTTAAGTGGTTATGATGATGGATTTGTTAGTTTCCAAGTTCATTACTCTAGTGAGGCCCAAGACAGTCAAGATCAGGAATGGATCATATGGAAATCAAACTTTCCAGGTGTTTCTGTAAAGTTTGAGATTGGGATCAGAACACCTGACTGTAGTGACTCAAGTACATCTGTTCCACAAGCTTGGAGACTGAATGCTGAATGCTATGACATGGGCCTGAGTTTCAATATGTGCAAAAAACTTGTGCAGGTAAGCATGTTTAAATCCTAACTTTCTAGATTAAACATCAAAGTCAATGAATTCATTATGCGGACGTGGAACTTTAAGTTTCTTCTACTTTAGACAAAATTAATTTTCTTGTAATATTGGTATTAGATATTGCAATACTTTAAAGTTTTAATTCAAGCTATTTTGCATAGGTAAGAATTATCTCTTGATAGAGTGTGGCTATAATTTATGTGAAATTTGTTTCTGTAAATTTCATCTAATTTTTAAACTTGATGTAAAGTTCCCCTTAGTAGATTCCAAAGATTTTAAAATTTTTATAAACTTTTCTTAACATATGGTGATATCGGTTTATTGGTAAGATCTATAATAAATATTTAGGTTTTTTTACCCCTCATAAACCCACCAAGTCTCTTGTTGTGTGACATTTTTCCATGTTGATGTAGTGTGACACATCTTGAAAACTTCAACTATTAAGCAAGCAATTAAAACAAGAAGTTAACACCTTCTCAAAGATAAAACGCCATTCATCCAAGCCTCCAATTCTAAAATTATAACTAATTTATATAACTTTTCTTAATGTATGGGTTTATGGGTAAGATCTATAATAAATATTTTAATTTTTGCTTTCATTGAATACAAAATGAGCATATACGTGAAAAGGTTGGAGTAGCTCCAGTGGAAGATAAGATTAGAGAGAGTTGCCTTAGATGATTTGACTACATTATACGGAGGCCTTCTGATGACCCTATTAGAAAAGTTGAGGTATTAGATTTGATTTATGTTAAGATAGGTAGAGATAGACCTAAAAAGGCTTGGTTAGAAAATATTAGAAATGATTTGTCTTTATTAGATTTAAATGAGAAATTGACTTTTAACAGGACACAATGACGAAAAAGGATTCATGTAGCCGACCACACGTAGTGGGACAAAGGTTTGATGTTGTTGTTGTTGTTGTTTCATAAAGCTTCTTTTTGCATGACATCCTTCCATGTTGATGGAGTGTGCCACATCCTTTAAATTTCAACTATTAAGCTAATCATTTAAACAAGCAGTTAATACCTTCTTGAAGACAAAAGGCCATTGGCACAAGCCTCCATTTCTAAAATTAATATTGTGCTATTGAGAATTTTTGTTAATCCAATCAAGGGAGTGAATTTTACTAAACCCTTAAAGTTTGGCTTGATGATGGACAAGGCATGGGCTATCTTGGCTATAAGCTCTTCAAAGCTTAAGTATGCAAAGAATGGGATTTGTAAGATCAATCGAATAAGTAAAAAAAAAAAAAAAATTGACTCCCCAACTTAATAGTTCTAGCAGGGAGGAATGATTGATGCGAACTTCGCTCAAATCAATTAGATGAGATGTTGCAATGTGTACTTCATAATTTAAGCCATGATAAAATATTGATGGGAATACATTGCAAAGTGAGATTTAATGATCCATCCATATTAGGTTTGGAGCTAAAACAAACTTATTCTCAATGAGTTGAGTTGGGTTTAGGGATGTAAACAATTTGAGTGGAGGTTGAGTTATCCTTTGCTTGAGCTTGAGGTTGATTAATTAATCGAGTTTGAGCTCGATCTCAAGTTTCATTCTATAAGTTTGAGTCGGCTCATGATGCTACTCATTTATTATGAAAGAGGAAAGTAGTTATGGTTTAAGCATTATTATAATAAAAAATTAAAAAAAAAGAGAAATTAAAAGAGAAATAATAAAAATCATGGGGTATAAGAAAGCGAGATATAATTTTTAAATATTTTTAACAACTTCATATTTAAACTCCTTAATGCTAATATAGTATAATGTATTTTACTTTAATATTTTTTAAACAAGTCACGTAACGAGCTAATGAGACGAGTCTAATTTGGCTCAAGTTTGACTTGTTAGCTCATCAAACCCAATTTACGAGCCATTTATCAAGCTTAAGCTTGAGCTATATTGTTTCATTCACACCCCTTGTTGGGTTGACTTAATTTGATCCTAGCAAAACCCTAGTCCAGGGTTTTTCTTCGTGAATGAGTGTAGGGAAGGGTAGGCAATAATGACCACCTTACCTTAAGGTTGATGGACCCTTGACTGATGGTGCCACAAAGCCCTTCTAAACTTACCATTAGAAAGAAGGTGGCAAAAATCAAGGGAGCAATAGTTTAGGAAAGGAGAGTATGATGTATGTGTGTAGAAATTTCATAAATGATGAGTGGCAACCTAAGAAAAAATTGTTAACATTGGAGGTTGCTATACCAAGTGAACAAGAAATCAACGTTACTGACCCAACACTATAATTGTGGTCTGAGCTCTTAAGTGAGATAGGACATTTATTATAGGGAGGAAACACAACAACTCACCTCACCCAAATTTTTATGGTTGGAGGTGGGTTGAATTTTCATTGTTGGAGTTGGGTTGCTAGTCCACATTGGGATTGTGATAGGAAACACTTGTAGATCTCAAGTATTTCCTATCAATCTTCGGAAAATAGTGAGAATTCTCCACCAAAATCCACACAAAAACAGGAAAACAGTAGATAATTTGTATTATTTGATGAAATAGAAACGAAAAATAGCAAGATAAAGTTGATCCTCAATTCGAGAGGATGATCGATCACTCCTAAATCTCTAGACGCCCTAGAGCCCAAAGGAAAACTTAAATGTAAGATATCTCAAATTTCAACCAAATTCAAGATGCCCTAACCCTAAGAAAACAGACTATTCAATGCAAACAAATCAAAAGGAAATCCCTAAACAGTCCTGACATTTAAATTTCCCTCCCAAAACCCTAAAAAATCCTTCCTAAAATGTTCGGTTGGCTCTTGCGATCCGAATGGCTACTGAAGAGGCGGAGGATTTTCGCCTCTGTTATGCTAGGCCGGTCTTGCTGGACCGGTCTAACAATGCTCCCCTCCCAAAGATCTACCTTATATGTAAGGTGGAAAGATGACACCCTCCTCCATTCCTTTTTCATCACAAACGTTAAGAACCTGAAGAGTTCGGTTCTTACATCTGTGCCCCAGAGTATACTTCTCGTCGCATCTGAAACAGAACCCCTTCGCCCTCTTCTCATGTAATTCTGTTTCGTGAGCTTCTTGATGTTGTCCCCAGATTTTCCTCATGCAGTCTTTTCCTTTGAAGTTCCCTGAAGAGTATCCAGTGTTGGCTCTTTGGATACCAATAAGGTGATGGTCATCTCGTATGAGCCTACTGACATACTACCTCCAGTTTCTCTCTCCAGGTGCCTCTGATCCTCCTCCAACTGAGCTAGTTCCATAGCCTTTCCCAAGTTACGATGCCTCATTACTCTAATCACTTCTCGGATCTCTGGTGTCAGTTCCTTCATGAAAATTTTCTCTTGCACTATCTCAAGAAGGCGGTCCAATCAGCTAGCAAGGTACTCGAATCTCTCTCGGTACTCCGTCACTGAACTCTCTTGTGTCAAAACGAAGAACTGCTCGTAAAAGTCTCCTCCCATGCCAGTTCGAAAATGTTTATCAAACAATTCTTAAACTCTCTCCAACTCCGTATGGGTTGTCGCATGTCCCTCCACTGATACCATGATAAAGCCTTCCATTCTAAACATAGGCCCGCCGCTGTCAGACTCTCCTTCTCTGTCAGCCCATTGACGGCGAAATATCTTTCTACCTTGTAGATCCACCTGTGCGCATCCTTCCCCTCAAAGATTGTCATCTTCAATTTCTTCAACCTTGGGTCACACCCATTTCTCCTAAATCTTCCATTACCTCACATTCCTCGAAGCAGAGGTGCTCCTCAATTGTCACGATCTTCCCTCTGACGATCATACCCAAACCATGCATCAAAATCCTCTCTTCTTCTTTCAAAATCAACAACCCGACAATCGAAATCATCCACTCTCCTTACAAATTTAGCATCCCTTCTTGCGTAGTCAATGCTCATCTGCTCCCTAAAAAGTGGTTTTAGAGGAGTCATTCCATCTTCTCCCTCCAGGATCTCCACTTCGGAATTTTCCCTTCCCTTAAACGTGTTAGGGTTCCCATCTCTTCCATGACCGCCGGTAGTTTCCTTTGCTTTTGATGTCACCGATTTGGTTTTGGCTTCAAACAATTTCTTTAACATGTTTTCCAACACTGCGAACTTTTCCTCCATCCTTTCATTGACGGATGCAATCTGATTTTGAAAATCAGCATTCTTCTCCTCAAAATCTGCTTTGAGTTGTCCAAATTTTCCCTCCAAAACTTTAACTTTCCTTCCGACCATTAGTTCCCCTTCGATCGACGTGATCTGATACCAATTTGATAGGAATCACTTGTAGATCTCGAGTTTTTCCTATCAATCTTCGGAAAACAGCGAGAAATCTCCACCAAAATCCACATAAAAATAGGAAAACAATAGATAATTTGTATTATTTGATTAAATAGAAACAAAAAATAGCAAGATACAGTTGATCCTCAATTCGAGAGGAGGATCGATCTCTCTCAATTCTCTAGACGCCGCTAGAGCCCAAAGGAAAATCTAAATCTAAGAGATCTCAAATTTCAACCAAATTCTAGATGTCATAATCCTAGGAAAACAAACTATTTGATGAATACAAATTAAAAGGAAATCCCTAAACAGTCCCTACATTCAAATTTCCCTCCCAAAACCCTAAAAAATCCTTCCTAAAATGTTTGGTTGGCTCTTGCGGTCCGAACGACTATCGAAGAGGTGGAGGATTTCCGCCTTTGTTGCGCTGGCCGGTCCTGTGCGGACCGGCTGAACCAATCCAATGGACCGGTCTAATAGATTGCCAGCTTGTTTATCCCTGCTTATCAAATCTTCTTAAGGCAAAACATCAACAAAAATATTGCCAACAATGATGAATGATGCAATCGAGAGAAGATGAATGGGTTAAGGAAAGAGGCTCGGAAAACATGGGAGAAGGATGATTACTTAGTGCTATTTTAGTTGGGGTGGACTATGTTAGGCCCAATCCAGTGTTGTTTGCCTGACATCGGGTTTATGGGCAATTTGAGACCCATGAAAGGCTTGATATTTCATTTGCTAGGATTTATGTCTATTCTAAGAAGAGATCTTTAGAATTTAGATTTATACTAAGTCATTAATTAGTTATTTTGTCTAATTTTGACTATCGATTAGGCTCCCCATGCAGATTTGGATGTTCATCAATTTAAATATGTTGCATTTCCTTGATTTACTTGAAACCAAACTACTATTTAGTTCGTTGGGCATTTTGATCTATCATTGAACTTATGCCATTGATCTATGATTAATTGGATAATCTTTAGGAGGCTTTTGGGAACTTTTAATAAAATTTCGCATGATTTTGCTAAAGATAATCTATCTTGATAAAGCTTAAATGCTTTTTTTCTTTGATAAATTTGGAATTGGAATTTATATTAGGTTTTTGGGATTTGAGGTGAGCTATATTTTGAGCAAGAGAAGGTGAGTATGATAGAGCACTAAATATATTAGTGGTAGCTAGAGTGACCAAAGAGTTTTTAATTAAAGTAGGATTACATCAAGGATTAGCATTGAGTTTGTATTTTTTTATATGGTTTACAAATGATATTCAAAGTAAAGCATGTTGGTGTATGTTGTTTTACAGATAATATAATTTTAAAAAAGTGATATATTTAAATTAAGTAAAAAATTAGATAAATGAGAAATGTTTAGAAGATAGAGAGAATAGTTGAACTAATATGGACTAGAAAGTCAATGACTTGTCAATTGGAATGTGAAAGAGTTTACCAAGACTTGTGATCTAGAGAGGTATCTAATAATGGTTTGTATGAGCTTTGTAATGTTAGTGGATGAGGGTTTCGTGGCATCCGATTAAGGGCCTTTAATTTTGTTTCTTCTTTAAAGGGACAAACATGGGATTGCTAGTAATTGTGGAGATTCTTTGGCTTGTGTTCTTGAAGTTTTGGTGGGAGGAATTATAATTTTCTTCATGGCTTTTAATTTTTTTTTTAAATTACTCCAAATTTGGTGATATCTCTCCATATGCCCTTTTTAGTTTTGAAAATAATCTTAATTAATTTTGTTACTCAGTTTTCACTCTTCCATATAATTGATATGTTGTTTGTGTATTCTACCCCATCGATATAGGTTGTTCTTGTTTGAACCACATAAATTCTAATGTTCTCATTTTTATGTTTGTTTATTTACTTATTTATCCTATCTTTGTATATTGTACTAATTTTGTTTCTAATTTCCCTCTTCCAAGCTTTCAAAGTAATATTTTTCACAACTTCATTTTGACAAATTTTTGTTGAACATGTTCATCAAAACTAATGTGAATCTCTTACAAAAAAAGTATTATCACATGGAAGAAAAATAATAATACCCTAAGTGTTTTACTCATCACTCATCAGTAAAGGTTTGTATTGTTTTTTGTTAGAGATAAGTTCCAAGTAAGAAAAAATTGAGTTAATATCTTTGATCTATTATATAGAAGAACAGAGATATTTATTAGTTTATAACTTTTAGATATAAGGTTGTATGACTAAAATAAATAAGTAGTTTAAAATTATTATACGATAAGAGGATATCATGGAATATTAAAAATTAAATTTATAAAATTGTAATTATGCCGGGGATATGCGTATCCTAGTGCTAGATAGTAAAATTTTTATTGATTTCTAAGTTGAGAGTATCAAGAATAAGAATATTTAGATGGGTGCATGAAAAACTTTGGATTTATTAATTGAAGAATGATAATTTTGGGACAATAGTTGGAGTGAAATCTATTGTAGATTAGATAATTGAAAATAAACTTAGTCAGTTTAGACATGTGCTATGAAGGTTAGACAATTCACCGATTAGGCAAGTCCATAAAATTAGTGTTATAATATTGTGAAGGAGGAGTGGACATAAAGCAATATGGGTAAAACTAAATATGACTTGTGAAGAATAGGTTTAATACTATATGCAAAACTTAGAAGGAATGAGTGAAAAATTTGGACTCATAAAATCAAGCAAAAATAGTTAGGATAAGGCTAACGATAATGATGTGTTCAAGGCCATTGAATAAGTTGAGGTATGTGATAAAGATGATCCTGGTGAACATAGTTGTAATTTTTTGAGGTCTAACAACTTTCCCAAAATTTGATTGTGCTGGTTGTGTTGCAGTTTTCACAATGGTCAACTAGTGAAATAAACTTCTTTTGGTACTTAATAACAATCTATTTGGATGATTGCAACTTTTATGCTGGTGGATTTTATGCAGATTGAGAAATTAACTTGATCAGTTGATTCACTTATGATAGGAACTTTCAATAGGTTTTTGAATTATATTCTACTTGTTGAAAATTATTTGTTAGATTTTGCGAACTTGCTTAAAAACATAGGTTCCTTGTTACATTGTTTATTAAAGACTTCTTCTTGGTAGTGTTGATGAACGCTTGCTCCTTGGTTTTATCTCATTGAAGATTTAGTCTTATTGTTTGTTGAAGGTGTTAGGAAAAGAAATCGTGCATAGCTTCAATTGCAGAGGAGTTAACCTAGAAGCAAATATGATGGTCCATAAATTAATTGCAACAAAAGAACAAACATGCAAAAAATATATTACGATTCACTTGTGTTAGTAATATTTACTTATGTCAACATACGCATAAAGATTAACATATTTCACTAAGCATCAAGAGATATACAGTGATAGGTTGCATTTCATATTGAAGTTAAGGAAGAAGAAAAATCACTTTTCTTCTCTTTTTTAGCTTTTTTCTCTAAGTTGAAAGCCCAACACCTCTACTGCTTTATAAAGAATAAAAAAATCATAACTGTAGCAGTGTAGCTGTGATGTTCTTATAATAATGAGTGTGCTTAAGGATGAAGGAGAGTCCTTATAATAAAGGACATAACTCCCGACATTTCTCCGTTGCTAAAGTACCTCAATTGTTACAATATTTTGGTTGCTAAATTCCCCCCGTTTGATATGTTGCTTTAATTATTATGGTGTTTGAACTTCTATAGCAACTGAACCATCTTCCCTCTCTTTCTTTTTCTCTGTTGTGAATTGCTTCTTCCTTTCTTTCTTTTTCCCTAGTTTGGCATGGTATGCCAGGCGAAAATCATATATATATATATATATATATATATATATATATATATATATATATATATATATATATATATATATATATATATATATATATATATATGTATATTGGAAACTCAAATAACCCCATTTGCAAGCAAGCAAGATCTCACAAATCTGATAAAATTGATTAAATGATTCTCTCCTCTTAAACAACTCAAATCATATCTTATTCTAGATTTATAATAATGAGGATATTACATGCCAGCACTAAATTTAGAAGAAACTTCATTTTAACATTTGCAAACAATCTCTTTAGTGGTTAATGACCAAATACCTATTTGTTTGTTATCCCAAAGAGCCTTTTTAAAATTTCAAAGCCTCGAAATGTGAAGCATAATTCACCAAGCCTGTATTACACCTATTTCAAATACCCACGAGAGACTTCCTCAACAAATGCTGCACGTCAAGATAGATTCATCAATATCTAACATGTTGCCTTTGAATTTTCATTGCTCTGAAATGATTATTCTTCTCTTTCTAAATGTTGCACTAATAAGAGGTGGTATTATGGTAGATTATGCAATACCAAGCATAATCGACCTAATCACATCCAAAAGCCTTGTCAACTTGTGTGTTTTTTTAAAGAATCTCTCCTGTATCCTAGAAGCTAACTCCTTTTGCTTTCCAAATCATTAAGCTTCACCAAAGTTGTTAAATTCAACACTTCTCCACTCCATGTTGCACTTGACAACACATTGAGTTCACTAATTTTGTTTGCCTTCAAGATAACTCAGGTATCCTTACGGTCTATATTAGTATTAACATTACTAGAGAAGTTATATATTACAATACTGAGTGTGCTTAACAATGTTATATTCTCTCTTAGATTTAGTACATATTTGACAACGACCAACGAAATGATCACACCATCTGTTTGAAGTTTACCTTGAGTAGCTGTCACAAAGCTCCTTTGAGCTTGATTTCTCCATCTCCACTGTTATAGATGGAGAGGTTGAAGTTGACTAAGGAGCTTAGATATTTTTGAAGGACGTCCACTAATTTATACATTGGTGTATAAGTAACTACCTACATAAGATCTTATAAAATTCTAAAGAAAGGTATGATCATCATTGTGTCAAGGATGACTTTCAGGTATGAAATCTTTTATAGTTATTTTGAGCTAGGATGATATTAAAGAAGAAAGAATAAATTGAAACAGTGAGATATGGGTTAGTTGGAGCTATTGCCATACATGAAGATGCATTCGATATTAAATATGAAGAATTTTAAGTTTTAGTAACCTTCTATTTTTTATGGATAGACAAAAGAAATGCTACTTATTATGGATGATCTACTCTTGGAGTAGGAAGCACCTTCAGATTTGGACATCCTGCTCTATTTGCTCCTCTATTGGTTTGTTTTTGTGTGAATTTATTTGTTACTACAACACTTAACAAAGCAAAAACGATCATTGTTGTTTTGCAGTTGTCACAGTAAATAGAGAAGGGAATCCATCTACAATGAGATAAAAAACTTTAGAAGCTTGGTTCGTAGACCATACCTTCACCTATTTAGGCTAGGGCTAGTATCTTTCTTAGAGGGGTATCGTGATGCTTGTTTGTTTTATTATAATGAGTTAGTAACCTTTGAAGTTAAGTCCAACAATTGGTTTCCAACAATTAGGGGCCCAAGATGAGGTCAATTGAATATTGAATGAATCAATAATACCACACATGCATGTTGTTGGAGAGTTGAAATCCACACTTCAAAAGGATTAAATATGATCACAATGGTACGAGCTTGCTCAACATTATGTGAGTAGTTATAAATCTATAAGAAGACTGCGTGATAGTCACATGGGGACCAAACAATGACATTAAAGAAGTTGATTGATAACAACTTTGTAAGAAGTGATTGAAAACTATGGATACTTGGGAAGAGGCATTTAATCTTTGCACTAGAATGTCCTTTGATATGCATTCCCTGTTATGCATCAATCGATGATATATGGATGGTTTCTAGCACAAGACTCCATTCTTGTGTGCTTATAACATCCATCTATCCCTCTTAAGTCATAAACTTAAAAATGTGATGTTTTTATGTCTTAAATGTGGCTTGCATGGAAGCAATTAAAATAGATGGATAATACATCCCAATGGTACGAAGCCAGGGGAAGGCCTCAATATTCATTATAATAATTAAGCTAGTGATAGAACTCAAATTGCTCGAATATAAGTAAGAGCACTCTGTGAGACTGCTTTGCCTTGGTTGGGGGTTTAGCATGAATAATACTTTGCTCTCAATGCTCTTATTACCGAAGTGCTCACTAGCTAGAATTTGCATGATGGATCAATTCAATGAAAGTTGGCCTTTATAGCTATGGCCATGGGTGCTCTTGGCATGTTGGAGATGTTGATATATTAATTGTGTTTATGCTATTCTTTGACAATTATGCTAAAGAAACCTTTAAGTAATGTAATAATGCTACCTTTAGGCTTTTGGAATATGCTGTAGTCCTCCTTGATCCATTTGATGTATGGTATGTTTTACCATTTTTTAAAGAGTTGGTTAAAAAGGTCTATGGTCGGGGTATCCCTTTACTCAAATCATCATGATGATGTGTCACATGAACTCCAAGATTCATGTCTTGCTAAAACATTAATGTATGTGATGAAATGATGTGCGAAAGACACAAAGTACGCTATGCTTTAGATCTGAATAACACTATTTTGATGAATTAGATTTTGACCGATTAAGGTCGATCCAAATTGATACTCAATTCAGAGACCCCTTCACCACTAGGTCTTTGTTCCCTAACCAATGGATTCTGAGGACCATTTTCTTAGTGATGGTAGCTAAGGATGGTTATGATTGGAGGATCGCCATTTGATGAGGCTATGGTTGAATGACAGTTGCAATACTAATGTGTCATGAGGCAATTATGGGTTGTTATCATCGCTATTTTAGTGCCATGTTGGGGTAATCTAATAAGGCCAAAGGGCGCAGTTTATCCTATCAATAAATGTTAGTAAAAATATGTACCTCAAATTTTCATTGACAACATTAGGCTTCTTGGAGAATAATTATTGCTGACTGACTAGTTCCCTTTATCAGCTAAGTCATTTTTGGGCTGCATGAATGCTCAGTGCTATTTTATTGGATAGAAGTTCTAGGGATACAGTGCATGTTCTGCTTGGTGGAGTAGATGGCTTGATGTTGGGTCAAGTCCACCCGGGTTGAACTTAGCTTAGCTCAGCTCAATTAGGTCAAGTATACCAATTATTGGATAGCTCAAGGCACCTCGAGACTACCACAGGCCTGAGCCTTCCTACTTGAGATTTGTGTATCTTTGAATCAGAATCTTTTAGGACATATCTGATGAGGACATCGACAGACGCTACCGACATGTTTATCGCCGGCGAAACCGCAGATCTACGGCCACAATTCAGCGCCTCTACTTTTGATTTAGATGTCATGATGTATTTTTATTATTGTCTTGTTTTATTTACTGTCTTTCCATTTTTACCCCTGTGGGGAGTTATTTTATCATTGTAGCCCAGAGGGCAATTTAGTATTTTCTCTTTGTATGAGTTGAGACCTATATATAGTGGTCTCATGTATTGTTTTGAGGTGAATGAATATTGAAATGAAAATCTACTTTGTTTCTTCTTTGTCTTCTTACATGAGAGCTTGAGGAAAGAGAGAGAGAGAGAGAGAGAGAGCTCAAAGGGGAGCCAATCGCAAGGCCCACCAATCGTTGGAAGAGTCCTCGATTCGTGGTTAGAATTTCCTATCTTCTCGTTCGTGTTTCCATCCATCTCCTTTCCCCCCACTACAAGAAAGCCCTCTTCACCCTATTGCCGCCGCCCCTTTGAGGAACCCGCCGCCGACCACCATCCAAACTTCGGCCGGCCACCTTGCCGGCGACGTCCCCTTCACCCACCCGACCCCTTCCATACACAAAGTTCAAATTTGAAATTTGAAATTTCAAATTTCGAATTCTTTCCTAATTTGAAAATCCAATTTATGAAGGTTTTCATGATGAGATTTAATTTCAATTTAATTTAGATTGGAGTTATGAGATCAATTGCCACATCATCACCCTAATTTGGAAACCCTTCTCCCTTGAATTCCTCTCCCTCTCCCCCTATGCATGCCGCCGGCCACCCATGGAGAAATTCCCCATTAATGGTGTATTCAATGCCATGATCGTTTTTGAAATTATAATTTGATTTCAAAATCTTTCCCTCCTAAATTACTTAAAACTGAAATTAACTTTCAGTTTTAAGAATTTTTAAAACCTCCTCTCTCCCTATAATAGCCGCCGGCCACCCCCATTGATGAGCCCCATTAATGGCTCATTAAAGCCCCTAATTACTTTTGAAATTCCCTTCAAGTAACTCCCTCCAAATTTACTAAAACCTGAAATTAATTTCAGATTTTAGTAAATCTCTTGCTCTATTCACCCTACCTAAATTCCTCCTCACAATACACCACCCCCTCCCCCAACCGTGGCCGAACTCCCCATCCTCCCTTGGGAATCCTGCCGGCTCCCCTCCCCACCTCCTCCTCCTCCTTTCAACTCAAGGACTCTCTCTCGCAACGCCACGTATTTCATCTCTTCCCCTTGAAGAATTCTCTACGTCAAGCATGTATGGTGGATCCCGAATTTGAATGGGGTCTTGTATTCAACGTCGACGGAAGCATCAACATCCTACGATCCCCGTGCTTTGACGTGGGATTTGAAGACGAGACCACCGTAGAAGAATATTTGGACCGAGTCGTCCCGATCCTTGTTAGCATCTTCGACCGACGATTCTCAAGCCACAAGTGGAGCCTCGTAAGCCACCCACTACCTCCTTCCCCGCCGGCCACCTTCCCGCAACGAGGTTCTTCGGTGTCGCTTCTCTAGTGGTAATATCCTTCATCGCTTGGATCTTCTCTCTCCGCTAAAAGCCTACTAATACTTGAGTGAGACGGCCCCGAGGTGAAATTCTCGTTGTTAAACGTTTGGTTTTTGTTAATTGTACGTTGCATTTAAATCTCCTTGGATTTTTGAATGAATTGTTTTGGTTAATCTCTAATGCATATCTTTGGGCCTAAGCAAGTTAATACTTTCGAATTCCTAATTCAAATTTATGTGCTAGCTTTAAATTTGTAACGAGCAACACTTTAGTCTTTTTTTTTTTTTTAATTTCTAAAATAACTCCTAGTAGTTTCACATCAATATCACTTTTAAATTCTTTAGCTATCTAAACTACTATGAAATGAAATGTCATTTATATTTGTAGATTTAGTATATGTTTGTTGAGGGGAATACTATGCAACTAATGATAGATAATAATAACAAAATTGCATGAAACTAAAGGGCTGTTTGGCAACAAGTAGGATTTAACTTTAGTGGGATTTAGTAAATCCTATAAATCCTGATTTAGTAAATCTTGAGGGTATTAAATCCTAAAAACTATTTGATATGACATATGTTAAATCCTGAAATCATATGATTAGTGGTAAGATTAGGAGAAAATTTATTTTGAGATTGTATTTAAATAGCATGTATAATATATAATTATATAAATTAAATCAAGTGGTCTATGCATGCACTGAGAGTACAAGATGATCTACCAATATGGTGAGGGAGATAATATTGCTCTGAAACAACTAGGAAGAAAAAATACACTAGAGGCAACATGAATAGGATTTGTTTGAAAAAAAGAACAATTTATGCAAAACTAAAATAAACTGAAATTGTAGTTATACATACTATGAAAACCAAAGAATAATTATACCTTGCTCCGGTTATACACAATTTTGCAGATGATGCATGGGGATATCTGGGTGATTCCTAATTCAAATGGTTTTCCCAGAAGTATAAAACTAGTCCTTCAATTCCAACAACAACCCCTCACCCCGATCTCCGAGTTGGGTGGATCATCAGGACACCAGCACAGCCACTCCATACCAAACTTCAAAGGTCTCAGAGTTCTATTAGCAGATGATGATGATGTCAACAGAGCTGTTACAAGAAAGCTTCTTGAGAAGCTTGGTTGCAATGTCACATCTGTTTCTTCTGGAATCCAGTGCATCTCTTCTCTCAGCAACTCTGATACTCTCTACCAGCTTGTGATTCTTGATCTTCACATGCCATTGATGAATGGATTCGAAGTCGCCACGAGGATCCGGAAGCTGAGAAGTCGGTCTTGGCCGGCAATCGTGGCTCTGACGGCGAGTGCGGAGGAACATGTGTGGCAGCGATGCTTGCAGGCCGGTATGAATGGTTTGATCAGGAAACCAATTATGCTGCAACCCATGGGAGATGAGCTATATAGAGTCCTTCACAATACTTAGAACAGGGATGATATACAATTATATCAGATTTTGGTTAATGCACATGTATACAGATTTCTGGTTAGTGATTCATTCATGTTGGCAGATCTCACTTGGAAAGCATTGAATGGTGATAATTATTCCATTTATTAATTAGTTTTGATTATAAATTCTAGTAAGAGTTCATCTGGATCTGGTTGTTTGTAGATAGGAAACATATTTTATAAAATGATGATTTTCTTTTCATCTGTTTTGATTAAAATTCTCTTATTCTTGTGACTTTCAGATGATCTTTGAAGCTCCAAAATTTTCTCAGCTGCTGGTATCCAGTGAACCTTGTAAGCTCTTGTTGGATTTGCCCCATTTGTGCTTATGACACAATAGAAACAAAATTTAATGGGGGAGATTTTGCAACTTTGATAGGATTATGAGGTTGAAGGTTTCATTTGGAAGATTTCATGGTGCCTTTAGATTAGTAGGGTAATCGAGCCAAACCGACTAATGATCAAACTCTTTCTTATATGCAATATATTTCTTAGTTTTCTCTTTTTTATCTGTGGTCTTATTTTACCTTCCATTATTTATCTGTTTATTTATTTTTACTAAATTGAATTGAGCTGGTTCAAATTTATAAAATTATTTCCTCTCTGAGAGGAATTATTATAATTATCTCATAACTGTCGGTGCCGGATTTAATTTTTTTTTTTTTTTGAGAGAGATAGGCTTGGTAAATATTAGATGAGTATTGATACATCTTCAAAAAATTATCATGATCGGGCACGAATCTTGAGGCAAAGTTAGGTTGGAAACTTTTAAAATTAAAATTGGGATCATCTGAACTCCGATTTCAATGAACTTATAGTCAAATTGAACGTCTCAAAAATACAAACCCATCAACACCAAATTCAACTCAATTCGAGCCCAAATGGGTCCAAACCAAGGGCCTGAAACAATGTTGGAAGGTTTGAACCACAATTTGTATTACCAAACAGTTTCTAAACGTTTGGCTTGACGAGACGAATCCAATGATCCCAATATTACGATCCGACATCATTAAGACCTTCAAATATCTGGTGAACGGCCGTCCATCTAAATCACTCCCTATTTACCCTTGATCTTCTTCATATTTATGGGTCATTTCACTCTAGAAAATATATAAATAGACCCCTCATTTCTCTTGGAAGGGGACCCCTAAGCCTAAGGAGAAAAGAGAGAGATCAAAGATCGCTCTTTCCTCCTTGACCATCGCCAGAGTTCCGCCAGACCACCACTGACGCCCTGAGTTCTACCGGACCACCGCTTGACGCCTTGAGCTCCACTGGAAAAGCACCTGACCCCTGAGTTCTGCAAGACCACCGCCTGACACCTAGAGTTCCTTTGGACCACCACCTTGGACCCGGAGTTCCATTGGACCACCATCTAATGCCCTGAGTTCCACTAAACCACCACCTGACACCCTGAGTTCCACCGGACCAGTGCCCGGAGTTCTGCAGGACCACCACCTGACGCTCTAAGTTTTGCCGGACCACCACCTGACACCCGAAGTTCTGCCGGACCATCACTTGATGCCCAGAGTTCTGCTGGACCACTACTAAGGCCCGATGTTTTACCGGACCATCACCTCATGCCCAGAGTTCTACTAGACTACTACCTAAGGCCTGATGTTATGCCGAACCACCACCTGATGCCAGGAGTTCTGTCAGACCACTACCCGACGTCGTGGTTCTATCGGACCACTATCCAACTCCGGAATTATGTCGGACCATTGTCCGACACCGAAGTTCTGCCAAATCACCATGAGACTACCAACTGATGCGAATTTTCAAGTAACTCCGGACTTACAATAGACCACCAAGTGAAATCAGATTTTCATCCCCATTTGTTACTAAATTTCAACCGTACGATTGACATTTATAATATGATTGACCTTAAGGACGAGTCAACCCACTGTAATCTACTCGAATTCTAGTGTAATCATTTTTAAATGGGCTATGCCTCGTAGTTTTTTCTCTTTCCATGATTTTCCATGTAAAAAATCTTGTGTTCTCTATGTGTGAGCTGTATATCTGTATAACACTAAGACATAGGATTATAACTCTATCGCAGTGTATATTCTAGCCCGCAACAAGTATATATGATGTAATATCGAATAAACCATTCTTTATAATGAGAAAGATCGATACTCGATGGTGATATTTCATAATGAGTGAATATGATGAGATTCAATAGAGCAATTGTTGTCAAACAACAACAACGAACAACAACATCAAGCATTTATCCCATTGTGGGGTCGGCTATATGAATCTTTTTTCTCTATTGTGCCATGTTAAAAGTTAAATTCTCATTTAAATCTAATAAAGAAAGATAAGTTCTAATATTTTCTAACCAAGTTGTTTTTAGGTCTACCTCTAAATTTTTTGACATAAGTCAAATCTAATACATCTATTTTCCTAACATGGTCATCGGAAGACCGCCATTTTATGTGTCCAAATCATCTAAGGCGATATCTCTAATCTTATCTAAGGCAACTATCACTAATCTTATTTAAGGCGTCATTTTATCAAATTGTCATGTCTCAAGTCCTGGATGAGAAAAAATGAAGGATTGCGTTAGATAGTATACAATTATCTTAAAATTTATCGAATAATCATGACATGATTCCTTTAATTATTGCCAAGTGATAAAATTTAAAAAAGAAGCTTCTTTTCTTTTTAACTTATATGCTAAATCAGCTTATATATTTTAAGAAATATATGGGTCAACAGGAGATTTCTATAAACACTAAAAATCTCTCCGAAATCTGATGTTGACAGTACCTTCAATAATAATAAATGAATCAACCTAAAAAAAAAAAAAATTAAGTATTATTGATGCACTGCTAAACCATTATTATGTAATATTTTTAATGCTTGATGAAAACAGAGAGTAAAATAACAGATAATGTAAGAGGAGAGAGAGTGTTTTTAAAATATTTATTTGTATTTGATTAAGTGTAACATAAATATATATTATTATTTTTTATTTTATTTTAAATAAAATGAATGTGACGTAAAATTTAATGATGATGATAATAGCTAGTGGTCGACGAGTGATAGTGATAGCAATCACCATTTGCAAAAATAGCGACGACGCAGCGAGCGAAAGACAAAAGGGCTAATGACAATTAGGTTGTATCGAGCAACGATCGAGACCAGTTGTGGCCTCTAGTAGTAGTCTATGGATGCACTGCAAGCTTATGATAAAAATGACGCAAAATTTATAATATATTTAAAAATTGATTAAATCTAACAATTTCTAAATATATCAAAATTAAATGGAATTATTACAATACTTTAAAATTTTACTCTTTTTTTTTTTGCTTTTTAATCGAACACCAGTATTTTTAAAATCCCTACGATTAAAATATTTTACACCCCCTTTATTTCAAACTAAATTGCCCCTAAATGGAAGCAATTGTTAGTAGGATTGTTATTCACTTGTGCTTTCTTTCTTATACATAAGAAGGATTAGTAGTTCTTAATTTTTAATTTTTATTTTAAAAATTGTTTTTAAAAACAATAAGAAAACCCCTACAAAAGAAGCCTAAGTATTCAACAGATTTCACATAAAAAATATGTTATGTAAATAGAGAAATAAATAGAAGAAACACAAGTGAGAAAATGATTAAAAGATTGTTGCTTATTGAGTTATTCAATTGCAGACAAGCATCTGATGAGATAATAAATGAGGAAAAAAGTTGCGATAAATGAAGCCACAATTGCTGCCATATGACGGTTTGATTTGGTCTGAAACACCTGACACAAAATAATAAGTGTAATCAGTTGCGCGAATCATAAAAACTAAAGAACGGAAAAGTATAAAACCAGAGATCTGCTAAAAGTATTAACACATTCACTGCTTCCAATCCTAATAAACCACCCACCGATGCTTAGCTCGGTTGGTGGGCATGCTAGGTTGGGAACTCCCCATCCCGAGTTCAATTTCCTCGAGCAGCAGTCGGCCCTTAAGTGGGAGCTCCAAACCGCCGGCTATGGGTTTGTGGCCTGGGTGGCCCATTAGGTCGGCTAGGGTTTACGGACCGCCAAGCGCGCTCGACGAAATCGGGTGTGGCAGCGGACGGTTCCTCGTCATAAAAAAAAAAATTCTAATAAACCTATGCTCTGTTCTATGTTAAATATTGGTGGAGATAGTGATCTGTTCTCCTTTTTGGGGATTCCTGTTGCTTCCAGACGCTTGAAGATTTCTGATTTTCAGCCTCTTAAGGATAAAATTTCCCTTCTCCTTGAGGGTTGGAAGGCCAAGTGTCTATCCCTTGGCAACAGACTTCAACTCATTAAATTTACTATAATGAAAATGTTAGACTGGCACCGAGTGGACCGGTCCCACTACAACCGGCCCCTAGTGGGCCTGTCTCAGTTTACTCCAGGAAGGGACGGTGGCAAAGAAAGAGGGAGGGGGTTGGGGTCCACTAAGAGTCAAATTCAAATCCCTTGGAGAGAAAGAAGGGGGCAGCAAGGGATGATTAATAATTTTGATTTGATTAATTAGTGATATGCTTTAAGTAAGAGGGAATTAGGGCTAGAATTATGCATGATTTGAGTTGTTCTTTTGGAGTCTTTCTTGGTGTCTTGGGCTCTAGATCTATCATCTAGAGATTGGGAGAGCCGATCCTCCTCTCAAATTGGGGATCAATTGCATCTTGCTTGGTATTTGTTTTGCTTTGATTTTACTATTGCAATCTATCATTTTTAGATTGATTTCATCTAGATTTTTGTGTTATTCTCGCTGTTTTGACCAATTATTGCTAGGGTTTGTTGCGAACTCAAGTATTTCCTCTTGGATTACTTATGAACTCAAGTATTTCCTATCAGAAAATCATTGACTATTAGATTAGGGGTTTCATTTTACAAAAAAATCTGTATTAAATACCTTAATAAAGTATGCTCCTGATTTCTTTATCATGATGATGTTAATGTCAAGAAGCTTCATATGGTGTCATGGAGTAAAAGGAGTAAACCGCTCAAATTTGATGGTTTTGGTGTCCTGCTCTTACTGACCTCCAATTTGTTTTAACACAGAACTCTTGTATTTTGTGTAGCACAACTGCTGAAATCACTTCAAATCTGTTTTTTTTTTAATGTAATTTTTCATTTGCCTTATTGAGAAGGATTCTTCCTGCCTTCTCCAGTTTTCTGTTGCACCATAACTTTTGTTAGGCATTTGACTATATAGATGAATGTTTTAGTCACAACTCAGAGGTGGTATATGCGCACAGGCTTGCAATCTCTTATATCATCTATTTTACATGGCAAGAACGAAATGCTAAATTATTCAGGCACTCTTTGGATACAGTTACAGTTTATTATAAGATCTTGAGAGCTTTATATTTGATATTCCGAGGATGGAGAAGTTATATAGAAATCAAAATTTTAATTGGGTAGCATTTTGGGGCTCTGAAATCTTGCTCTTTTTCTGGCTGGATTTTTCTAGATATTTCGGTTTTTGTGGGACAATGATGAAGCTTGGCTCCTCACCAATCCTGGATGGCCACCATACTGCAAAACATTTGTTTTTCTTACAACTCCTGTATGTCTTATTTTCATCCCTTAGAGTTGTAACTTTTGGCTTCTTTTGTAATTATTCATTATAATAATTAATAATAAAGTGGGCTAGTCCCTTAATTTTCACAACAACAAAAAAAAAAAAAGAGAGAAAAATACAATACTGGACCCAATTTTTATATGTCAAATACCTTCTTGAAACGATCCAGGTTTCCATGAAGGGTTCCTCTGGAAGCATCCATGCTGTGGCCCTATATAAAGAAGAAAAAAAATTCACTTAATGAATAATACACTGTATATATCATTAGTTTTTTTCTTGTTTCTTTGCTTTGGGGAGTGAGACTTGTGATTTGTATGATACCTACCATTTTATCCAATAGCTTATTATGAGTCTCCATCTCTTCATGTATGTCCCCAGTCAGCTATCAGAAGTCAAAATTAGCAACAAATCATTGTTAATCAAAAGTGGAACATGACAGGAAAGCTGTTGAAATTGAAAGAAAGTAGAAGGGACATGTGGACCAAGTTCAATACACTTTCTAGTTAGGTGAAGCCCATATTTCATTTCAAATATTTTCATTTACTCATTGGAAGGAAGGAAGGATACAAATTGAGCATATACTTGAAAAGGTTGGAGTAGCTCCAATGCAAGATAAGATTAGAGAGAGTCATCTTAGATGGTTTGGTCACATTAAACGGAGGCCTTCCGATGACCCGATTAGGAAAGTTGAGGTATTAGATTTGACTTATGTTAAGAAAGGTAAAGGTAGACCTAAAAAGACTTGGTTAGAAAATATTAGAAATGATCTTTTTTTTTAATTAGATTTAAATGAGAATTTGACTTTTAACATGACACAATGACGAAAAAGGATTCATGTAGCTGACCCCACGTAATTGGACAAAGGCTTGATGTTGTTGTTGTTGTTTGTTGTATTGGAAGGAAGGAATTAAAGGATTATAGAAGGAAAATAGACAAACATATCATTAAAGGTACATTTATGAATCTTCATTTTTTTTTTTTTTTGTTTCTATTAATTCAGCTTATTATTTGAGATACAGCATAAAGCAGTCATACAAGAGGAAACAATAAGAGAAAATGTAGAAATAATGAATTAATTATGTAGAATATAGTGAAAGAGATTTTTCATTATGTTGAGGAGAACAAGAGAACCCCTACTCAATACATTTAAATCTAAATGTTATATATCCATGTATAGAAGGTTCATTGTGAGCTAGTTTTAATATTAATATCTCCATCGTTATATATAATAGATCCAAAATAAATTAAAAAAGCAATGTTACTTGCATACATAGTTCATAATACTAACTATATCCTCTGTACATTAAACCTTCAAATCTTGATGATTACCGACAAAATTCAAAGATTTTTTTGGAGCCTTTAACATAAATGTGTATGAGTAATGCAAAAAAGAGAAATTTAAAAATGCAAAGTCGAATCAAATTTATAAGTGATAAAATGGTGAACTATTTTAAAATATTGCTAAAGAAATTCCAGAACAAATTAGAAACAAATCAGATAGCAAGGAAAGAGTTTTTTTTTTTCAGATCAATAAAAAATATATTATTATGCTATACAATAAATATAAGGAAAGTTAAAAGTTTTACATAAAAAGTAGCAAACAAAGCACTAGGAACAAGTATAATAATTTATATTATAGATCACATATTAAGGAAAGGTGAAAGTAGTTAACATAAGTTAGCTAAGATTAAAAATTATAGATAATTTGATCAATCTAAGTTTATTAAGAGGAGAATTAAAAAGTTCAACCACCTTGAATTAATAAACAAAAGAATTGTGAATTGATGATCACTTGAGTAAAATGAACAAGAGCGCTAAGATTGAAGCAGAAAAAAATTTATATAAATTTCAACTACAATAAGACGTGTGGTTGATATCATAATGTTAAGATTAACGAGTGAGAAAATTTAAGAGGCCAATAAAGATGATTATATCAAAGAAATGACAAAGTGGCAATATCTTCATGTGGCTTTGGAGATGTACAGTGACGGGCCACAGAATTTACGAGAAGCTAGTATGAGTGATAGAGGGTCAGAAGAAAAAAGACAAAGGACAAAAGGAAATAAAAGTATTCAAAACCTCATATAGCCATTTAGCAATAAAAAAAAATGAAAAGATTCCTTATGCTGACAAAAAATAATTAGAATAAAATTAATGATGAAGTTGACTAAAAATGTGCAATTATTTTACTAACTGTTGTGTATTCAGACCCAAGCATGCCTGCAAGGCCAAACCTATTTTAAAGTTTAGTAGTCAAGCAAAAAGATTGTGTATAAGAATTATGTATTGTTTATCTACATGAAAAGTTTTGGTACTACAACAACAACATCAAATATTTATCCCATTATGTGCAGTCGGCTACAAGAATCTTTTTCCCCCTTCGGTTCTGTTAAGAGTCGAATTCTTATTTAGATCTAATAAGGAAAGGTCATTTCTTTTTTTTTTTTTAACCAAGGTTTCTTTAGATTTGACTCATGTTTTATCTCTACCTTTTTTAACATGAGTCAAATCTAGTACATCTACTTTCCTAACTGGCTCGTCAGAAGGCTGCGCTTTATGTGAACAAACCATCTAAGACGACTCTCTCTAATCTTATCTTCCATTGGAACTACTCCAACCCTTTCACATATATGCTCATTTCATATCCTATCTCTAAGAGTAAAGCTACACATCCACCTGAGCATCCTCATCTCTGCAACACTTAACTTAATATTATGCTTCTCTTTTAATGACCAACATTCTGCAGCATAAAGCATTACATGTTTCACCACTATCTTATAGATTTTTTCATTATGTTTGAGGGAGACTTTTCTATCACATAACAAGCCCAATGCATTCCTCCACTTTAGCCATCCAACTTGAAATCTACTAATAATATCCCCGACTATTTAATCATCACTATGAACAATAGATCCAAGATATCTAAAGCATGTACTCCTATTAATGACTTGATCGCCCAAAGTCACAATCCCCCCACAAGATCTATTATTACTAAAATTACACTCCATATATTCAATTTTAGATCTTCTCAAACGAAAGAGTTTAGACTCTAAGGTTGACCTCCATAATTCAAGTATACCTTCAACTCCCTATCTAGTCTTATCAAGAAGAAATCTATCATCAACAAAAAGCATACACCAGGATACAACCTCTTGCAAATATCTAGTTAGAACATCCATGACTAAAGCAAAAAGGATACGGGCTTAAGGTTGATCTTTGATGTAATCCAACTGAAATAGAAAAATACTTGGTCCAACTACCCTGTGTTTGAACACACGTAACAACTCTTGCATACATATCCTTAATGACTTGAATATAAACATTATTAACTCATTTCTTTTCTTCAGAAAAGTTTAGGCGAATTATAAAAATTCTAATGCAGGACAAGCATGGGATGCAATCTAAACACAGCATCGCCATAAATCAAAACAAGAGATAGAATAGGAAAAAAACAACAGAGAGAATATCTATAATTAAAAGGATATATAATAGAATAATGAAAATATTTAATATTTATAAACTTTCAATATGATAACATCTCTAAGATAACATCTACTACCATTAAGGGGTCGGATGTGTCAATTAAAGTACAGTTAGGCTACAATAAGTCCACAACGTGCAATGTTGGAACATGCCCAACAAAAAAAAAGGTCAAAATAAAATACGAAAGAAACTATTCCTAAAATTTGAATATAAAACCGTATTTTATTTTAGGTCTATATATTTTCCAGATAAATTATAGGAGCATAAATTAGCACCAGATGTTTTTTGAAAGGAACAGTTGTATTACTTACTGCCTTGAGAATATTAACTCTGTCCTGTAGCCCATCAATAGCTATGTTATTGTCATGCTCATCAATATCATGATTATTGTATAAGGCACGTACTCCTCCCTCTTCAATGCCATCAAACAAAGCAGCTCTAATGCTGCGGCGATCTCTGCAATCATTTGTATTGTGATTGATATACCAAAAAGCACAAATATGTACATGAAAGAATAAAAATAAGCAAATATGAAACATAGCATGCAAATACTAAATTTATGCGAGGTCTAAAATACCTATAAATTAACCTTTGCAACTGACTAGTTACATGTAATTAACCTTTGCAAAAGGCTAGCTACATCTTAACAATCAAAAGAATACAAGGGATGATATTACCAGCACAAATTGGGTTGACATCCATCTCTTAATTTGAATTTTAAATAATATGAATGAAGTACAAAACATTCTAGTTTCGATGTTAAATGAGCACTTCTTAAACATAATTCATTGTTGACCTTAAACCGTGGCCAGCAAAAACAAAAAAAAATCAATAAAAAAAAAATCAAAATCCCTACCTGCCCACTGCCAAGGCCACGATTCACGTCGCCTGCACGCCGAAGCACGTCGTATCCTGCACGTCGCTCCCACGTCGCCTACACGACGCTCTCGCGTCATTAAAAAGCTGAAGAAAGGGAGGCCTTCGGCCTCGCTACGCTCTCGAGCTTTCTTCCTCTCCTCCGAACTCTCTCCCCTTTGCTGTTTCGCTCCTTTGCCGCTGCCCAACTTTACACCTTCGACGACCCTTCCTTCCTGTTGGATCGAAAGTTCCGACATTTTAATCGGAACAACAAAGGGCGCCCGCTCGCGGTGGAGATAACTTTCTCCATTTCGCGCACCTCTTCGGCCGGATCCCGAGAGAGAGAGAGAGAGAGAGAGAGAGAGAGAGAGAGAGAGAGAGAGAGAGAGAGAGAGGGAAGAGCTTCTTACCTCTGCCACTGTCCGACCTCACCCCTCCCGTCGCCTCCTCCGCACGACTCTGCTCCTTCGACGGCTTGCCCTGTCTGTCGGACCGGAAGTTCCGACATTTTGATCGGAAGTGGGGAAGGGAGCTCGCTGCTGTGTAGGTAACTTCCTTCCTTTCACGCACTTCTTCGGCCAAATCCCGTAATCCACTGAACCGAGAGAGAGTGAGGGAGATTAATTTTAATTATAATTAATTTAATAATTATTATTTCATTATAATTAATTATTAATTATATTGATTATAATTAAATATAATTAATTATTATTAATAATATTTAACTGATTAGTTAATTATTATTAATTCTAATTAATTATTTAATTATTTTTAAGTATAATTTATTATAATTAAATAATATTAATTATAATTAAATATAATTATCACTTTAATTATAATTAAACAATTAATTGCAAATGATATGCTCGTGCCTTCTCCCGCCTCGGTCTACGAGCCTTCATCGACGACCGCCGGTCCACCGGCCTCGAAGGTATAACCCCTAAACTCAGGCTTCCGTCCTCGAGGTGTACGACGGACCGAAAAATCGCCTATACACGCCTTTATTGCGCGTGGTAGGATGGGACCCCGGTCCGACGCCTACGACGAGGCGGACAGTCGCCTCCCCTCTCGCTCTCTTACCTCGTCATGCGTGGCGAGTCAGTGGTCTACCTATGCACGCCTTTATTGAGCATGGTAGGAAGGGCAACTGGCGCGACACCTACGATAAGGTAAACGAGCAACCCTCGCCCTCTTATCTTGACTAACATGTCAGGCCGGCGGTCTACCTATGCACGCCTTTATTGAGCATGGTAGGAGGGGCAACCGGCACGACACCTGTGTTGAGGTAAGCGAGCGACCCTCGCCCTCTTATCACGACTAACGTGTCGGGCCGGCGGTCTACCTATACACGCCTTTATTGAGCGTGGTAGGAGGGGCAACCGGCACGATACCTATGTTGAGTGAGGTAAGCGAGCGACCCTCGCCCTTCTGTCTCGACATGCATGTCGAACCGGCAAACCACCTAAGCACGCCTTTAGTGAGCGTGGTAGGAGGGAAACCGGTTCGACGCACACGGCGAGGCCAGGCGAGTCTGGTGTACCCTTTTCTTTGTGCGGCCGGAATAATTTATAAGTACCCCCGGGCGGGGGAAAGCAACTGCTCTTCTTCTTGTAACAGGTACCGTCAAAGACCCCATACACGCCTTTATTGCGCGTGGTGGGAGGAAAAATCACGGCCGCGGTGTCCTCGAAAGAGGACACCTACCATACACGCCTTTATTGCGCGTGGTGAGAAGGCCCAGTTTTCTCGTAGTTTTCCCCTAAACGGGGGAGATGCCGGGAGGCTGCCGAAATTTTGGGTGAAATGCTACTACACTTGGACCTGTTTTAAACTCAAAAGAACAAAAAAGATTTGGACCAAATGAGAAAGAGCAGTGAACTTTTGAACATGAACATGAACAGTAGACTTGTGGACTGTCGAACTTGATTGAAAAACGTGCAAATGATATGAACAAAACTCAAATGACTCCTAAAGGCCAAATGAAATAAAATCAAAACGGAACTCAAATTCATATCATCTGAACACAAGATTGAACTTGCAAGAACTTCAGAAGATTCTGAACAAGCACTCGAACATGTACTTGAACCTGAAGACTTGGACTGCAGGGGACTTGGACATAAATAGAACATAGAACTCAAGCTCAAGTAAACTTTAACATGAATTAAACAAGGTTTCAGAAGACTTGAACTTCCAAGAACAACATACAAGATCTCAATGCATGTAAGTGAATAATGTATCGGACTCTTACGGCAGTCTCTACAAGATCGGGTGCATCGTATCTGCAAGAGTGAAACGCATGGGTGTCCCTCCTACATGCTCTATTGGAATCTCCTGCGACAATCCCTACAAACGCCTGTTGATTGAGATGGTGATACAGGAGACCAATGATGGAGGATCCGCCTTCCTATAAACAAATACAACCCAACAAACCACCTGAGATTGATGAAAGGTGGTTTCAATGCAAAGGCAAGGGCTCTCCTACGAATACTACTAGGAAGTCGTAGCGGATACAACTGATCTTCAGCAAATGAATACTTGTGGATAACAACAGTGTGTATGTCATATGAACAACGAACCACTGTGGACACAAGTACATCTCCTACGAACATCTCTAGGAGATCGTAGCAAATACCACGGGTCCTTCCAAATGACTACAAACCATTTGTGGATAACAACAGTGGATATATCGTAGGCACGATGAACCACTGTGGGCACAAGTACAGATATCACCTACGACATTGGTGGTCAAGATCTTCAAGTATTTCGAGTACAAAAGCAATCCGATGTACGAAAAAGGACACCCCCTGGCAGAGAAAGGACATGTTTGAACAAATTAGAACCAAACTTCCTAGTGTTCCAAACTCTCTTCTTAGTTCTATACTCAAGAAGAAAATAGCTCTGGTACCCACAAATACCGGAAATAACAAGTCTGCCACACTGAAGGTCCTAAAAGGAATTCTCCCCAAATCAGCAGTCATTGACTCCAAAGTCTAGAAAGATCCTTCCCCGGTGATTGAGAAAGGGGGAGGGGGTCAACATCAAGACCAAATCGCCACCGGATCTGCAACACTGATACAAGCAGATAGAAGGCGTCTACAACGTTCATATTCGGCCTTTACGGCCTTCAACAAAGAAAATTCACGAACAAATGCATGAAGCCCACAGAACCCGATCCTTCTATACGGATCAATAGGAGTCGACAGGGTTCGAACTATCAAATAAATAGACGGTTGTGGGGACCGATGTATTCGTTCCAATACATTCATATTCGGCATTCAAGGCCTGAAATCAAGAAAATTTACAAATTAAGACACAAAGCCTACGAGAAACCCGATCCCCTATCGATAAATTGATAGGGTCGACAAGGTTCAATCAAATGAAAATGACCCCAAACACCCCAATGATGGCCGTGTTGATTGCTTATCTCAACCGGAGGGGTCCACAAAATATTTCAAAATGCCCTCAAACCTATACAAAATCTAAATATTTTTCAAGTGACCTCAAGGTCACCTCGATGATGGCCGTGTTGAACGCTAATCTCAATCGGAGGGGTTCACAAATACTTTTAAATGTCTCTCAAAAGTTCATTCAAAATCCAAGCTCTACCCAAAAAACCCAAAACTCTACAAATCCCAAATCCTAAATATTTAAAATTGAAATCTATCCATCAACGCTTAAAGCAAAATCTATCCACCCTCCGCAACAGTCTGCCGGGGTGGACAAATTCAAATAAACTCTAGCTCACAAAGAGCCAAATGCCTAGTCGAAAATATCACTAGGATCCATTCTCAAAACAATCTCCTGTCAGTAAGGACGTGGTACGTGTCCTCTAACCGGCGGTTAGCCGCCAAATGGCACCGCAGGATAAACGGTTACGATGACCCGGGGCCCTCTGAACCGCGTGGTTTTGCCGCCAAATGGCACCACAATATACCGGTTATGGCCAGAGCCAATACGTTCCTTATTGGCATCAAATCATTGAGATATGAATCAATAGGATATGATTGATAGGGCACAAAGCCCTCTGTCAGCTAAGGTGGATTCAAATTTGTCCCTTTAGACAAACATTCAACCCAGGTCTACAAGGTCCCCTTGGACGAAGCAACCCATGGCTGCCGACAAGGATCCTTTTGTCAGGTTGGGTCGACTACCTCCTCTGACCAAGTAGACCAGGGACCACGATGGCCCGGGACGACGGAACCATGAGATCTTGATCGGGCCCGTCATCCATTCCCCCACCATCCGCTTTAAGTGTAGGATGGTGCAATTTCTATTTAAATATCAAATCTTCCGAACCAAATTCCAAATCCAAAAACCCAATTTTCAATACCCAAACCTATGTTGCTACTATATGTCAGATAACACGTATTTATATACGAATCTGATTGACGACTAGCCTTAATCGAAAGTTCTCTCTCGTGATCGGGAGGGGTAATTAACTATAGGGGCTTGCGCCTATAGGAAACCAGAACTCAGATCATAAAGTCCTCATAAAATGAGGGCGAAATCTCTGGGTAGTGTCTTATCTACAAACCCATCTGCCTTTCAAAATTTACCTCGGAACTTATACCGTTAAAACTCCCTCGCCGAATAAAGAAAAGCGGGGAGGCCGGGGCCGAATTTTCGGAGCCCACATTCATGCTCCAAGCATAAAGAATCTAACCTCATGTTAAAAGAACTTATCTTTTTATTTCCATGATATTCTCTGCTAAAATTTGAAACTTTGCATGATGAATGTACTTCACCATCCTTTCCTCCTTCAAAAACATGGTTTACACTGATATATATGATTGCAGAATCACAAATTCATATAACAAGATGAATAGCACATCAAAATGGTAGATAATGCACCAAATCTAGTCTTAATATTACTTCAACCATAAACCCAATAGACTCACATGTGAGTGCCTATCTACTCATGCCACGTGTCATGTATAGTTTGTGATGGGTCATTATCAATATTGTACTTATATTTTTACCTTTTATTGTCTCACCATAACCTTTCTAGTTCTATAAACAAAGGGTTAGAAGACAGTTTGGGTTTTTCTTTTTACTCCCCGGATCTTTGGACAATTCACGATCTCTTATTTAATGAGTATACTTTGCACTGCATTTCTCTCTCTCTCACTCTCCATACTCACCCAAGTCTATCTAGGTTCCCTAAATCTCTTCAAGAAAATTGCTTGCTAGTAAAGTCGGTTGTCATCCATGGACAAATTTGAATACAACAAGATTTGCTTTCTTGATTTCAGTTTACCTTCTTTCTTTTTTCCTCAGCTTGTCATCTTGAATTGCCTGATAACTATGAATTAAGTTCCAAAATTTTATTTGATTCCCTCTTAGAATCAAAATCACCTTATAAATCTAGCCCTAATATCATGAAAGTCCCTGATAATCCACATAAGGGAAACATATATTAGTCTAAACTAAGAAAATTTTCCAAAATGATTAAAAGGATGTTCGATGTAATGATTTGAATTGCTAATTTGAATGGATAGCCCAAGTGCATATGACAAGTGCTTGCACAAGTATCAGATCTGAGTATCAAAAGGTATTCTCATTTACTGCACTGCGCTGCATATGCTCTAAGTTTCTAACTAAATAAATCATCAAGTATCGCAGATGCCAACAAATAAGCAGCTTACATAGCATACTAATAATTAACTAGGTGTCATGTGATAATTAAACACATTGTATACGAATATCCTAAGGGTTCATTTAGATAAAATAAAATGTTTTATTAAATGGTGATTTTACTTTCGATCATTTTGAGTGTGAAAATAAAATAATTCAAACAAATGATGGAATCTAGAAAAATTCATCACTTTTCAAAACATATTTTCTAAATTCAAACAAGAAAAATAAGCCTTAAAGTAGATAGCTTCTAAACTTGACAGCTATCAAAAACTCATGAATTCAAACATGACAGAGCTTCTTCACTCTCTCATCTATAACCAACATAATTATGCATTCCATGATGTGCAATCAATCAATTGCAAAATTTTCCATTAATAAATGGCATGATCATCCTATGCCAGAAGAAAATTCAAGAACCAATAACTATAACATCATATGATCCCTTGTTATGAATTGTAGATTGAAATAATATATAATCATAACTGAAGGCTGGACTATCTATTAACCGAAAGAAAATGCAACCATTTCATTAAAGCTCTCCACTAAAACAATATGTGCGATATAAATTTCAATTTCCAATCAAAAGGGAAGTTCTGTTTTTGGGTGAAAAATGATTTGCCCTCAAAGGTTCCATACACCACAAGAAAAGCTATATAACGGTCATAAAAGTCACGCAATTCAAAAAACACGAAAAAAAAAACCCAAAATGTTTGTATATATCCAAGTTTTAAACATGAAAATCTAATCATGCAATCAAATCTAAAACCGATGAGAGAACAGAGCAAAAAATAAAATAAACCTTCGTGAATTCATGGTTGATTTGGAATTTTGGAGAGGTTTTTCGTGCACATGTCAAATTCCTCGAGCTCTAACGCATCAATAAGAAGAATGAATACGCTCTCCTGCATATAAAAGATTTACAAAGTTATTCAACAAATAACTCCCGGTAATGCTGCAGTTTTCATAGCATTTAATCCCCGGAAGAAAGTGATGATATAAAACGAAATTTGGCAAAACAAAATCTCAATTTTTCCAAAAATAAAAAACACATCCAAGAACAAATAAGGTGCATAATTTGGAAATTGTTACAACTCCGGTGCTTTAAACAGAAAATAGTCATCCTGGCATAAGCAATTGAATAAATACAAGAAGAAGTCAAAATTTTTCACAGTTCTGATGGACTAATAGAAACGAGAGAGAGAGAGAGAGAGAGAGAGCACCCTTCTAAAGGAAAGAGATTTCGCAGATTGAGATCTAGGTTTAGCCTTTAGTCGACGATTCGAGAGTATTGGGAGGGGGGAGACTGAAGCTGTAACTTGTAACTCTCCCGCGTGCTGATGACGCGGCGGCTCGGCTGGCTTCGGTTTTTAAAGGTTTGGAATTTTTTTTTTATTTGGTCTGCGAATTATTAGGTCATTTCACTGGAAGGTTCGATTTTAGACAAAAATAGGTCAAAAAGTGCAAATACCGAATTTTTTGAAAAACTCGGTATTTTTTCAAAAAACTCGGTATTTGCACTTTTTTAGGCAAAACCGAACCTTCCTCTAAGTCCTTGCACCGGACCAAATAAAAGTTCGCGAAATGGGGTCCACTTGATACATCCAAATATTTTTTAAATTTGGACTTTAGTTCAAATTTTTAATTTAAAATAAAATAAAATAGTTTAATTTTTAATTCAAAATAAAATAAATTTATTATTGTCAATTATCCTATGATTATAAGAAAAGTTATGTATTGATGAATTAAATTAAAGTAATCATAATTATAAATTACTTATGGTATACTTTATACATTAATAATAATTATAATATTTTAATTAATTAAATAAGAATTTAATGAAGTTCAATCATAATCACTAAGAACAAAGAATGTATAAATATAATATTACAAAGAACATAATAATATATAATTATGAACATAATAATATATAATATTACAAAGAACAAAGAAGTTAAATCATAATCACTAAATTTGCTGATTTGCTAAATTTATTATATAAATATCAATATTATAGCATCTAGCACAACTTATTAAGGGTGCATCTCTTGTAATGTAATGTTAGGTCTGAAAGAATGCAAGGAATGCAAACGCAATTTTACTTTCCAATTTCGTATTAAATGCTAGGTTTTAAGTGATAATAATATTATATAATGAAACTCATAGATCAGGGCCTTCACATGAAATTTCTCATTTAATATTTGAAGCTATGAAGTTCATAATAAATACAAAACAGGGAATCAAAATCTATTTACACAAAGTTGGCAGCAAAAACAGGGATTAACTGCCATTCATGACTAGGGCTTCATTTTTGACATCTTTTTTACCACTTTCTGAAGTGATCTTCTAGTATAAAATTTTTAATTTTTAATAAAAAAGTATTTTAAGTAGGAAGAAAGCCATCCCAAATGAAGCCTAAGACTTTCTTTGGGATATATTTTTTATTATTTTCTAAAGCAACTTTTTAATACAAAAAAAATTATATTTTAAAAAAATTTTGTACTAAAAAACTACTTAAACAGTAAGAAAATTATCCCAAATGAAACTTTGGGGCAACTTTCTAATTATGTACGAAAGTAATTTTTTAATACTAAAATTTTATAAACTAAAAATAAATATTTAGTAAAAAAAAACTTATTAAAAAATTACTTTTAAAAACGGTAAAAAAGTTAACCCAAACGAAACCTTTGAGGAAGCTTTCTGATGTTTATGAAGTAATTTTTTAGTACAAAAATTTCATCTACTAATAATTTTTGTATTAGAAAATTGCTTTAAAAAGCAATAAGAAAGTCATCTCAAATGAAGCCTAAGTTCCAATTCCACAAAATTAAAAGATTGCATTTTTTTTTCTGGACTTTTGAGCCAATTAAAGGCAAACTATGTTAAGCTTCAAATCCAGACCTTAACTAACAGATCAAGATGAATTGCAAAGACCGCATGAACTGCAATCACTAAGACATAAAACAAAGTTACCATAATTACAATATAATAGGCATTACTGAAGCAATTTCTGAAGCATAGTCAAGTCATAATTTAGGTGTTGATGTAACACATCGTCTGGGCCTGGAGAAAGTAAGAATCCTTATATTTTCTGCCACTTCCTATATGTATTCCATTTCGAATCCAATCTTCTCTATGGATCCATGCATCACGACTGAAATCAAGGATGGCAAGTATCTGCCAGAAAAAAGAAGTATAAATAAACATAATGCTTTGAAGGAATACTGATTTCTACAAAAAAAAATCATGAAGCAAATCAAATTAAAACATTTCTCTTCAGGTAGGAAAATGTTAAGGAACTGGCACTCTGAAACAGAAGTTAAAATTCAATAGAAATCTGTCTAGTAAATTGTGGGAGAGTTTATTTTGTGCGGACACCGGACACAGCTTACTGTCCAAAAGCGAATCAGATGCGGCCGCATCACCCTAATACCGAGCAGTACCGAGCTCAATACTGAGCCGCGGTACCGAGTAGGGGGTGACATGGCGCATTTTCATTGGGCTCTGGACGGCATTCGGCATCCGCGAAGAATAATTCATCAAATTGTGGAGCCTTATTTTTATCCTACAAAGAAAAAACAGTACACAAAAATTGATAGGCTAAGCTGGAATTATGTAGTTTTTTTTTTTTGGCTATCAGGCAATCGAGCTGACAAAAAAGAATTTTGAAGGTAAGGTATGGGTAACTAATTCATAAGGGAGGCGCTTTACTTACTGTGCCACCTTTCCATGAGACAAATGATGGATCACTTCTTGATTGCAATACCTACACACAATAAAACATTATTTTTAACCTTTTGCATTCTCATACAATCTTAAAAAAGGTAAAATTTAAGGATAGGGATTTGGAAAGATCAAACTATAGTGCCATTCACAGGCTTCATGAAAAGATTTTTCATATAACATTAAAGATTAAGGAAATACCATGAGAAATTATTTTTATGCACATTGCAGGAATAATGCATGACAATGATAGGTTAAAATTATTAAAGATGCATATGATAGAGCATTAACTAGTTTTAAAAAATAATTGTGGAGAAACAAAAAAAAAAATCTCTAATAACAGAAATTATATTAAGGATCAATATTAAGAAATAATTTTTCAAATTTGATTATGGAGATGAGTGGAAATGATATTTATTGAAGCTACTGTGCCTCAGGGTGTGCTATTGGTAGATCTCTTGATTTTAATCAACGAGATATCTATTGGTACAAGTGAAATTTTTTAAATAATAGAAAGGTAGTTATAAAAATAAGTGACTTATGATCAATAAAATGTGTTAGATTTAAAAAATTGAAGAGGGAAAAAATTAAATTTTATTGCACGAAGTTATCCCTATTTATAAATCCATATCAAATATCTTATTAAGGAAAAAAAATAATTATGAAATAATATATAATTGCCCTAATATAATCCTTCCTAAATCAGACACTCAAATCTAGAAAAAGATTGGCGTGATCCAAGTGAGCCTCCCACAGATCCCCATGTTAGCCATAGGATTAAGGGCCCAAGGGACTGCTAGGATTTAATACTCCATCAAGCCGAAAAATATTGATATGTCATTCCCAACTTGGTAATTAGTCCAAGAAAGTTGAAGTTATCAAGTTCCTTTGTAAGAATGTCTGCAAGCTGATCTTTTGATGAGACATGATAAATACAAATAAGTCCATTGTCCAATTTCTTCTTTATGAAATGTATGTCTGCTTTTATGTATTTGATTATGTCATGTTGAATTGGATTGTGATTTATGTTGATTACTGAATTGTTATCATGGTAGCTTCATGGGTCCTTGTCACTTGATTCTTAGGTCTTCTAGAATCATCATGATCAATAGTAGCTCATAATTCACATATACTTAAGTTCATAGCTCTGAACTCTGCCTCTGCACTAGACCTTACCACCACATTATGTTTCTTGCTCCTTCAAGTAACTAGGTTTCCTCCAAGGAGTGTGCAGTATCCTGATGTAGATCGTCTATCTATTGATGATCCTACATAATATGCATCAGTATAAGCTTCTCAGATTACTCCACATTCTCTTCTGAAGAGAATCCCCTTTCTTGGAATCCCCTTGAGATAGTGTAGTATTATATCTACTGCTTGCATGTGAGTCTGCTTTGGTTTCTATATGAACTGACTGACCATGCTTACAACAAAGGATATATATGGTCTAGAGTGAGCAAGTTAGATCAATTTTTCGACAAGTCTCTGATAAGCTCCCTTATCTATGTCTGTATCCTCTTAAGCTTCTACCAATTTGAGATTTGATTCTACCGGTGTAAGTACCAGTTTAAAGTTAGTTTACATGTTTCTTTAAGAAGATCAGTAATATATTTCTATTGTGAAATGAAGATTCATCTGCTGGAGTGGGTCACTTTAATTCCTATGAAATATTTTAATCTACCAAGTTTTTTTATCTCAAATTCCTTGGCAAGACATTTCCTTAGAATCATTTTCTCATTTTCATCATTCTCAGTCAAAATGATATCATCCACATTTAGTAATAAACTGTAACTCCCCTAAGTCTGAGAGCTTGAAGAATAGTGTGTGATCCTCTTAGCTCTGTCGATATCCATTGAGTGGCATGACCTATGAGAATCTTCCAAACCAAGCTCTAGGTGACTACTTTAACCTATATAGAGCCTTCTTTAACCTACACACTTTGTCACCCCTAAAATTCTCTTTGAATACTGGTGGAATCTTCATAAATATTTCTTCCTCCAAGTCCCCATATAGGAAAGCATTTTTAACATCTAATTGTTCCAAATGTCAGTTATAATTATCTACTAGGGAGAGTGGGATCCTTACGGTGTTCATTTCAACTAAAGATGCAAAAGTTTCCTGGTAGTTAATATCGTACGTCTGAGTGTACCCATTTGCTATCAGTTTTTCCTTGTACCTTTCCAGTGTACCATCGACTTTATATTTCACAGATAATATCCATTTACAGTCAACTAGCCTTTTTTCAACCGGTAGGTCAGTGATCTCCCAGGTATTGTTCTTCTCTAGGGTCGACATTTCATCTTTCATGGCACTTCTCTAGTTTTCATCAAATAAAATCTCAGAAATATTAGTAGGAATATGAATATCATTTATTATGATCAAATTTTCTGTGTGAAGGTGAAAAATTATGGAAGGATACAAAGTTAGTTATGGAATACACGAGAGATTTTTTTTTGGTGAACTTGTATTTACCTCAATTTCATGAGACGGCTCAGATCCTTGGATCTGCTCAAGAGCATATTTTAGATTTGTACGCCTGGAACACACTTTTCCAAACCTTATGTTATCCATAATAGCTTTATCCTCAATTTTATTTGCTTCGGTTTCAAGTTTAGATGGATCGATTTGAGATGGAGTTAGAAGGTCAAGTGGGGTATACTCACTTTCCTCATCTTCCTCAATTTCAATCAACCCTTGAAGATGAGGTTTAGTGAAATAAGAATTTTATTCGTCAAAAGTGATGTCAGCAAATATAAGGGTTTTTTTGGTGGATGAGTGATAACACTTATAACCTCACTGGGTGGATGAATATCTGAAAAAAAATACATTTGAGTGCTCTTGGATCTAATTTTCTTCTATTTTGCCTATGAATGTGAACATAAGCAATGCACTCAAAGATTCTGGGTGTGAGATTGTTATGGGTTCGGAATTCAGAGTAAAAAAATGACAAGATATATATTGGTATTTTTAGTTCTAAAGTTTTTTAAGGTAGTTGGTTTATAAGATATGTGACACTTAGAAGGGCTTCCTTACAGTAGGATTTGGGTATATTGTAGTGGAATAAAAATGCACGGGTGGAGACAAGAAGGTGGCCATTTTTTCTTTCTACAACTTCGTTTTGTTATGAGGTGTGAATGCATGAAGACTCATGAATGATACATTCCTTTTGAAAATAGGAGGATAAAGTTTGATTAAAGTAATCTTTGACATTGTCTAAATGAGATTTTTTTTATTTTTATTCCGAATTAATTCTGGATCATGGTATGAAAAATAAAAAGGATAGTGCTAACATTGAATTTATTTTTTTGGGGAAAGACCCAAGAGAATCGAATGCAGTTGTCAATGAAGGATACAAATCATTGGGCCCATGAAATGTTAGGAATTTTTTAGGATACCCAGATATCACTATGAATAAGGTAAAACAAAGCATGAAATCTCTTATTTTTGTTTGTAAAAAAAACTCATTTATGATTGGCTAACTCACAGTTTCACAATGAAGGATTAATTTTCTAACTAATAAAAAAGTTTTGGATACATCAAAAGATGGATGTCCTAATCTAAAATGATAAAGCCAAATAGAATATGTTTTTAATAAATAGGAATAACATAGGATAGCCATCATTGATAATAGTGGATTTTTTCAGCACTTTTAAGTAGTACAATCCATCTTTCTCTTTAACAAGTTCAATCTTCTTCTTCGATCTCTGGTCCTGAAATAAACAAGTAGGCATAAATAAGACTTCGCAATTATGGCCACTGATAAGTTTTTGTATTGATATTAGGTTTTGATCGTTCCGGAAAAATCATCTTTTTTTTAAATTAAAGAAGGAATGTGAACCCCGCTCTTACGAACTTAAGGGTTCTCTTTAATTTTTTCCTGAGGTAGATTGAGTTTAATATTTAACCAAATTTCTCCTGTAAGTAATATCAGGGTTTATTTAGATCTGGGTTCTACTTCCTATGAGCGCAAGCCCTCATAGTTAATTACCCCTCCTAACGCATTAGAAGAGCACTCTCGATTAAGGATGAAATACACTTAGCTTCATACAAGAAGTGTGAGAATGTGCAATAGATATTTAAATTTAGTTATGGGGGGATGAAGGTACACCCGATCAAGATCCCATGGTTCCGTCATCCTGGGCATACCGTAGGTTCAATCTACCAACACTAATAACCATTGGTTGTAGGGTCCAGAGAATCTGATTAGCAGCCATGGGTTGCCTCCTCTTAGGAATCCCGAGTAGACTGAAGTGGAGATGTGTGAATTTTAGTTTGATTTAATTTGGGTTGGGGCTTATGGCTTCCTTAGAAGTTGCCCATTAATTTATTTAGTTTGGGGCTTACGGCTCTAATTAAGAGTTGCCCGTGTGATTTGATTTGGTAGAGACTTATGGCTTTCTTAGCAGTTGCCCACTAATTTATTTAGTTTGGGGCTTACGGCTCCAATTAGGAATTGCCCATGTGATTTGATTTGAGTAGGGACTTATGGCTTCCTTAGAAGTTGCCCGTTAATTTGTTTAATTTTTTGGGGCTTACGGCTCCAATTAGGAGTTGCCAGTTAAATTTTAGTTTTAAGTTTAGGTTAGTTCACTTAGAAGTTTCCTAACACGCGGGTCTTACTGCTTCGCTTAGAAGTAGCCCAAAGATTTTTGGTTTAATAGGTCTTATGACTTACTTAAAAGTTGTCAAACGGAGGGTCTTACGGCCTAGCCCTATAAGCTAAATGGCCCAAGTGGTTTAATTATTTTGGTTATAGGTTCGTTCATTTAGAAATTCCCTAACACATGGGTCTTATTACTTCGCTTAGAAATAGCCCAAATGACGGGTCTTACAACTTAGTCATATAGGCTAAGATGCCCAAAGGGATTTGAGTTTTGGTTATATGGACGTTCATTTAGAAGTTCCCTAACATGCGGGTCTTACTGCTTCACTTAGAAGAAGCCCAAGTATGGAGTTTGTAGATTTGTTTGTTAGTTTTGACACTAACCTTTAGTTTTTTGACATCTACTTGTAGTAGTTTGTTTTCCTACCCTCACTTTTACTAGTGTACTTAGTTATTTGTTTTGTACATCTAGTTTTCTTTTTGCTATAGTAGCATGTATTTTATTATTATTATTATTATTATTATTATTATTATTATTATTATTATTATTATTATTATTATTATTATTATTATTATTTTGTTTATGCTCTTTCAAGTATTCCTCTATCGTCTCCTTTAGAATAAAGAGCTTCTGGATTACCATGGGATCACTCATTTGCCTAGCTTCTATCAAGTCAATTTCCTCCTTGTTCAGATAATAGGCATCTAACATCAATTTAATCCATTTATGTAAATCCTTATGTAACGTGTACATAGCATTGGCATCCTTCTTTTCATATTCATCTCCAGGAGAGAGAGAATTAAATAGAGCTAAAAATCGTTCTTCAGGATTAATTATGTTCAGTAAATGTTTGAGTAACTTTATCTTTGGTGGTGCCATCATTTTTTTTTAAATCATGTTGTGTTATCTTTTGCTAACTGTTACTATGACATTTCTAGAGTGTGGAGCTATGAAGGAGCAACACCATTAAACAGCTTCACAACCATAATTCATCAGGAAGAGCCGTAGAGGAATTTCAAAGCTATGCCTTGTGAATGAACTTGATGATAGCTGCTTTTTTTTTTTTAGCCAGAAATCTGTGGCTCCGAAAATTCCATTTTTAGATTGGGTCCCAGCCTCTCCGCATTATCTGTCTATTTTTCTTTTGAGTATTTGTATGACGATGACGACAAAGAGTTTTAACGATATTAGATTCCGGGGGAATTTTCAGAAGGCTGATTGGGTTTTAGATAAGACACTACCCAGAGATTTCGCCCTCATTTTGTGAGGACTTTTTTATCTGAGTTTTGGCTTTCTATAGGCGCAAGCCCCTATAGTTAATTACCCCTCCTAATAACATGAGAGAACTTTCGATTAAGGCTAGTCGTTAAAGGGTCCGAATAGGTTATAAACCTATCATATAATAGCAATAGTTTTAGGGTTTAAATTTTGAATTTGGATTCTTATGATTTGAAATTTATCTTTATAAACTTAAAACTTATGGTGGGGGGAATGAAGACGAGCCCAATCAAGATCCAATGGTTCCGTCGTCTCGGGTTGTCATGTTCCCTGGTCTACTTAGTCAGAAGAGGTAGTCGACCCAACCTGACAGAAGGCATCTTGTCAGCAGCCATGGGTTGCTTCGTCCAAGAATACCTTATAGACCTGGGTTGATGTTTGTCTAAGGGAATATATATGAATCCACCTTAGCTGACAGAGGTCTTTATGCTTATCGAATATACCTTATGATCCATCGCTCAAGGGCTTGACGTCTCTAGGGAACATACAGGCTTTGACCGTGATCGTAATATAATGGTGTCATTTTGCGGCAAAACCACCCGATCAGAGGGCACGTGCCACGTCCTTATTGGCAAGAGACTGTTTGAGGATGAATCAAAGTGATACACCCGACATGCATTCGCTCTTTGTGAGCTGAGGTTAATTTCAAATTTATCACCCCCGACAAACGATTGCGGGAAGTGGATGATTTTTAGTTTCAATTTTAAAGTGATATATTTCATTTCAGAGATTTGATTGGATTTGAGATTTAATCCCTCCGATTGAGATTTTTTGTCAACGTGGCCATCATCGGGGTGGCGATTAAGGTCACATGTATTTTTGTAGGATTTTGGGAGGTATTTTGTTATTTCAAGTCATGTCAACTCCAGACCTTTCAAGGAGAAGGATGAAACTTGAATATTTAGCCCGCGCATCATTCTCAAATCGTTAGATTTGGGACTTAGATGTAACGATTGGAGCACATGCGATTTGTAGCATTTGACCCTGCGCAGCATTCTCGGTCATTAGTGTTTATAACTTTAATGCATTGACCGGAGCACATGCAGGGGATATATTTAGTATAGGGGATCATATAAGGGGCATTTTAAAATATTTAAATATGATCCATCTATGCAAATGATTTTATTTTAGAATAATGTCTAAGATTTTATTTAAGGACCTACGAACGCCTTCTGTCTGCTTGCACACATGTTGCGGATCCGGTGGCGTACTAGTGTATTAGATTTCATTTTTCACTATGAGCATTTTTATCATTCGAATCTTGAGCCTTTATATTCATGTTCATACTATCATACGATCTTATCATTGTGATGAAGATCGTATAATAAAACTTATATCTATTTTCTTCATGAGCAAGACAATTCTCTTATCACATTTATATTTCTAACTCATACACATGTCTTGATTACATTGTTAAGGAGCATTAAGAACAACACTGGTTTAGTGTCTTATTTATAATATCTTATTTGGCATATTCATAAACAAGCATACATCAAGTAATGGAGCTTGATTTGTGTGGGCTCCGAAAATTCGGCATCGGCCTCCACTCGCTTTTCTTATTCAGCGAGGGAGTTTTAACGAACTAAGTTTCAAGGTAAATTTTGGAAGGCAGATGGGTTTGTAGATAAGACACTACCCAGACATTTCGCCCTCATTTTGTGAGGACTTTATGATCTGAGTTCTGGTTTCCTATAGGCGCAAGACCCTATAGTTAATTACCCCTCCCGATCACGAGAGAGAACTTTCGATTAAGGCTAGTCGTCAATCAAATACGTATAGAATATGTGTTATCTGGCATATAGTAGCAGCAATGGATTTGAGATTGAAAAGATTGGATTTGAATTTGGGTATTTGGAAGGATTTGACAAGTTCTATATTTAAAATAGAAATTTCACCATCGTGCACTTAAAGCAGATGGTGGGGGAATGGATGATAGACCCGATCAAAATCCCATGGTTCCGTCGTCCCGGGCCATCGTGGTCCCTGGTTTACTTAGTCAGAGGAGGTAGTCGACCCAACCTGACATAAGGATCCTTGTCGGCAGCCATGGGTTGCTTCGTTCAAGGGTACCTTATAGACCGGGGGTGGATGTTTGTCTAAGGGGACAAATTTAAATCCACCTTAGCTGACAGAGGGCTTTGTGCCCTATCGATCATATCCTATTGATTCATATCTCAAGAATTTAACGCCATTAAGGAGCGTATTGGCTCTGGCCATAACCGCTATCTGTGGTGCCATTTGACGGCAAAATCACTCGGTTCAGAGGGCCCCGGGTCATAACCGTTTACCTGCAGTGCCATTTGGCGGCGAAACTGTCGGTTAGAGAACACGTACCACGTCCTTACTGGCAAGAGATTGTTTGAGAATGGATCCTAGTGATATTTTCGACTAGGCATTTGGCTCTTTGTGAGCTAGAGTTTATTTGAATTTGTCCACCCCGATAGACTGTTGCGGAGGGTGGATGGATTTTGCTTTAAGTTTTTGATGGATTTATTTCAATTTTAAATATTTAGAATTTGGGAATTTTTTAGATTTTTGTGGAGTTTTTGGATGGAGCTTGAAAGACATTTGGATATTTGGGAGACATTTGAAAATATTTGGGATGAACCCCTCCGGTTGAGATCTTCAATCAACGCGGACATCATCGGGGTGTTTGGGGGTCATTTCTTTTTATGGATTGAACCTTGTCAACTCTGTCGGGCTGTCGACAGAGGATCAGGTTTTGTAGGCTTCGTGCCTTTATTAGTGAATTCATATTGTTGTAGGCCTTGAAGGCCTAATATGAATGTTTTAAAGCAAATATATCGGTCGCCACAATTTTATATTTGCTTAATGGTTCGAACCCTGTCGACTTCTATTGACCCGTATAGAAGGATCGGTTTCGAACCTGAATTCACTTGTCAACCCGCGCAGCATCCCTATATGTCACGTGTGTACCAATAACACGCTCGTCGGGGCCCATGCGGGTTTTATAATTATTTTTACCCCTTTTAGTGTGCCTATGTGTATACAAACTATTGTGCACGTGCGGGGAAATTCTTGGAATAGACGTCTTCTGTCTGCTTGTACGAATGTTGCAGATCAGGTGGCGTGGCGTAGCAGCTTCTGAATATAGTTGTTCGCTGCTTCGTACAGGTAGACTGTCGTGCACTACTCGTTACTTCCTGCCGGTAGATTGTAGTGCACTAACGAATCTCCTGCCTTGGGTTGTAGAAGCTCGTAGGAACTTGTAGTCTTTATGCATTATGCTTGATTTTAGTCTTTGCAATACAACCATTACTGTTAGAGGAAGATATTCATCCTTCGACTGAAGTTGACTACATGATACTGCATTTATTGTAGTCTTTATTCATCTATCCATGGGTGGATGTTGTACATACATTTGTATTCGTAGAGGATTTGTATGTATTGCAGATCTTCGAACTTGGAAATATCTGTGGTGATACTTGCTTGTGAATTCACTATCACATGTATCAACTTCTTTTATAATTCGTAGGCATTTACTAATGTATTTATTTGTAAGCTAGCTCCATATCCATAGGAGACAGTTGTATGCATCTATAAGCAAGTGTAGTCCTTTGATTATTGATGGGACACTATGTTTCTTGTATATGACCTCTTGGTGTCATTGAGAGTTTGTATGTCAGTTTGTGTTGACTGTAGGAGAGCAATCTTCAAACATTTCTTCTTTGCACTACCATTCTCTTTCTTTACATATGCATATAGGAGAGATTATCATTTGAGTATGATTGATCAAACATTGTGACTTGTCATTGAATTGCATTTGGAATGATAGTTCCATTCACATCTTGTTCAATAGAATCCATTGTTGCTCTTCTATTAGTGTTCATTTGAATATATGTCAAACCACATGATATCTTGAATTTGACTAACTCAAGGCCCCAAGTCCAAATTGAGTTCAATTCATGTTTATTGCTTCAAGTCCAAAGCTTGTAAAGTTCAAGCATGAGTCCATCTTAAGCTTATGCCTATGACACTTGGTTCATTTGTTTCTTTGTTCTTATCACTTGATTTTTAAATCAAATGCAAGTTTAAGTTCATTTGATGCTTAAATCAAGTTTGTGTCCTTTGCAGTTTGTTCAAGTCCGAGCTCAAGTTCTATATCCACAAATTTAGTTCAATGTCAAAATTCATTGTCTTCTGAAGTCTTTGCAGATTCGTTCAAGTTCTTATAAACTCCGGTCCACATTCAAGTTCACTTGTCTTCTATTGTCCGTCTGATTTGGTGTTCAGATCATGATTCAAGATTGATTCAAGTCTTTGCTTACATCATTTGATTTCCAAACCAAGTGTGAGCTTAAGTTCAATTAAAGCTCAAATCAAGTCCTCTGTCGTCTTGTAAAGTCCCAGTTCGAGTTCAAATGAAAGTCAAAGTTTAAGTCCAAGTCTTGTTGTCCAAATCAAATCCTTGTTTGATTTCAAATGATTGAATCAAGTTCAAGTTCAACTTTGTTCAAGTATCAAGTTTGAGCTCAGTTCAGCTTGAGTCCGACTCAAGTCTTACACAAGTCCATCATTTATCCAAGTTTGGTTTTGAGTTTGAATTAGGCATTTTATTAATGTCTTTTGAGTTCAAATGAGTCCAGGTACAAGCCATTCGTCGTTCTTGCATGTCATTCAAGTGCAATCAAGTCCAAGTCTCAAATTATTCTCTTGAGTTCAAATGAGATCCAAATGTAGCATTATGTTCACCCAAAATTTCGGCAACCTTCCGGCGTCTCCCCCGTTTAGGGGAAAACTACGGAAAACTGGGCCTTTCCCACCACGCTAAGAAAAGCGTGTATGGTAGGTGCCCTCTTTCGAGGACACCGCGGCTGTGTATTTTTTTGATCCCCCACCACGCTAAGAAAAGCGTGTATGGGTATTTTTTGAAAACATTTTGTAAGAAAGTATTTTTTTTGAAAATATTTTGTAAACAAGGCAGTTGTTTCCCCGCAAGCGGGTACTTATGGGTATCCCCGCTTCGTCGTGCACATCACACCGGGCTCCCTTCCCACCACGCTAAGAAAAGCGTGTATATGCGGGGAAACCAAGGTGATACGAACTTCGAAGAAGGGATTAGGTGATTACCCGCTTCATCGCAAGCGTCGTGACGCACTCCCTCCCACCATGCTAAGAAAAGCGTGTATAGGTGGTCGTTTTGTCTCGACGAATACGTTGAAACGAGTTCTCGGAGTTTTAGGATTTAGAAGTTATACCTGCGCAGGGTCGGTGCGGATCGAGGATTGAGGGAAGGGAAACGAGCAAGCATTTATTACTATTATTATTCATTATAATTTATATTAATTATGATAATAATTAATATTAATAATTAATCACTAATTATTAATTAATTATAATTAATAAGTTAATTATATTTGTAATTAATTAATGATTAATTATAATTAATCGAAATTAATTATAACTAATTAAATAACTATAACTATGATTAATTATTCATTATTAATTAATTTACTATTAGATAATTAATTATTATTATAATTAGGTAATTATTAAACATAATTAATAAAAATTATAACAAATAAATAATATTTATATATATTAAAAAAGATTCCCTCACCCTCTCACTCTCTGGTTCGGCCGAAGATGCGCGGGTAAGGGAGAAAGTTACGATCACAGCAAGCGCGCTCCTGTGCTTGCTTCGATCAAAATGATCGTGATTTCCGATCGGGCAAGGAAGGGGCGGCGTCGAAGGGGCAAGGTATGGGAACTCCTCTCCCTCTCTCTCTCTCTCTCGGCTTGCGTAAGACGTCGGCACAGGCACGGGTTTTACCGACCAAGGAGCTGGCGTCGACTGGACCGAAGCCGGAGGAAGCATCGGACTGGAGTCGAGGGAGGTGGTTGCGGCTTAGAGCTTTGGTTCGCGATCACAGTGGATCGAACAGAGGCGGAGAGAGGAGACGGGATCTGGAGGAGTGGAGCCGAGTGTGAGGGATTTCGTGTGTGGAGGCAGG